>JAUJYV010000018.1:0-224099 GCA_033995625.1 Ophyiulus pilosus | reverse complement strand
TTTTCGATTGTAGCAGCTAAATGGTAATTGCATTATCCTAAATTAAAAAACGAAAGTGACAAGCCGGTTAGTAGCAATGGAAAATTTTGACCGCCAAATTTCAAACTTAGTATAGTTGAAAATATGGTTGAAATTAGTTGAAATCAAAAGCAGAGTGGAAAATGAACGACATTTAAATAAAAATTATTATTGAAATATGATGGTAGCTATAGTTCTCACGAGGAAGTCATGAAAACTTCACATGCATATTTCAACCGATTTGGATAAAATATATGGTTGCGATGATAAACCCAACTAGCCATATACCCTATATTTCTTTTGTGAACATGGTCGAAGTGTCAGCAAATTTGCATACGGTGTTATAGCTACGTTAAGGTGATATTCGATATTAGTCAGTTTGAGCATGCCATCTTAACGTTAGCGGCGGGAAGGGAAGTTAGTTCGTTGGAGAGTTCAATTCGTGTGGCCTGCTCAAACTGTCTGGCTATAATCTAACCAATAATCTAACGTGAATTATTACCAAAAAAAAGTAAAATAATTGGGGCAATTGATGTTTCCAGGACTACTTTTTTACATTTTTTTTATATATAAATACGACATTACCAGTCAAGTCTACTGAGAATTTGTCGGCATAACATCATGTTTCGAGGCAGTCACTGAGGGTGTGGCATAGGAAAACAACTGTTATAGCGCAGTGGTTTTATCTTAGGTGAAACAAGGCATGAACTTGGTCATTCACTCGTATAATAATAAATACAGTTGATAGTTCTGCATGATGCATGACACCCTTTTACACTCGGTTTTCTCTTTTATATAATGTATAGCGTGCGTACTATCCAGCCAGGAACATGTTCAAGAACTACTACATTTTTGCTATACTTAATCGCCTACTTGCGGACGTGTTCATCAAGTGCTTTCACCTTTACAGAACAGGGAGAATTACCACTTACCGACCTAAATAACGGAAACAGACCAATCACTGTGCGGAGGTAAAGGTGCAGGCCTACTGCACAATTATCCTCGTGATTATCAATATACACTATTAAAATTATGATAATAAGCTAATTAATGTAAGTGATAAAAGTTATAAGATAAGGTAGGAGACACTGGAAAAAAAGTTAATGCCATCAATAAATGATGCACCTGATGCAACTTGTTAGGATGCACATGCTAACAACGATTGTTGCCAGTCTGTTTTTTGCATAAAAAAACAAGGAGAAAAAGCTTCCTTATTTAAGGCAATCAGGCAATAGGGCTATATTTTTTTCTTTATATTTAAGTAGAGTACATTAAGGGAAATTTACATAACAAATGTGGTCATTTACTTATCAGGGAAGTTACTATCGCTGATATGGATTTCAGGTTTGATATTATGTAATAATTTTAAATATTATTAAGCTTGAATTATTTATATAAAACTTATTACGTAAGCGAGGCGTTCTTGTTTTTTTTTATTCCATAACGAACACAAAAATATATGCGATGAGAGGAGTGTAGAATAATCCTTCTTTTTATAAAAATAATAAATGAACGCTCTCAAGTCCACCAAGTACGAGGTTTAAAAATAATGAAACTGAAGCCTGCAACTGTTTTTTCAAGGCACAAAGGTTTCAATAGCATTTATCTTGATTTGCTCTAACTGCAACAATTTGTCCATTGAGAGAGATCAGTAACCAGTCTTACGATCGCGCAATCAGAAACTGGGAAGTAATTTCAAATAAAATTGCAGATTGTGGTACATTGCACTCGTCGAGCAAATTACAAATTAACGGTTTTCCTAAAGTCCCTATTTAGAATAACGATTAATAATGGAAATGAGTTTACGTGGTAGGTACCGCATATAGCCGGAATATACATATCCCTTTCCCATGATTAGATACATTTATTACCGATAATATCGAGGTGAAAGTGATAGTCAAAGAAACCACCAAATACCGGACAAAACAGTCAGCAAGTGTAGTTTTAATTTATTTACACAACCCGACGCCATGTTGGCGTTTTGGAAAGAAAATGGCGGCTTACATCCCCTTGGTCGCCATTATCACGATATTTCACAAAAATTATAAAATTGTAAGCCGAAAGCCTGAGAGCACCAGTCTTGTCGCCCCTTTCCCTTTGGATTCTGCCCATATGAGTCGATCAATTCATCAATATTAATGACTAGGCGGAAACAGGGAGACTATCCGGATATGCATATCCTATAAAAATGGCCGTATATGAGGGACGAATGTGTGTGTTTCGTTGAAAGTAAGCTAAACATTACAGCCGATGACAAGTGCAGATACATATCCCAAACTGAGCCTCAGTTGAGTCTTACTACCAACCATGGGTTTGAGAAAGCATGTCATGTATTGCGCATGCAATGTTACATTTGCAAGCATAGTGATAAATAACCTTCAACATTTACTTTTTTTACGGATTACTCTATGCCATTTCCAGTGCATTCATGATTTTGGAATCTATAGGCCTACAATCGATGCCGTGTTATAAAAACACAGTCTATGGACAAAGACGATGTTGCCAAAATTAAAAACGAAAATAGCAATTTCAATACGCTTGCATGATGCACATTAAAACGAGAATAAAAAGAAGAAAAAAAAACTTTGACCTTGCAGTGTTCTAAGAAAAAACGCACAGTACATACTATCGTAGGCTGCTAAAATGGTACACGTTTCGCTGATAGGAAGCAATTAACACGGCAAAATGAGCCGGTGTTGGATGGCATATTTATTATAACGAAACATGTCCTTCGCAGCAATGGTGGGTTTCTAATTAAAATATTCCTACGCGAGCCTTGAATTTGAAAAGAGCAGTTAGTTCAAGGAGTTAAAAGATAAAAGTGTTTGCGCCAAGCACGACGGTAAAGGGTTAGTCGAACTTGTGGCAAGGTTCATCGCAAAAATATTGTAATAACAAATATTTTGCCGCTTTATACGGTTTGCTGAAGGCCTACACACATATGCTTTGTCTACAAATGAACCGTATAGTGAAACAATGGAAAAGGACAATCGACGAATTAACCTCTTTTCGTATAATGGCTGTATACTGACAACTGCTTTAATTTAATATCAACTCGCCATACAATAATACTTCAATATATTGGATTGAAAGACAGTATTGTAGTTATTGTTATGATAAGGTTTAATGATTTCTTAATTGGTACTGTCGAGCATAGTTGTAATTGTAGATTTTATGTTGTATTTTGATATTTTCTTTCTGACCACAATTATTTGAACCGTTGTTAAATAACTCTAGATTTCTTCAGATTTTCTAATTGTTTGTACGTGATTTCGGATACCAAATCACAAACCACTGGCATTTTAATTAATAGGAGAGATTTTTGCGAATCAAGTTGCAAATCACAGGAAACATCACCTATAATTCCTCTAAACAAGTTTTATTCAACACATTGGCATGGCTTTGTCTAATGTGGCTGTCGTGATATATTACTAGATGCAACAGTCACTATTGCTAAATAATTTGTAATAAAAAAAAAAAACAATGACAAAAAAACCACAATAACAATAAGTCAAAATCTACGCAAAAAAAGCTAATGTGCCAATTGGAAAACAACAGTAGGTTGTTGTACATGAGAGAACTTTAAGCAACTAAACAAATACTTCTGCAACCATTGAAATTTCCAAACGCATTGAACAAAGGAACAACAAATCCTTGAATTTGTGGGACAAATTTCCGCAAAAGAAATAATAGCTTATTATCCTTATTTAGTGGAAATATATACGATTCTGCTTCACTCATAGCTAAACACGTCCTAAATAGTAATAACAATAATGACACATTACACCAATAGACCCACCACTTTGGGTTGGTTTGCAATTCATATTTCAATGACTTGGTGGTATTAAAAGATTGTACCCGTTTCCATAAAATTGTGTTAATTAGCGGCGGAAGTATTCAATGCAAAAATGTACAAATATGCATGGACATTCTTTACCGTATAAATGTAGGTCTGCTTATTATTTGTTCATGCAGTTACACTTGAGTAAAGCAGGAAAAATGAGTACTTAACTTTCACTAAAAATAGAGATGAAAGATGGGAAATCCACATTAAATTTTACCTAAACATTTTAAATGTTGTTAGGAGTGAATGAGCAAAGTTTTACAGCGTATGGACAGCTGAGGTCATAGAAATTCTGTCATGTATTGCTTTTTAAAAGCATGAGATATCAGACCCTTTGACCCACAAAGCATGAAAACGTTTTTAGGACATCGGCAATGCAAATGCAATAAACGATGCAAATGTACTCAATTTTGTGAATATTACGTCGAAATACGAATTCATATATTCATGAATGGATTAACGCTGCAGGTTAACCGTGACACACTTTAATACATTTGTTTTAAATTAAGATGATTCAAGATTTAAGAATAATTCTACAGCATTTTTGGAGTAGAAACGTGTATTTGTGGAAATAAAAATTCCTAACCATATTGATTACAGACCCTGAAAAATGTTTATGACGAGTCAAATAGAATATATCTACATGCATTTATTTATCACAAGGGTACGCGTATTGCCTTTTTCAGAATTATACTTAATAGCTTATTAAATTGATAACATTATGAAGTAATGTGTACATTTAGAAGAAAAAAAATCGCAATTTTTAAGAGACATTTAGAAGAGATGACAAGCAAATATATTGAGTCAAAATATGCAATAGTAGCGGATGAAGAATGAATGTGCCCATTTCTAAACATTTTCAATGATCTGCAATGCATGCTGGCTGCACAATGGTTCAGATTTGGGAACGTGACAATCGCCGAGCATTTTGGAGGTTACATTTTACCCTTAAAGGATCACTGAAGCGAAACAGCAATGCAATAAAACACCTTATTCATCTGTATACCGATAAATAACGATTCAGATTTGTTTGTTGTTATGAGCATTGCGTGCCAAATTCAAGTAAGACAAACGCAAATTGGATTTTCAATAAATTAACAACGGCATCACAATAAAGGGCAATTTAAGGTTTAAAGGGTGTATCGTATTCAGTACTATAGCATGCTATTAAGCAACTGTTTATTGCTAAGTAACCTATTTAAAATCTACCGAAAGGCACGTTAATGGAACTTGTTGTTTATGAAAATATTTGTATGGAGTGATAATTAAATTGCATTAAAGACAGATAGACAATACGTTTTCTTAACATTCGTTTGTAAATCGATGGCCTTTATAAAAGAACGAAAATTTATGTTAGCAACATATTTCATTAAAAATCGACAAAAAAATCACTGTGGTTAAATGCACATGTATGCGTAATAAACAACCTAGTAATTCCCAGAATAAGCTTTATATATTGTTTAACTTAACCGTAACAATTGACAGGATTGCTTTATTAATGGCTTCGTGAGTTTCCGCTTATCGTAATTTCCAGGATGAGTGAGGACAGACATTTTAAAGAATATATTTTCCAATCCATTACAGAGAAAGTTATTTTCGACAGCCATCAGGGAAACTAAACTTCCATAACTAATTTTTGCAGCAGCTGAATCCGTATATAATTCTATGGTCTATAGTGATTACCCTGGTTGGAAGTTAAAACATCTATTTTGGTGGACAAGTATAGCCTACAAGCTCAACGCAAGCGAATAAATTAGCGTGCAATTGAGAACACATGTATAATTAATGAGCCATGCTGGATATACGGCATGTACTACATATAGCACAGGAGAACTCGATTTCTGTTTGTAAATTAAGATTTTAAAAGTAACAGTTTTGATTGGAGCACGGTTATCGAATTTCGCCAACTTTTTGTCGAAAATTGGTGACAGTTCTTTGAAAGCAATTAGAGCATTTCAACTCAAAACCTTTTTTATAATAATTAATTTTAACAAAATGTTGCAGATGAACTTAATTGATCCGATATCCAGAAACTGTGAGCAGTTTTGCAATATAGTTTAGAAATGAACGAAAAAGTAAGCCAAAGTAGACACATTTTGAACTCAAAACGCTTTAGTATTTTTACAGAATATCTTATTGATTATTTTAGTATTTTTAACGAAACTTACTTTAAACCTGATTTTTTTACAAATTAAATAAATGGACTCTATGTTGATATTTATGAAATTCTGACTGTGAGGAAGAAAGTCTCGCTGTGATTCATATATCCATAACCATATAAAATTTCATCCAATTTTCAACTTGCACAGGTAAATGAAAATGAATGCACCATTTAATGATGCGTAAATATAGAAAACTTTAACAGTTCGTATGCTTTCGCCTTCAATAAATGGGCTATTAACCTATCTTAAACATTTTTTCCAGACGAAGTTTTATAGTTTACCGTTGCAAGTAAACGCACATATAATTTCATCCGAATTAAATTGGGTCATGGAAGGTTTGCCCTATCCGAATTTTCAACCATTTCCAACGTGAACACCAGCACTGATAATAATTAATTAGAACATAGAACTGATAATTCACATTGCCATTCCATGTTTGCAAAAAATCGTGGGTGTGTCATATAAAATACCAAATAAAATATATACGTTGAGTAACTATCGAGGTCTGACATTACAGCTAAAGTCGGCTAATCAATATGAAGGATACTTTTGAAATTTCTCATTCTAAACTCACTGTAAAAAAGCTCATAATTCGAGCATATACACTAGCGTGTAGCATAATTATGAACGAATGAAATTTTTGATAAGAATATGACGTCATAACTCTACTAACATGGGCGCGCACGCCTTGTCATAACGGTTAGCCCAAATTTCAGACTTCTATTGTGCTGAACAGTGCATATTTAAAATCACACGCCCAAGTTATTAGCATGACCTCGACAACAGGAAGGCCACTGTACTTGATAAGACCAACAGGGACATATTTACTGCATTTATGAATATATGCCTAAGAAAAACAATATATATTCCAATTTACAGCAATTACGTTTAGGTAATTTTACAAAGAATACCTTTTATGAAAACTCGTCAATCCATAAAAATGGACGAAGGCCATGCAGTCAGTCTATCTTTACCGCAATTATTATTATGTCGATTTATTTAAACAGCTTTTTATGTTAAAAGTGAACTAGACAGAAACAGTTTTCTAAAAAAAACAACTAAGGTCAGACACATAAAATGTCATCCGTTAATTTCACATTCCCGTGCTTTATACGGTGCATAAACAATGACATGTCATTTACCTTTCATGAGATTAGAATTGTTTGTTGGATAAAGATGGCTCTATGACAATATTTAGTTTATATGCCAATGTATTCAGAAATGTTCATTTTATTAACATATGCACTGCTCGCTCCAGAAATTTAACAAACTAGGTGGCGCGTCAATCAAAAGCATCTGGGGAAAACTGTCATTCTTGAGAAATAATTAATCCACAAAACTATTATATTATTTAGAAAAACAAAAAAATGAGGTCACTGAAGCAATGGCAATTAGAATTACTTCACCTATTTAATTTTTATTCTTTATTAATCTTACTTTTAAACTGAATTTGACAATTTAGGATCAATTTAGTATTCAACAATTTGGTGTCATCAAATTGTTGAATATTAAATTGATGTCCAATTTCTCCCGGGTTGTGTTTTATTATTTTTAACATCTCCCATTCAGCAGTACTGTGACAAAGTTATTGTTGGAAAGAGTCCATAATGCCAATGCATTACATTTTGTTTACAATTCCAGACTTGCGGCACATGCCTTTAATTGAACACGTATACAGTGTACATTCCTACACGTAATAAACTGCAACAAGTGCTAAAAATAAAATGAACGAGACGCATATACTGTTATGAGCACGACTATATACCATACTTGTAATTTTTCCCTCGTATTACCAAGAAATGGCAATAAGCTATATCATACTGAGAAACAATACATGGCCTGAAATATGAATTTTCGAAATAACAATCATTTGTATTGCACATTGTTAGCATACGAAATTCAGCTTTGTTGATGCAATTTCCCTTAAAGTAGATTAGCAAAGGCAATTGAAAAGTACGATCAGCATCGTACATCTAAAACGACTAGAATACTATCCAATAAACAGAATAACTAAATGGATACAAAAATGGTTATGCAGCGCATTCAATATTGCTTAGTTCCACCGAATATTTATGAAAGTTACAGAATATCCCCACTGCCACTGGCTAGTGTGGGGCGACGAAAATGTGAAACTTAACCAGGTAAGTAAAAGCATAAAATATAGGGGGGTTACAAAGAAATCATCACACCTCTTTATTACCTCACATTTCAAGGCAGATTCATTAAACAAGGAAATGCCCTAGGACCTGTCATATAGTTCAGTGCACTTATTTCATATTGAAATCAACTTATGAAAACTGTTCCACTGCCATGTGAAGGAAAGTACTAGTTTTCTCATACCTCCAAGCGGAAAGGCATTTTTTTCTGGTTTTTGATTGAGGGAAAAAAAAGCAAAAGTAGGCTAAAGTTTGCCAAGCCTGGACTCTCACCAAGCAATTGAGTTCAATATACAAGATTTTTTTGTTTGAAAAATCTGCACATAGTAAATCGTTATTCCAAATAATACACTGTCGTCCCAGATTACCCGTAATTATTCCAGAAAAAAAAATATTTTACAACAGCTGTCGAATGACCATAAAAATATTTGCAAGTGCTAAAGAAAAGTATGGTAACTTAACGTATTCAATGCAAATCAGTTTCGCCAAAGATGTCCTCAATTGGGACATTGTTAAATTCCCCAAAATTTCGAGAACTTATTTTAGATGTACTAAATTGCTTATGCTTGGAATTCTAGTGAAGTTCTAAGGTTCATTTACAAGTTAGTGTGGCTCAATGACATTGGTATCAAATATGAGTGCACAATCAAACTTCCGTTGTTATTTGGATTCAGTTCAATTTTGCCAGCTTCAAAAATGTGTTTCTTTCTCTCAAAATGTACAAGAAATTGGTATCATTATTGTCCTTTAAAAAGCAGGATAAAGTTCCTTGCTTGGAGAGGCATTATACGTTTAGCAAGGGTTACCACAATAACGGTTGACATGGTGGAAAAGCTAGCAGCCTAGATAATAAATAAGTTTTACAGACGTGTTAACAAGTTTTCCAAGCTAACTGCAATAGAAATAATATATGTAGGTCTACGGTTTTCTTATTTTTCTAGCAAAGAAAAAAGGAAGAGAGGTTAATGCACGGTAAAAGCATTTTGGGCAGTCATAGTGTAGGCTAAATATGATGCCAAAAATCCCAAAAGAGGGAATAAAAAAACCCAACTACGCCTTTCTAAAAAAATTCATTATTCCTCCCGAAAGGGTTTAGTGTTGGTGTTATTTTAATTGAATGACTAGGCAGATCTTGAACCTATTTTTTGGGGGGAACCTGACATTTAGAAAATACTGGCCTAGGCCTATATTGTGAAAAACAAATGTACCTATTCCCACACCTAGTTATGTATGGTATATTTAGACCTTCAGAACCGTTACTTTTGATAGTATGCATGACAGCTTCATAATGCAAACAAAAAATAAATTATACCATGTTCGCTAATTTCGTACCGTTAAGTACATGTTGAACAATCTATTCAGCACTTGCAGGTTAATTATTCGAAAGCTTTGGTCAATAAATTCAGTCTGACAAGACAACTCGAGCTGCATCCATTTTGAGTGCATTTTTGAGGAGAGCAAGATAGCCAAATGTTGTAATCATACCAAGGATAGAATGAGGACTGCTGATGAGTCAACCGTGGTAATGCAAATGTGCGTGAAGAAATGTAACCAATATTCATGATACTGTACATGTATGTCAACGGAGAGAAACCATTTGTGACATATACGCCCACGAAACATCACTTAAGACTATTGCCTCGCAGCCTGTATTATTTTACAGCTGTCTCATCAAGGGCTAAGCATTATTCTTGAAAATGCATAAGATCAATTTTGGAAAAAAAAACATTATTCCCTTAAAGGGATTTCCGTTGTACGAAATTACATTTTTTTTCTTTAAATAAAGAGTCGATAAACGTTCGCATTTTCTTGTCGCATTAAGCCAACCAATAATTAACTATTTTAAAACGCATCAGCGGAATAATCTGCATTATGAAATGTATTCCACATAAACTATATGTACTTTTTGCGTTTACTTTTTTATCATGGTTTCTAAAGCAACGATACATGTTTTCGAATTAATTTTGATACTTCATCATAGATAAGCTCCATGTATGTTTAGTATTTTATATTATTGTTTAAGATGATTGCATCCAACAAGTGGAAATTGGGTGTAATAAACTTTGTATAACGATCTATGTCTGTTGCAATTCTACAATTCTCGACAATATCGATTTCCTACATCGACAGGCCACACTAAATATTTTCAAATATCAGCATATTATAACAACTCAAAAAACCATTTTTTACAACCTGAATCTGCGGATGGTCATTTAATAATATTGACGTCATATTTCACTTTTCCTTGACGAAATACTGTATAATACTTAAAGTGCTAGTTTTGGTTCAGTAATTTTCATCAAAGTTAAACTGGTCGACCTTTAATTTATGATAATTAAATTTCTATGCAAGTCAGGCATTAATGGCAAACTTTTTATTTTAAATTCAAGGATTAACGACGTATGGCAATACAACTGACAGTTCGTGGAAACGCTGGCTAGTCTAATTTTTTTCTGGCTGTTTCTATCTGGTATTTAAAACTATGCTGTACTATGGTATGGCGCGGGTTCACATTGCCAGTAGCCTACTTTTGTCAGCTGATACAAGCACGTCATGCTGTATCTTAGGGATATTTGACCTTATAAACAGTATGTCACTGTACAGGATACTGAAAGCAACCAGCCTGAAATCTAACAGAATTTAAACTGAAATTGTCTCCACTCCATAACGTTATATAGCAGGATAAGCTGCAGCTCATTTCCTGAGTAATATCCTGAATGATGAAGCCATGCAAAACTAAAAGCCAACTAATCCTTCCACTTTCTTGGTTGATGAATCGACACACCGCAATTTAAACGAGCAGTTGCACATGCAGATGCATACATGTAAACATTGTAAAGGGTAATCAAAGAGTTAATTAGCTCACCTCTCCTAAGTTGACAAATCCGTGTTTCGATGCTATCCTCTCCGCAGCTTCCTTGCCACCACCAATCCGCACGGCAAATTGATTCATGAAAATCTGATTATTATCCTTGGCGTGGGCATACGCACACGTTAGGTAAACATACAATGTAGTAAATATGTAAAAGCACAAGTTCGTCATGATGCTAGGGATACTTCTTCGACAAAAAAAAAAATCTAGGCCTACGCGTAGCCGGCACTCACGGTAACAAAAGCACGATTGAGATATACGTTTTTTGGAGATTTGACGTACAGATTCGAATAGTAGCAATTAGTACATACGGTTGATTTCGTAGAGGCCAATTTGGTTATCGTCACAGCGCATCGCGAATGCATACTGTTCAAACTGATCTTCATTTTAGGTTGGATTTCATAGTGGTGTCAGACCGAAGAGGATAAAGGATGGGATAGGCTATGCCGAAAGGTGACGATTTAGAGGAACGGCCAAAGTCTCAATCGAGATCACTTTCACTCGAATCGTGTACTTGTCGGATAATTTACGGATTGTTTCTTCGTGCGCGACTCCAAACACGACCTCCTCCAGAGCACGGCAACTGCTAAACTGGAATACATTTGAGAAAAGCATCCTTCTTTTCTGCCTCTCACTAACGGCGGCCTCGAGCCTCGTTCACGAGCACCGCACTCGCTGCTTGTCATTACGTCATCGGGGTGTTGGGTGGCGCACTCTAGGGAGAAAAACGCGTACTTTTTAAGAGCATGCTATTGCGTAATTTACAGCTGCTGCATTTCATTTCCTTTTTGCAGGTTGAATTCACAATGTTGGTATTCACGTAGTTGTTGTTGTTGATGTCATCGTCGGTATTGATTTTCAATGCAGTCGATGACTTCATAAAATGAGAAAAATGTGCATCTATTTAGGCGGATGTAAACCTCAACTGAAACCCGCAATGCTAATCGACCCAGGATCAATTGAAATCCGCAATGCTAAACCAGTCATAGATCGACAATTCCAGGGAAAAATAAAGTATCATATCCGTAACAACAGATCCACTAAAAGTCCGCTTATGATATTCGTTTTTAGTATTTGCAGTTGCATTAATTCAAAAGATTTTTTATCTTTTAAGCTGGATGTATTTAATCAGACCATGTAGAAACATTTTTTTCATTTATGCCCATGGAATGCTTTCAGTTTTGGAAGGTTATTGACATTGTAATGGAGGGTGAATATAGTGGCATCGTAAAGAATTTAAAGCATGTGTACTCCGACCTAGGCAACATAGTGATATAAATTAAACGGTGTAGCTATTCTTCACGGTGGCTAAACAGCCTTTAGTGACTGTAACGTCATAAAAATGCCATAGGAAAACCACTGCAATCCTATAACATTCCACTAACATTAGCCTTCTTCAAAATTTGTATTTTAATGTTCTGAAAAATCACTTTATAATAAATTGAAAAATAGCGGTGATATCTCACAGTCTTTTTCTCAGTATTGTGCCAAAGTTCTAAATTTGTATTTGGCGCGTTGCATTAGGATTATATTCAGTGGTGGTCAGTGACTTGAGTGCGCCCATTGCCCATAATCATCAAAAGAATTCCGTCCCAAATTTTGACAAAGTAGACAAGAATGAACAAGAATTGCCGCCATTTTTTAAAATTTCATCTGCAAATCTGCATGACGGCGTTTAAGGTATGGCGCTTTTGCCTGCGGAATTTTAGTCGTCTAATAATAAAGTTCATTTAAAAATGGCTGCTACTGCTGTAGCGAAGTCTTTACAGGTATACGTTATTGTAATATTTATTTATGCAATACAAGTCCTTAATTTGCCCTTGGAACAAATAAACGAGCGTTCACTGTTAATGCAAAAACTCCAATTCGTTTTGCTTTCAGGCCCTCAAACCTCATCTACCTCTTATAAAATTTAGAAAAGGCGGTCCGGTGAAACTAGGTCAGTAATTCTATCTTTATGTAAATGAATGGGTTCTTTGAAACACAACTTTGTAAAGCAAATTATATACTAACTGATGTTTTCAGACTCCCATGATCCCATTGCTCAAACAGTTACCCAATCGTCACAATCTTCAGGAAATGCAATTGAAGATTCCCAGTTGCCACCTAGATATGCAAGAAAACCTATATCCGATATAGAAATAGCATATATAATGGTATGTATGTACTATGTATTGTGAACTTTAAACGTCCTATAATGAAATATATGATTCAGTCGTATTTCCCTTTTCAGAGAGGAGGTCCAGAGTAGCAGCATTACTGAGACAGCTTGACTCCACACCTTTGTAGCTTTTGAAATGCCCAGAACAATATGTTAATAAAATAAATATTAAATTTTTAATGAACCATTTATTTCAATTGCAACTCTATTGATATGAACTGCTGCATATAGGTAATAAACGTATTTAACTCAAAGGACATTAGGAAGGCATAGTTATAAAAGTTACCATAACAGCAAAAAAGATTCTACAAAATAGATCAATAAAATTTATTTAGAAATTTCCTCGTAGTAATACCTGCTATGACATGTTTTCTAAGCCTGTACATAATTATCTGTAACCAAATAAAATGAACTAGAATAAATTATTTTACAGATTGTATGTTGCCTGCTTACCAAAAATATCTGCTTACAAATTGGCATTGCGTAAATAACTGGCTTTCAAATGCAAACGCTAACATCGTTTTTACTTTGTGGTCCATGAATCAAGTGCAGCGGGCTTGTTGGATACACGGTTATCGGTAAATCCCAAACCATCGTTTCTATGTCCAGTGATGATGGGCCTTGCCAATTACAACTTAAGGAGGTATCTGATACTGCCATCTGGTTTTCCACTTTCGTAGTAGTTGTGACAAATTCGAAATGCAACCGCCATTGTAAAGATGCTTAACAGAAATAGAAATTAAACACAAGGTTATGCATCGAAATTCAAACAAATACGAGAAATTTGATTATCATTTGTCTTGAATTAATTAAGCTAGTGTTAAGACAAATCCCTCAAATTAAGGAAATTAAGGAAATATGCTAGACGTCAGCAACTGAGCACAGAAATTCTGAAAAATCGTCCTGATAGAAACAATAATAAAACATGATAAAAAACTGATATCATACCTAATTCCGTTAAGAACGCTGGTGTCACTGTCAATGGAATTGGTAATATCATTTGTGTTCGCTCCGAGAAGATACATACTTCGTGATGCTTGCTGTAACTTATAATACAGCTGCCATGCTGCGGTTTGCGCCGGCAATCATCACATATGATCTCTTCACTTTGCAAGGTAACAGAAAACTAAATAAAAGAAACGTATAGCAGTTGGTCGGAAAGAAACTGTGAAACAGTAGGAAAATGATTTCGCTTTTATACTTCTACCTGAACACATTTTACAGTAGAAGATGAAAAATCAAATGTGCCAACAATGTCTTCGCCAAGCTTATAGGCAGGTTTAAATAAACAAAATCGGACAACCTTCCCATGAGTGTTAGTTATACTGTAGAAACCTAAAACGTCAGATATTACGTTAGCAGTTATCGAATGAGAGGAGATATAATATTCGCCTGTTGTACTCACTTGGAGCACGCCGTGCTGTCAAATTCTGCAGTATTTGCATGGCAAAATCTAAAGGAGCTTCCTTTCGTGGATTCTGTAGGAATGGATTTGCTGGACAAAGAACCTCTCGATCTTCACAATCACTCAATGCGGAAATATTATCTAAAAATCCTTTAAATAATGATATACATTACATTATGAGATGCACTGAAAGTAGTTTGTAATTAATAACATGTAAATGTGGGGGTTTTTTTGGTTTTTTTTTGCAATGAGTGCAAGTACAGTTCTAAAGTAATAAGCAATGCTAAAATCAAAAGTTTAAACTAACGGGTAAAATAAACTTAATCATAATTTTCATAAAGCATAAAAAACATGTACCATACTAAATCATAAATTAAAAAATATCTTTAGGTATAAAATTGTTAGACCAACAACTACAAAACCTGTTTATATCATTTTTTGACAAACTACAAACCTGGCAAAACTAAAATTCTTATTGGAACTCGTAAAAGCCGAATAGTCGATCCGACTCGTTGGGTGCCTAAGGTGATCTTGTACGAATACTTGACTGCGTGTCCTCGATAAGAAGGAGGAGCTCCACATGATAATGATTCTCTGTAAATGACTATATGCACAGAAAAGAAATCATACGTACGCAAAATAAAAATGCTAGTGCAGTGAAAAGGCAAGGTCAGACTGGACGTCTACTCACAGCTTTTGCTCTCCCCCGGAAGCAACCGAACGTCACAAAACAAAATTTTTGGCTTCGTTGATAAGACAACATGTCCTCGTTCACCAAAACATGGAGCAAATGAGGTGTTTTTATTAGAGATTGCAACCTCTTCTTGTGCAATTGGTGATGAAGACGGGAAAATTACTTTGTCGTCACTTACGGTACACTGACAATGGATTTGGGCACTAGCCCAAGCTAACGTTTCACACACATCACTGCAATATACAAAGTACATGTTGTTTAAGTTTGTCAGCTAGAAGAGGTCAACAACACAATTTAATTACTTAAAAAAATAAAGGCACTAATTATCTCTTACTTGTTCGATTGAGCTCTTGTATTCGAGTCTGCTTGAGGATTTTTAAAGGTTACCACACATTCTATTACTTCACCCGCAATATAAGCCGTTCCTCTTGTCAATCTTGCAGTGACTTCTATCATTTTCTTTAAAAAATTGTATGTACAATTAAGTTTTTGTAGGCCTCATCATATGGCAAACGACATGACACTTGGCAATCTTGGCGATAGGGATTTCTTGTGTCCTCGATATCGTGTCACAGTGATTACAAAATTACAGGGTGCCACAAAACTCTTTGACGCATATTGAGGTTCAATGGCCCATTGCTCTTTCAAAAAAAAAAAAGAAAAAAATCATGTTAGAATTAATTAAACTTGTAAAACTGTTTACTACTTAAATGAAACTTAAAAAGACAATTATTTAGTTGGCTAATCCAACTTTGTATATTACTGGTATTCGAGTTTAATATTGGAAAATTGAACATATTTTCAATAAATATTTTTCCCAAACGAAATAACGAAAAATAGGGGTTTAATAAAGTTATATATATGATGATCCATTTAAGATTCTCTGTTCAAAACTAGTATTTAGAATTGAATTATTAGCACATTTTTTATCATTTTTATAAAGAATGACCCGCTGTAAACAAAATGTGATTTACATTAATTAACATGTTGTTTTAATGTGATAGTTTTCCTATCGTGGGAAAATACGTATATATTTACCTTGAATCAGTTAATAAATATTCTGATGTTTTAGACACCATATAGCAGGTAATCATTACTTTAATCATAGGTTTATAAGCCATAATTATCAAATTGAAAGCCATATGAAAAGCATAATGCAATTATAACTCTTAATTCTAATTAACGATTAAACTTTGTTTTTATTCAGCAAAAACGTTTAAAATCAATGTCTGAAATTTGGTTGTTGTTGTCAGACCAGTAAAAATCCATCAAGTTATGTTCAACAATTCATTGGGGTTGTTACTGTTTCCCTCGTGAGTATACCTTCTCAGGGCCCATGGGTGGACCTGTCTGTGCATAAATTCGCCCACACATTCCTCTATATAAGTCATAGTTCCTGCCTCGTAAGATTCACATGACTACACAGCAGCTAACAAAGAAGAAGGTTGTTGGAAGTTTTTTGTCCTGATCCTGCAGTGGCAAGGTAAAAGTGAACTCGAGAATTTGTTTATACCTTTTAGACGGTGACACAAATTGCAAGATTGTAGACGTAGAAAAGTGAAAAAACAAACAATATGCAAGTCGTACACTTATTCAAGTTTTTCGTGGGTTTCTGGTCAACGATTTTAATCCCAGGTAATACTGATATACTTTGAAATTTCGTTAAAATTATTATAACCTCCTAAAATTAAGTCTAATATTTAAGGTCTGTCATAGATCCATGCATGTACATAGGTTTGCATGTTTCATAATCTAGACATTTTACAGGAGTAATGACTTCTGCATCGGATAAAAGGCTCGTTTGCTATTTTGGAAGTTGGGCAGTATACCGCCCTGATTTGGGAAAATTCGATGTCGAAAATATTGACCCTTTCATTTGCGACATAGCGATATATGCCTTTGCCGGTTTAAATCCATCCACATACGAGATCCAGTCTCTGGACCCCTACAATGATTTATATGATAATTACGGAAAAGGTCAGTTTTTTGATATCAGCGCACCATTAAATTGTCATATCCCTAACTAACGATAAGATATATTCTTGAAATAGGTGCTTATAACAGGTTTGCTAAATTGGCTGAAAAAAATCCAAAGTTGAAATGCCTCTTAGGTATAGGTGGTTGGAATGAGGGATCAGAAAAATATTCCGTAATGGCCAATGATCCAGTTCGAAGAGCGAATTTCGTGAAAACTGTTGTTCCGTTTTTGAAGAAATATGGATTTCATGGGTAAAACAAGCAGAAACATGCATGTCAATTCTTATAAGTTTCAAATTTCGTTGACATATAAGTTAATCGTATATAAAGAAAAACAAGGATATGATGTTCTTTTATGAATCATCAATAACAACTTTGAAATCTATGAAATTTGTAGTCTCGATGTCGATTGGGAATATCCCACGCAACGAGGAGGACAATTATCGGATCGTCTCGCATTCGTTCAATTACTGAAAGTAGGTTACTTTCAAATTTTATTGACGCGATATGGAGATCCAATATTCAAATTTCATGTATTTAATTTTGAAATTTGTGTTAAGGAACTCAGGACAGCTTTTGACTCTGCGGGACTGATTTTAACTGCTGCTGTTTCTGCGGGAAAAGACACTATTGATTCAGCCTATAATGTAGTTGAAATTGTCAAGTTAGTGCATTCTAATCTAATGAGCTTATTGCAGCAGGATAGTACTCGTGTAAGGAAACTAAAGCTCAACTTATTGTTGTTATAGATCTTTACATTATATTAATTTAATGACCTACGATTTTCATGGTACTTGGGAAAGCTTCACAGGTAAGTTGCTACATCTAGTGATTTAAAGGGTTTTAAGATTATTAAAAACATATTGTAATGTATGCAATTTTGCATTATTTTAAAATTATTTGTACGTCAAATAGAATAATAATTACTCTAAAAATGGTGAATTTTTAAGAAAATGTTAAAGTGACGAAACATATTGATGACAATACCAGTAATAGCATGTCTTGATTACACAGGTCTCAATGCCCCACTGTATGCAAATCCAAATGAGTCTTCCTATCAACAAATGCTCAATGCAGTAAGTATTAGACAAAAAAAAATTAATCTAAACTGTGTCATGGTATTAATTAACCTCATAAACGTTTCAAAATAAAATGTGTTTTTAGAATTTCTCTGTGAATTATTGGATGCAATTAGGGGCACCAGCCAATATGATTAATTTGGGAATGGCTACTTATGGCCACAATTTCGCTTTGGCCAATCCGAGTAATCACGGTATTGGAGCTCCAACTAATGGACCTGGTCAAGCTGGACCATACACTAGGCAGGCCGGCACACTCGGATATAATGAAGTATGCATTTATGGGTATTAACTTCATTCTTGTCTGAAACATTTTTAATTTAGTACGCTTTTTGACTTCTTCGCAGATATGTGTTGATCTGCAAGATGTTGGATGGGAAGTAGTGGTAGATCCCTATTACAAAACTCCATATGCGTACAAGGACAACCAATGGATTGGGTACGATGACCCAGAGAGCATTGAAGAGAAGGTGAGGGGTATTTTTTACATATTTATGAGTTATAGAAAATAATATTTATAAGTTATACTTTTATCTTTAGTGCAAACTGGTAAATCAGTTAAACATCGGAGGCGTTATGATATGGTCGATTGAAACTGACGATTTTCAACCTACTTGTGGACGTACCCCATTTCCATTGCTTAGTAAGATTAATGAAATAATCAAGAGGAACGATTCAATGAATCCAGACTGCAATCAAGTGGATTTTCAAGAACATCGAATAAATTGCTGATTTACAAAAAAACGTATCTAGAATTATGAGCAAAATATCATAAATATCTCAATCAATGGAGATAAATTATATCGCAAACGTCTATTTAAACTCATTTTAAGCATATTATGGCAATTTCATTTTGATGTGTATGTCGTATATTAATTGAAGAATTATGAAAAACCGAATGGCATTTCCCCTTAATTGTTAGCAAACGTGCATCACCTAAAAGCAATGCATGATTGCCTATCACATTTTTAAACCCTCGCCATTGTTTAGAAAACAATATTTTTGGTGGGTTTTACCATGGTCAACCACTTAATCGACTGATACGTTTTCATAAGATTTTAAGGATATAATCATCTTTAAAAAAGGGAACGAAAACTGAACGAAAATTTCATGAATATCACCGTTTCAAGGGATGACAATTGACCTGCTTTAAACCCTTGCCATTGTTTAGAAAACAACTTCGAAGTTTGTATAGTTCAACATACAATGGTTATCAAATTGACATATTTACTTTTTATCATGGTGCAAATGATATATGTTTTGTAATCGTATCTTGTTTGCAATATTTGCTAAAATGAAGTAATAATAAAAATGTTTACATTGACAAAACGGATTCTTTATTTTGAGTTAACTACATGCATTAAATGTTTGATATCAATACTATACCCAATGAATATGTTCGATACGATTAAAAAAAAAGAAAAAATTGAAATGAAATGAATGAAAATGAGTGTTCGCGCTAGTAATAATTCAGTATTTACCACAGTTTAGATGTTGGCATGGCAGTCTGGGACCTGATCCGCATAATTGCAGGAATCAATGGCGGGATCAAACACAGTGCCTTGGTTGCAGTGAAAGGTGTAGATGTCCCAAGTTCCAGCAGGGGTGGGCACACACTGGTAGAAAATTGTGCAATCGTTGGGGTCAGCTTGGTATCCCGGATACTGGCAGACATCCGAGGGTGGGGGAGGTGGAATGGTGGCCTTAGTCGTGGGTGCGGGCGTTGGGGGAGCCGTGGTCGGGGGACCAGTATATGGGGTGGTGGTGGGGGGAGGAGGGGGAGGGGGATGAGTAGTGTTGGAGTAAATGCCTCGGATGTACTCATTGATGACGGCCAAAAGGGGAAACGGTTTGGGACCACATGTGGGTTGGAAATCGTCCGTTTCAATAGACCAGATCATGCCTCCACCCAGGTTCAATTCGTTGGCCAACTGACACTAGAATAAGAAATTTAAAAATATATAGGTGATAACAACAAAATCTGTACCGTTTATATATCCATAATTTTAATGCATAAAAATATATTTTGTTTTGCTTACCTTTAGGGCAATGCTGTCTGGATCATCGTACCCTATCCATTGATTGCCCTTATAGGCATAAGGTGCTAAGTAATATGGGTCAACGACAATTTCCCAACCGCTATTTTTCAGGGCCATGCATATCTAATAATTTTAATATTAAAAATTAGCTGAGAATAATGTTTTTAGGGCGATAAAATATTAATCACTGTGATTTGATAAATGTACCTCATTGTATCCCAGTGTGCCCGCCTGCCTTGTGTAAGGACCCGCTTGACCAGGGCCGTTTGTAGGGGCGTTAATGCCATGATTATTCACATTGCTCAATGCGAAGTCATGTCCATAAGTGGCCATTCCCAAATTAATCTTACTTGCTGGAGCGCCCAGTTGGAGCCAATACCTCACTGCAAAATCCTGTATGAAATGCATGTTATTAGCCACATTGAAATGAATGTGCCAAAATTCATTATAATTTTAAATTATCACTGCGTTCCTAAATGGCTAAACACAGTGAGTGTGCAACTCACTATACTTAAAAATTTAAGAGCGCTTTCTGCATTACAATTTATTACTTTACCACGGTCATTGTCTGTTGAAATGACGAATCGGCTGGATTTGCATAAAGTGGAGTATTTAGACCTAAAAAATATATGAAGTGGAATATGTTAACACTGCAAGTTTAATTCATTTTCAGACTGTTGAAAATGGACTTTAACATGCCGGTATCACGTGTATTGCTTGATACGAAATTATGGCGCCAAAATTTGAATTTAATGAATGTTAAGAGAAATAGAAATGATTAACTTATCAAATTCTATTCAAAGTAAATCAAACAATTACCTGTAAAACTTTCCCATGTGCCGTGAAAGTCATAAGTCATCAGATTTATGAAATCAAGATACCTATTTCAAATGTACTAAATTAGTCGTAGGTACTCGTACTTTCAAAAAAATCGGATATAAGATTCTAAAAAGAAACTTGTATAACTTTAAAACATTAAATAGAATAGTAATGCTTACTTCACTATTTCAGGAATGTCGTAAGCTGCATCAATGGTATCTTTACCAGCAGAAACGGCAGCTGATAACAGCAGACCCTCTGGTTCAAAAGCTTCATGCAATTCCTTAAAAATAAGCGGAACGGTATTTTAAAAGACGCAAATCTTATGTTTTCCAAGAGTATGTATCATTATATACAATATTACTTGAGTTGAAGTGTTATTATGCATTGACTCATACCTTTAGTAGCTCAGTATAAGCGTCTCTGTCAGATGGAATTCCGCCACGTTGAGTCGGGTATTCCCAATCTAAAAATTGGTGAATTTATAAAAAAAATCAAACATTAGCATTGCCAAGATAACATTATACAATCATATAATAATTCAACTTAAGAAAAATGAAAATATTACCCATGTCAAGCTGCTCGAATCAAATTCAAAATTCAAATTTGATAACAGATATGAAAACAGAAATAAAAGTAATAAAATAAAAAATTACATAAAATGAAAGTAGCTAATGTTATTAGAAATTCGATTTTACCCCATGAAATCCGTATTTCTTTAAAAATGGCACCACCGTTTCTACGAAGTGAGCCCTGCTGGTCGGATTGTTTGCCATAGCCGAATATTTCTGCGAACCTTCATTCCAACCTCCAATTCCCAATATGCATTTCAAGTCCGGATTAATTTCGGATAATTTTGTAAATCTTTCGAATGCCCCTATTTAATAAAAAAAAGCAATGTAGTAATTATTAATTAACGAGTTTATGATAAATGTCGAAATACCAGTTTTCAATCTATGTATTCACCTTTGCCATAATTTTCATACAAGTCATTGTAAGGATCGAGAGATTGAATTTCGTTAGTTGAAGGATTTAGTCCAGCAAAGGCGTAGATAATCACGTTACACACATATGGATCAATATTTTCAACATCAAATTTTCCAAGATCTGGTCTATAAACAGCCCAACTTCCATAATAGCAAACGACTCTCCTTTCAGAAGATGTAGATTGACTGCGCACTAAAAAATACATCATTTTCAATTAATTTTACTGTTGTAATAAAGTGACGTTTAAGTTAATAACAATTCAAAATAATTACCTCTGGTCAATGAAGTTGACAGAGCTCCATATGCAGTCGCCAAAAGAATTAAACATATCAATGACTTCATTGTTAAGTTATAAATCTAGGATTTCTAACCAACATTCGCATTCGATTGCTGAGTTTTTACTTTTCTCCGACGTATTTATATAAAATTTCACACAGAATTAGACCTCGCCTACGCTTAATTATTCCTTAGATATTGTGATAATCAGCATCATGGTAAAAAAGGCCATCTTCAATTTTTTGATAACGACAAAAAAAAAATGTTGCCAAGGAGGACATTTCGCGGCAGACAAATATTTATTTTAGCTGATATGTTTTGAAATAAAATTGTAATATGGATTTCAAAAACGATTAAGTTGTCACTTGTCAAGTACGTGGATTGCATAAAATCCCATTAATGTAAACAATGGAAGCTAAATGCATTTCGCTTAAATAGAGTATATATTTACATGTTCGTAATTTAACCATGATTAGTTATGAATCTTAACTCCCTTAACACTCAATAATAATTTTTCTGTCACATTTAACGAAAATGTAACGTGTGATCAACAGTGGAATATTCAGCTACCACTAAGTTTGTTTTAGTTTAGTGGATAGTACACAACTTAGCTTTGATAAACTTCAAAATGTTAAAAAAAAATCATCTTATATGATTATTTCAGCATCATCAATAACAAATTATTAGCATTTGATTTTGTAATAACTGATCTTTAAGTAATCTATATTTATACGTCATATTTAGGTTTAAGGTTAATATAGTGTTGTTTCGTATAATTATGTCAAGGAAATTGATAATTAGTACTAGTTTGGGCCATTACGGCCTTCTGAATGAGGTTCTGATTGTCAGCAATCATATGTTTGCACGAATAAGTAAACAATTTGTGCAAGAAATTTTTCCAATGAAATGGTTTCGTGGTCAACAAGCCTCATATGACATCAGCAAAACTCGTGATATGATAGTGCCATTTTGATAAAATTACCCAATGAACTTTGCGTAACTGTTCTGAACCATATGACAATTATTATTGGTAACCAACTGCTGGTAACCAAACCTAGTATATGAACCAACTTGGTAATCAGTGCATTTCTAGAAATTCAACAATTTAGGCGAATTGAAGATTCGATGGTTACATTTTTTTCGACATACCATCGCTTTAGTACTTGTGAAATAGTATGTTTGTGTTTTGATTATTATATTAGAACGTCGTCTTTAGAACTTATAGTACATATCTTAATATTGGATATATTCACAGCGGTATTTTAAATTTTAAAAGGCTTACAAATACATTTTGTACGAACATTAACATTGTTTGCATCTCATGGATTTCATTGTTAATACTTAGATTTCTTTACCACTAGATCTGCATTATAAATCGCAAATATTACGACAATTCAATTGTTTGTATAACAATTGAATTGTTATACAATGTCTGAGGGTACATTTCCAAATATAAAAATATAAAAAAAATATTGAAGTTATCTCCAAAAGTTTTTATACTTTATCATGAATGTGATAATGGAAATTATCAGTATACAATTTAAGAGCTCCGCAAATATTGTTAACGGAAACTTGTTAAGATTACGTGTAATCCTCGTTAAGTTACATTTACTTTTGTCACATTTTGTTAATTTACATTGTTCTGTTTTAATGCGTTATTTAAGGTGTTAGGAAATCATGCACAAAAAAGATGCGTCACATTTTATTCAACTTTGTACTGTTGTTCACATGCACACAAAAATCGCAGAGGAATAGAAAACCAATGAAAAATGAGTTAAGAAAACGCTCATACCATTTACTTAGATATCGGCATGACAGTCGGGAACATTTTCGGGATAGTTGCAACTGTCGATGGCCGGATCAAAGACGAGACCATTAGCACAGTGGAATGTGTAGACTGACCAGGTGCCATAGGGGGTCGCGACGCAATTGTAGAAAGTGGTGCAGTCATTGGGATCGGCCACAAATCCAGCCTTCTTACAGACATCTGTGGGAGCAGGGGTGGGTTGAGTGTAAGGAGCGGTGGTGGGAGCCGCTGTGGTTGAGGGTCCGGTATATGGGGTAGTGGTTTTTGGGGGTGGAGGTGGGGGGTTTGTGGTGTTGGGAGCGATGCCTCTGATGTACTCGTTGATCACCCCGAGGAGAGGGTAGGCTTTAGGTCCGCAAGAGGGTTGGAAGTCATCAGTTTCGATGGACCAGATCATGGCACCGCCCAAGTTTTTGTCGTTAGCGAATTGACACTACAGAAATTAAAATTTAATTAATACATTTGATATCACCTTATTCCAAATAAAAATGTGTGAAATATATTTACTTTTGCAGCAATACTATCGGTATCATCGTATCCAATCCATTGATTGCCTTTGTAGGCATAAGGAGCTTGGTAATAGGTGTCAAAAACGACAGTGTAGCCACCTCCTTGAAGATCAACGCAGATCTAGAATTTTCAAATATACAAAAATTAATCAACGTTTTTAAATCATATATTTGTTTTTATTTGCTCGCTTTCATGTGGCATTACCTCATTGTATCCCAAAGTTCCAGCTTGTCTTGTGTACGGTCCAGCATCTCCGGGTCCATAGGTAGTTGAATAGAAGTCTGTCACAGCTGGGTCTGCTAATGCGTAGTTGTGACCATAGGTTGGCATTCCCAAATTAAGAATGCTAGCAGGGGCGCCCAATTCCATCCAGTAGTCAATTGAATATTCCTAGGAATTAAACCATAATTTTCAATTAGAAGGAATAAATATTCGATATATAGCTACACAATAGCTATAGTTACGGGATGGATTTCATCCAAATGTTTAAATCCGATACACATAGTTGGATCCCATAGTTGGAAACCCAAATTCGCATAAAAAAATTTCCAATAAAAGTTATCAGTCAATTTAGCTTACCACGTTGAAGGTTTGTTCAGATTCATCTTCTCCAGGTCTAGAGTGGAGTGGTGAATTCTCTCCTGTAAATGGCTCCCAGGCACCTGGTATAAAAATATATCGCATTAGCCTCATATTTTAATAACGAATCTACGAAAAATTATCCTTCACTCACCATGATAATCGTAAGCCATCACATTGATGAAATCAACGTGTCTGTTGGTTAGATTTTTAAAAAAAATCAAATTAATGAAATGTTTTTAATGACTTTTCTCCTACAAGCCAAGTTTAAAAAAAAAATATCTTACTGAACAACTTCTGGTACGTTGTAGGCGGCATCAATTGTTTCTTTACCAGCTGAAACTGCAACTGAGAGCAGGTATCCATTTGCGGCAAAAGATTCTTTCAGTTCCTGTTGAATTTGAAATAGTTAGGTTTGCAAATGTTTTTAGTAAACGAATAATCTTTTATTTAGTAAACGAATAATCTTTTATTCTGGAAAATGCTTTACCTTAAGCAATTCGGAATAAGCCTCCTTGTCGGCAGCAATTCCTCCACGTTCATCAGGGTATTCCCAATCCAAATCAAGCTAAATTTTAAACACATAAGATTCTAGCTATGATAACTGTGATTGCATATTACAACCAAACGACTTTAAATTGTCTAATATTTGAGACCTTTTTCAAAAAAGGTCACTTCAACCTACCCCATGGAATCCATATTTTTCCAAAAATGGAGCCACAGAAGCTACAAAAGCAGATCGTTTTGCAGGATCATTTGCCATGTTTGAATATTTCACTGGATCTTCGTTCCAGCCTCCAATGCCAAGCATACATTTCAAATCGGGATTAATAGTTGCCAGATTGGTGAATCTGTTATATGCACCTATTTTTCATCAGTAAGAAAACAGAAGTTACAAACTTTATCAACGCAAAAGGGTTTAAAAATGAAGAGAAGGGTTAAAAAATGAAAACCTTTGCCATAGTTGTCATACAAATCGTTGTATGTATCCAAGGAAATAATTTGATTGGTGTTTGCATCCAGACCGGCGAAGGCGTAGATCACATGGGTGCAAACATAAGGGTCGATATTTTCAGGGTCAAATTTACCTTTAATTCAAATTAAATCGTCAAATAAAATCTACAGTAGATTTAATCATTAAATGAGATAACGAAAAATTAAATTAAATTCGTACCTAAATCTGGCCTGTAAGTTGCCCATGATCCATAATAGCACACTACTCTTCGTCCAGAGTCGGCGTAAATATTATTGGCTATTAATAAAAATAAAAAAATAGTTAAAATTCCCAATATTATATCTCAAATAGTAAGTAGCATTTATGATATCAACAAATAAAATTAAAAACTGATTGTAAATATTTTTAGTACAAATATTTCTTTTAGAAACAATTTATGGCATCATGGAAAATTGTCCATGCACCCAAGAGAAAACTTGGATAAATAAATAATTCATCAAATTCCATCGATTACAAGTTGTCGTTATAGTAATGTCATACAAATTCTGAACAACAGACATACCTTTATGAAGCGAATTGGACAATGCTGAATATACAATCGCCAAAGAGACGATAAGAAACAATGAGGTCTTCATGGTTCCTGGAAGACTTCAACGAAAAGTGTCCAAAATTGCACAATTAGCGCTTTTTATATGAAATGATTCGAATCTGTAAATTTTGTATGGCCATCTCCTCACACATGACATAGCTAAAGGTTACATCTTCAAAACTTCCGATAAAATTCATCGATTTCTTTTCAAGTGGTTTATTAGCGATAATGGGTTTTTCTGATGTTATAAACACACTATTGATAAGTAGTTAAAAATAGTTTGATATAAATCCTTTGCAGGTGCTTAAACGTTAGAATGTATTTTCAATAACAGAAAAATAAAAGTTAGGATTCTATAAATCTCTTGGGAACTAGCAATTTAAAATGTTGGAAGTGTGAGAATTGATAACTAATGAGTATTTCCATATTTTGTAATATACCTTGCCAATTGTAATAAGTCTCATTGGTTTTAGAAGTACCAAGTAAAATGCAATACATATAAATAAAACAACATTTATTTCGTCAAAACTAGCTAATTTTTTTTTTTTTGACGAATTTTTCAAATTTGAGGATCTGATTTTTTTAAATGAGTATATGATTTCCTGTTACCAAGTAGAAAATAACCAAAGTAGAGAATTATATTTTAGATAACGATACTTGCTTGAAGTGGATGCTATATATACGTATACGAGTGCAGATTAACGATATAGAGATAATAAATATCCTGATGACATACAGTAATAGAATCACCAGATAAAAATAATGAAGATACATAAAGATTATTATGTTATCAATGGGACCACTTGAACATTCTCTGTTGAGTGCCAAAAATACTTTTCAAGTATAGAAAAACTGTTTAGCTTCTGCTGTTTGTTAGAAAATTCAGAGTCATGGTTTTAACGGATATATGATTACAACAAATTTTCCAGGGTTGATTTAGAATTTAGATCATGTACTTAAGTTATACAGTGGCTGCATTTTGATGCCGGTATTAAAACATTCAAACTAAGCAAAAATAACGGTGGATATTCTGTATATAATGAATAATAAGAAAATGTGACATGCCATAGATGGCGCTACTGGTGAGGCAATGCATTATCGTTAAATTAAATTTTTTTAGAGTTTAAGGCAGTGATCACGTGGAGTTAATTTGGGAATAATTTGGGATAGATTGTTGTGAAAATGTAAATTATTTACACCTACCCTGGTATATACTGTAACGTACGAGGGAATTTTCAAAGGGTTCAATACAATAATACATAAAAACATAAAGTGATTAAGGATTTATTCGCAATTTTTTTTAAAAATCACAACGAACATGTGTTTAAGATAATTAAGTGCGATTTGGACACCCTGGTTTAGCCAATTGTTACTGTACTTAATATATGGCTTTTTATGCGATTAATTATAATTAAGGTGTTTTTTGCAAAAAAACAAAATCTCCCTAACATTACTGTCACGAGGTTTGCCAGTTTAGGTGACTTTGTCCTACTGGATTTACATTTTTATACGTTTATATGACACGAATTTTTTTTGTTGAAAAAAAACTGATAGCTAATGTTTGCCCTTAAGATCACCGTCAGAACTATGTTTTCCATTTGCAATTATTAAATAATAGGTAAATTGTAAATCATACTGCAAACTACGGCTGACATCAAGGAGAACAATCCGTGTTCTACTTGTAGTTTAAAAGATCTGGAACCTATCTGTATATGTTGAAACCAAATATCGACAACAACTCAAAATTGCGTTCTGAGTTTCAATAATCACGCTATTTTCTACCTTCACATTTCAATAATAATGCATGTTTAAACGACTTTAATGAGTTATTTTTTATTCATTGAATCGATGAAGAATTAGAGACTTGATAATGATGGATATTGCAGTGCAGTGCAGAATTTCTGAAGAAAGAGTGATGAATTGACTGTTGAGGTCAAGGTTAGTGATGGACAATGGACCATTAGTAGTGTTTGCGTGCAGCGGGTCTGACGTTCTCGTTAATCACAGTAAGCAGTGGATAAGCTTGAGAACTGCAAGTGGCTTGAAAGTCATCGGTTTCGATAGACCAGATCATAGCGCCACCCAAGTTAAGATCGTTAACAAATTGACTCTGAAGAAATGTAATTCAAACAAGAATGAGTGCATGATTAAAGAAAGATGACTTGAATAATTAAGCGAATATTTTCTAAAACATAGATACATGACATATAGGTATTTACCTTTGCTGCAATACTTTCGGTATCATCATATCCAACCCACTGATCGCCTTGAAACATGTAAGGCGCTTGATATTCTTCGTCGTAGTTGACTGTCCATCCTCCATCTTGCAGATTAATGCAGATCTAAATTGATTACATATGGTAATGAGAATTTCAGATGAATAATTTTATTCTAAAAATCGTGAATTTAAGCAGGAACCTCATATACCTCATTATATCCTAATGTGCCAGCTTCGGCTGTGTAAGGACCAGCTTTACCTGATCCAGAGGAAGGTGAGTAAAAACCAGTTTGGCTTTGATCAGCCAAAGTGTAACTGTGGCCATAAGTTGGCATTCCTACGTTAATTTGGCTGGCAGGGGCGCCTAACTGAAGCCAGTAATTAACAGCATATTCCTGTAAATTAAAACTAATTTTGACTATTGTACTAAATGTACTAATCACTGATCTACAAATGCCTTTTAATGTGCCCATGACTAAATAAGTTCAATTTGACATATAATTACCACGTTGAGCAGCTGCTCATCGGCAGTCTCCCCAGATCTGGAGTGCAGGGGTGAATTTTCTCCCGTAAAGGGCTCCCAGTCACCATGAAAGTCATAGGTCATCAAATTTATGAAATCCACATGTCTGTTTATAATTTAAATTTAAGAAAAACTGAATTAATAACGTATTCTTTTATTGAACATGGTGTTTTCAATATTTACGTACTGAACAATCTCTGGTACGTTATATGCTGCATCAATGGTATCTTTTCCAGCGGCAGCGGCAATCGATAGCAGATACCCATTGCTAGCAAAAGATTCCTTGAGTTCCTGAAACATTTTACAATATTGTTTTCTGAATTTCTTTCCCAATATACTCAACGCAATAGTGACATAAGTCTTAAGCCTAACATAAAAGTGATATAAAGCAAAAAGTGATCGTATATTAAGATTATATGGATTTTATAAACATAGCATGTATATCAAAATGCATTATAATGATGTTTTTAATATTAACATTTATAAAATGAATCTTACTTGTAATAGAGCTGAAAATGCCTCTTTGTCTGCTACGATTCCGCCACGTTCATCTGGGTATTCCCAATCAAAGTCGAGCTAAATATTGAAAATTAGCAACTAATTTTCTTTAGCAATTGACGTAATATTTACAAATGTATCTACCCCATGAAATCCATATTTTTCAAGAAATGGCACTACAGAAGCGACAAACGTAGCTCGTTTCGCTGGGTCATTTGCCATGTTTGAATATGCCACCGGATCTTCGTTCCATCCTCCAATACTAAGTATGCATTTTAAGTCTGGATTAATAGTTGCCAAGTTGGTGAATCTTTCATAGGCACCTATGTTATGAAAACAACGATATTATAGTTGAAAATCTTCAAGGTATCAATACATTAGTAAAAAACTATCTTCATTACCTTTTCCACCATTGTCGTACAGATCGTTATAGGGATCCACAGAATAAATTGTATAGGTAGTATTATCCAGACCAGCAAAGGCGTAGATCACATGGGTGCAAATATAAGGGTCGATATTTTCAACATCAAATTTACCTTTAAATGAATTTTTGTATTACGTTAGTTCGCAAAACCAAGTTTAATTACATTGCATTCGAGTAAAATTGAATTCATACCTAGACCTGGCCTGTATGTGGCCCATGATCCATAATAGCAAACCACCCTTTTTCCAGAATCAGCATGGACATTGTCTGATGACAAACATTTAAAATAAAATTACAGTAAACTTATTGCTGATTTTTATAAAATAATATTCATGTAGTGATTTAGTTGAAATAGTTTCAATCCTAATACTAAAAACCAACCTCTAGGAAGCGAATTTGAAAATGCCGAACATACTATCGTCAAAGAGACGAGAAAAAATAAAATATCGTTCATGATTGCCTGAAAACGTTAAGTTAAATGTTCAAAAAATGGCATCGTTGAGCCTATTTATATTAAAACGATAGGGATTACTGTCACTGTTCCGTTTCCTAACATCACACTATCATTAGCAAAGATGGATGTTTCAGATAAAATAATCAACAAAGTCCAGAGCACTCATGACTATTAACACTTCGAAAAATGCAATTTTGGGGAATATATCTCTACAATTAAACAGCATTTGGTACAATTCTAAGAAATTCTTCACATACATGCATAATACATAATTTTTATTTTATTGGCGATTATTTTTAAAGGGGGAAAAATATATTTCCAAAATCTCTATCTGGCCATTTAACACATAACTTTATTATGCCAAAGTTTAAACAGTTTTCAAAAGAATAAGTTGAATACAAGCTGTAGAGAACTTGCAATTAGTGCAATTACCGGTTGTCAGGTAATTGTTCAAAATAGAGATCGCACTGATGTATTTAAGTCGAAATGATCATTTAATCTGCTTTAGTATGAATCTAAATTTAACTTATATTTTCGATAGTTATAAAACTGTTCATGTTTGAAGAGGATTGATAAAACAAACATACTTGTGCAGGTTTCGACCTTAAGATAAAGGTCGTCAATATCTCAACAATGACGGCAATAGATCGAGATTCAAGGTATAGATTTTAAATTTCGATTTATATTTATAGTTAATGGAACGAACCGACCATATTTTAATCAAAATTAAGATAGTATTAGTTGGGTGCTTGAGATTTTCGTTATATCTTTAGCTAGGCATTATATACAAATTACTATTACATTTATAATTGGTTTTAGTATAACAATATGACTACAAATCAGAGATTGTGTGATATGATTATGGAAAAGTTTAGTTTCTATATTGGATCTAATCAATATTTTATTACTACGCATTTGCACTACATGAATGTTGCACGTGTAACATGTGGATTTTTAAATTGTCATGCCTTCACGTATGGTACTACGATTTTAATGAGAAACTTAATTGTTAGAACATGATGGCGTACATGCACAAATGTCCTCAACATGGACTCAAATAAAGGCATATATGCAACAAAAAAAACCATTATTATTTCCTTATCATCATTTCATCCGCCCGAATTTCATAAAATCCATCAATAACTCACACAATTATATTAAATTGCTCCAATAATTGCCTTCACGACTATTATGATGGACGACAATATAACAAAACATCAGATCTGGAGGTCCTGATGACCAAGTTTTTATTTACCTTCTTGGTTATGCTTTTTCCTGAATAAAGAACCTTGCACTATAGGCTCTTACACATTAGCTAACCAAATTGTATACGTAATGCAGCGCAAGAACATAGCTCCAAGATATGTCTGGACTGAATCGACTGACATAGACGAAATGCAACATGTTGTTTTCAAGGGATTATATTACTCTTTGAGACCAACAATGTTGCTAATGATGCCGTTCGGATTAATCCCTTTAAGTAACATTACATCATGTTCAAATTATAACCTGAAATTCACTTGGAAATCGCTGCGAACATGCTACAGCTTTGCAGTAACATCTCTGGCAGTCATGATGGTCGTCTTGGTAATACGTTACAACATCGAGGTCGTGTTTGCCCATGAAAACGAAATAAAAATCAAATTTATTTTGTTGGGAGATTTCATGTACTGGTTCTCGGCTACTTGGAACATCCTGTTTGGTATTCAATTGGCTAAAAAACTGCCCCATCTTTTAACCCAGTGGGATACCATTGCTTTTGGTTTGCAGAAGTATTCTGTTAGAAAAGAAGTCCATATAGGTGTCTTTATGGCCACCTCAATTTCTGTCAGTTTTTTGCTTGTTGGTGTAAGTGAGCATTGCTTGCACGATGCCATTGATTTCACTGCACATTCTTGCGCTGGTATCAGACAGTTTCTTCAGTGCAATTTGCATTATTTGGTTGACTTTTTCGGGTTCACCTTTGGATATAGCGATCTGTCTGCGGTCATTGCCTTTGTGGCAACTATTTACATCAACGTTGCTTGGAATTTCCGTGACATGATCATCAGCCTGCTGAGCTTGGCATTAAGGAGCAATTTCAAAGTTATCAACACTTACATGAAACGAACGTGTCATCAGTTTAAGAGCAAAAAGCTTTGGCACGAAATTCGTCGGGATCATTACAAACTTTGCCAACTTGCCAAAACAGTGGACGGCCTGATTTCGCCTTTAATTATTCTCTCATACACTTACAACTTTTATCACATTAGTGTTCAAATATATTCTGCCTTAAGGTATGCTTAAACATTCAGTATATTGCATATTAAACTATATATACCAGCAATATTAACTATTCGAGCTATTATGCATAAACATAGCACATGTATATTGCGATTAATTAAATTAATTTGAAACAATTAAATCAATTAATGGTTTCAATGGACAAACATAATTCACCATAAAAATTTCAAACGCAAGTGTAATGTATATCAAATCAATAATTTAATCCATTTTCCAGGACAGTAATTTATATACTTCGAATATCGTAATATCGTTTTAACAACGAGCCTATTTAGTCTAATTTTCTCTATCTCGCGTTTTGTAGACCTGGCACATCAAGAGGCATCGTAGGAATCTATTCCATATATTCCCTTTTTTACATAATATGCAGAACATGTGCAGTCACGTTTTCTGCAGCCAGCTTTCATGAGATGGTAATAATTTATACTCATTTTTTTTATCCAAATCACACATAAAAGTCGTGCACTTTAAATACTTTGTTAACCAGTCATGACATTTATGCTATACTTTCTGTCAAAATCATTCAAAATCATTAACCTACATGTACTACAATGTATATTACATGATCAAACATTATATTTTTTTATTTACTTATATTGCAACTAGGCAAAGGAACCCTTGAAATACCTTTATCTGTGTCCACCAAGTTCTTATTGTATGGAGGTTAGTATAATTTCTCTTAATTGTACAAAGTGCACGATGTCTATAAACAAACATATTTTCAAATTTGCAAATTACAGTACAATGTGCTATTTGTTCTTACAGGTGGAGCATTTTATCAATCAAATTGTTGGATCCCATGTTGAGTTTACTGGCTGCAAATTATTTTATGTCAACCGTAACCTGTTGCTAATAGTAAGAATATTTACGTCATAATTTTAATTTTTCCGAATTATCATTACACTCGTATCGCCTATCAAGACGTACTGTACTGTATGAACTTACTGTAAATAAGTGTAAATATATGAACCGCATTAGAACCCAGAAATTATGCCACGATATTTTGTACACATTGTATATGTATCTAATCTGACAACAAATTTCTATTTTCTAGATGCTGGGTTCTCTTCTCACTTATGAAATCATGTTATTGCAATAATGATATTGCTTATTATACGACGATGAAACAACCAATTACATTTAACGAACATTCGTCGCGCGAATGCGAGGACATGTGGACTCGACGTCGCCAGAGAATGCCCGATTATGTATGGTCACGAAATACCAGAAATACTAGAGTAAATTACAATATATTCTGAATAATTCGCCACATCTTTTATTTGAAACATATTTGCTTGAATCGCACTGCACGCATCTAGTTTTTTTTAAATGTAAGACACAAATTAATTAACAACTTTCATTAAGAACCTGAATGATTGGAGAAACTCCCTCGCCGCATTTATTGTTAAAATCATCCATATCAATAGTCCAAACCATTGCACCACCAAGACCCAGTGACGTGGAAAATTGACACTTAAAATAGTACATGCGATTTTCGATTAAAATTATAATAATTCATAGAATTAGTGACCATTTTTTATTTTAATAATGTGGACTAAAGTGTAGGAATTTAAATAAATTTAGACATTGTCAAACTGAGAAAGATGAAGGGATTGACAAAATTTGCAGGACATTTTTTAAGATCAAATTAAACACTTACCTTCTCTCTAATACTGTCTGGATCGTCGTAACCAACCCACTGATTATCTCTGTAACCATAAGGAGCTCGATAATAATCATCCCTGACGATTGTCCAAGATTGCTGACACACCTACAGAAAATTCCTTATTATTAACTTTTTAACACATTCAATTTACAAAAGTTACGAACAAATTAAACTTGCCTCATACGACGCTAAAACTCCAGCTGATGTAGTGTCAGGTCCAGGATTTCCAGGACCTACTGTTGGGGCTCCAGGACCATGGTTATTGGGATCAGCAAGGGTGAAAGTGCGTCCATAAGAAGCGGTACCCAAGATCAACTTATTAGCTGGAGCTCCATAATTCAACCAAGCACGAACAGAATCATTCTGTAAAATATATTGGTTTTTTGTTTATTTTGGAATACGAGTATAATTATACTTAATTGAATATACAAAATGGCAAATTTACCACCGTCCTCATTATATCCTCCGCTGTTCCTCCTGGGGCGGCGTATAGTGGGGCATTATGACCAGCGACACCTTCCCAATCACCGTGCATGTCGTAACACATCAAATTTACAAAATCCAAGTACCTAATTTTACATTTACAGGTTTGAAATTTTCATATGACAAATTTTCTAAATAAAACACCAATTTCCTTGTTTTTAAATGTTTTACAAGTTTTTTTGTTTGTTTAATAAAGCAAGGCTTTCGAACAACCGACAGCTGGAAAATAGCTTTTTAGAAACAGCGAAATTTTGATAATGTTACTACAAAGAATAAATTCTTAAAAGCTCCATACTTTCACAGTGAAAATTCTAACCTGTTTTCTTACCTGGCTACATTGGGGACATCGTAAGCCAAATTGATGTAATACGTTTGCGGATTAACAGCTGCAGAAAGAATATAATTTCTCTCATCAAAAGCAGTGCGAAGTTCCTAAATATGTAAACGTTATTTTTACAACTTCATAGTTATATAACAAATTGGTTTAACCAAAACCAACTTAGATATTTACACTTAGCAGTTGAACGAAGTTGGCAACATCTTGGGGTTGTCCACCATTAAGTGCTGGATATCTAATTAATGGTGAAAATATCAATGGCTACCATATAAATATTTAATTTCATTTAAACTAATAATAAAAAATAATTTACTCCCAATCGACGTCCAGTCCAACGAAACCATAAAGATATAAGTAATTAATTGCAGAATTAATGAAAGCCTGTCTATAAGACGGATTTGCAGCCATGGTTGAAAACAAAGCTGAAACTCCAGCAGTCCCTCCACCAACGGATAACATAGGTTTGAAATTCGGATTGGTTTGTGCCAAACTCGTGAATCTCTGATATGCATCTTAAAATTTAAAATTATAAATATATCTAGCAACTGATTTTGTAAATATGCGTTATTTGCCGTTGTGAACTCACTTCCACCACTAGGTAAATCGTGTCCTGGGTCTCCAGCCACTAACTCATACGTCGAAGGATCAATTGCAGCAAATGCATAGAACCCATGAGCTGAAAATTTATAATAATAAGCATATTTTTATTAGAATATTATTGCAAATAACATTCAATGATTTTAAAGTTAGTTTTAACGACACTAAAATTATTATAAAAGTAGTAAAAAAAATATATTGAAAGATACTAACTACAAATGAACGGGTCAATGTTCTCCACATCAAATCGTCCATAAACACCACTATTAAAATAGCAGCCCACTATTTTGGCTTCATCTACAACATATAACAGGGATAAACAATCACGGATGGAGTAGATTCATTTAAATTATATAATGTCTTTAAAAAATCAGAAGTTCATGAATGGCTTACTCAAACGAATGCACATTAAAGTGACAGAAATTAAGAATAAGAATCCTTTCATGTTGCTTTCTGAAAAACATATAATGCCCGAATGTAAAATTGTCACGATCTTCTCAAATACACCTCCCATATACATAATTATCAAATATAACGTGTTTAAAATGAAACACTTTTTGGAGAATAAGTGTTTACCAATTTATATCAAATAGCGCCTCACGCCTCGTTCACACGATGCGGATTTATGACTAATCGGAAATTACGCTGAATAGGTGCTAAACCGGGTGCAGTGTTCACATACTATTCAGTTTCGAATGTTTTGCGTTCCAATTTTCTATATACATTTCATTGTGTGAACAAAGCGATACTTGGAAATTCTCACGCTCTACTCAAATACAAAGAGACTCAAATAAACTACATTCAATATTTCTCAAATACATGTTGTTTAAAATGAAACAAAATTTATGGAAAATGAGTGTTCACGAAAATATCCCAAAATTTATAGTTTGACACGTTCCATTTGATCATTCCCCCATTGTTGAAACACGTGTAAGGAACCTTAATTAGCACCACTGCCATCATTTTTTATACTAGTATAAAACCATAAAAAGGAATAGTTTCTTGCTTATTGAGAAACTTTAGAAAGACGGCCATTTTAAACGATGAAATTATATTTTATGATTCAAGTATGATTCAAGTATTTTAAGTATTCAAGTGTTATGTTTTGTAATTTTTATTTCTAAAACAGTTTTAAATTTGTATCAATTCCATTAAAATCGTCTTAAAAGTTATCCGTAATCTGCTTCGTAAACAATTTGTTAATTATGCAAGTAAATTAACAAAAAGTAGATCCCGCAAAGCATCCTTTATTTCTACATTTATATTTTCTTTCTGAACACGAGTCAAGTTTATGAAACAAGCTTATAAAATGTAACTTATCGAAATGCAGTACATACCTAGCATAAATGTCAATGTTGAAACTTCGCAATATAGTCGGAGACAAAATAAAATGGGAGACAAGTTTTTCAAACTAAATTGAAATTCAGTGATAATCAATTAAGACATAAGGCCAGATAATTACAATCAGTAATTTCAAGGCCGGAAAAATGCAGATGGATAATGCAGTTGTAAATTGATAACAATACGTTATCAACTTAGTAATTCAAGTGTTGTGCCCTTAAGTTTTACTTATTGAACTTTTTATCAAATTATAAACTTGCAGACTTTAATATTGAACTATGTTTCTAACTTATGGATGTAATATTTAAAAATCCATAAAGGCAAACGTCAAAGCAAAATATTTAATGTTGACTTTGGTAGCATACATTATAATTTATCCAACCAAACCAAACAACATCAACCCATATCACTTAAGTCCTTCTTTTAGGAACATTGCCTAAAAACTGATCATTGATAGCAGATAAAAGTGCAAATTTCGTGCCACCACAAAATCCATGAAAATCGTCAGTTTCAAGAGACCAAAACATCACACCACCAAGACTCTTAGAATTGGCAAAATCACACTACAAACAAAAATGTTATTTGAAAATATACTTCCAGCATTGTAAAGTCGTCATATTTGTTATTCAATACGAAAACCACTTGCCTTGTCTCGAATGCTCTCCTCATTGTCATAACCAATCCATTGTGCATTAAGAAAAGCATACGGTACTTTATAACTGTCATCAAAATTGACTGTCCAACCATCCAAATTACCACAAATCTATAAAATTGTAAACACGTACTCCATACAACAATTCCATAAACATAATGAACATACTAACGCATAATTTCAATAAAACGATTAAGGAATTGTTAATATATCCCACATATATATTATGTCTAGCGTTAAAATTACTGGTAATTATTTGAAAGCGTTTGAAAATAAAAATATTCACAAATGTATTTCTATGTATCTAGTGAAGCTATCAGTAATTTATTTAACATTCAATTTTTCTTACCTCATTGTAGCCAAGAGTGCCAGCTTGTTGGGTGTAAGGACCAGCAGTGCCTGGTCCAAGGATGGGATCATAGAAACCATGCTTTTGTGGATCTTGCAGCTCAAAATTATGCCCATATGATGGCAAGCCTAGGTTTAATTTCTCAATTGGTGCACCCAATTCAATGTAGTAATTCACAGTGAAATTCTAGCATAAGACACAATCAAAATAATTTAAAATTACACTGTATAGCGATCGATATAAAAGAAAGTTACAAATGCCACACTACATCGTTGGTACCTACCACATTAAGGGTAAGGTTACCACCAGTTTCAGTTGGACTTGGATAAAGTGGGGCATTATGACCTGAAAGAAATACTGTATATAAAGCTCCCTAGCATGAATTTATTAGTGAGGAAACAACAGGAATTCAAATGTGGTTTTACCAGTGTAAGGTTCCCATGTTCCATGATAATCATAAGCCATTATGCTAAAAAAATCCACGTAACTAAAATACAAATGAGTTTAGTTTTAACTACTGATGATGATAAAACCCCATATTTATAAAATTAAATCTAAACGAGTGCGAGCATTAAACTGCATCTAAGAAAATCATCTTTGAATTACTTTGACAGACTAGGTATATCATATGCTGCATCGATGGTGGACTTTCCAGCAGATACGGCAGCAGACAGTAACAATCCAGTTGGTTCGAAAGCTTCTTTAAGCTCCTAAGACCGGATAAAATAAATTTATTGGTAGATCAGGATATAGTTTGTTAGAGTAAAGGGCAGAAAATCTATATCACATTTCACTATTAACACATAATCGTTAAAGCAATATTATATAATTTATTTGTTCATATTCTTCATAACTGTTTAATAATTTTTCTCAGGAAATTTTAAATGTGAAATATATCAACTTTTAAAGATTATTGTGGACCATACCTTAGCTAATTCTACATAATTTGCTTTATCTTCAGGAGCGCCTCCGTTGAGAGTGGGGTATTCCCAATCAATATCTAAGAAACAGGTTCATCTGATATTAACAATTTGAAATAATAATAAACCTAAATACATAACCTAAATAAAACCTAAATAAATGTATAAAATAATCGTTCTAAAATTACCTAGTCCATCAAAACCATATTTATGCAAGAAATCCACAACCGAACTAACAAATGTTTGACGATTTTCGGAAGTTGAAGCCATAATGGAGAACTTATTGGAACCTTCGTTATAACCACCAACTGCCAACATTGTTTTCAAGTCTGGATTTGTGTTACTCAAATTTGTAAAAAGCAAATATGAGCCTATAGAAAACAAGTTGAGAAAAATGTATTTCCAAGCTTAACTTATAAAGTTTAAAAACATTATTTAAACTTGATGTAGCTACCTTTTCCATAGTTATCAGGTAAATCGTTATATGGGTCCAATGAGACAATTTTATGAGTTTCATTGTCTATTCCAGCAAAAGCATAAATGGCATAATTACAGAGAAATGGGTCAATATCTCCTACGTCAAATTCGCCATCACCTGAAATGTTGATTCATTATTATAGTTAATTAAAACCAATTTCACTGTTAGAATGTTACAATATATCTTACCAGTACGGTAAACTGCCCAACTGCTAAAAAAGCACACAACGCGTTTATCTGAGGCCTTATATTCTAAAAAAAAATTGAAGAAACTTATAACAAATTCAAGACACGATTAAAAACAACGTGAATGTGAATTTGAAATGACGTTACGTTTGATAGACCTCTGAAGTGAATAATGCACGGCAATCAACAAGAATAATCCCAATAAAGGACGCATTTTCCTATAAAACAGTGTTTATGCGATTAAGTGCATAAAGAAATATTCAGCATTATTTATAATTAAGTCATACTGCAATTTGTGTATGACAGCTGCCAATTTTTAAGTTTAGCTAATCTATGCTATAATTAAGCTTTGATGTTCATGCTAATTTATCCACAACAAAAGACTGAAAATGTCCAGTACTTTTAAAAGAAAAAGAGCATAAATACCCAACTGTTAGGTTCTTATATAATTTCAAATGCAAGCTTAAACATAACCATTTCACTTAATCAAATATCATCATATTATTTCAAGAAATATAGAAAATAATTGAATTTAACTTGATAAACAACAAAACATTACCCAAGTATGGTGTAAAATCGCTCCTGCTTTCAGTAGCCCTGCCAAAGTGATATTATCTCAGAAACACTGTTCTTATATATCTTGATGAAGTACAGATAAGCATTAGCATTGACTTAATTATAATGAAGAGTTCACTTCTATAGAATCGTGGCTATTTAAATCCTACCTTGAAATGATTTCTTATCATCTTCACATGATTTTCATCATAACCCCAATGCTTATCATAATAATAGCGAAAGCAACTTCAATTTCACAAATCAAAAACCTAAACCTAATCTAGTTACAAGTTTATAATTACTGATAATCTTCAAGGGAAAATCATTGCAGAATTATTCAAAAAAAAAGCTAACCGATAAAAACAAATTCAAGGTAAAATCCATATCACACAATGAACAAAGGGATCGATCCACAAAGATTATATTCAAATATATTGACTTGAAAACAAAATTAAAGAGAACATAATCGGTACAATTTATTAATGATGATACCAAACCAATAAAAACAGTTTAACGCATTATGAGAGTGAATTTAATTAAAATTATTTATTAAGAGCAGTGCCCGATTCAGTTGTTCTTGCTAAGGTCACCATTGATATTTACATTAGACAATATAAAAAAACCATTAAATTTAATGCAGAGAATGACTGGGATTGGGGATGACATTTCCGAACTAAATATCGGCATGGCAATCAGGAACGTTGTCCGAATAATTGCAGCCATCGATACTGGGATCAAAAACTAAACCATTTTCGCACGTAAAGCGGAATGCCTGATAACTGCCATCAGGTTGAGGGACACAATTGTAAAACACGCTGCAGTCATTAGGGTCGGCTTGGAAGCCTGGTTTCTTGCAAACATCGTCAGGCTTATAAGTTGGGGTCGGTGTCTTAGTAGAGGGATGATATGTTGGACCTCGAGTAGGTGTTGGGCCAGTAAATGGTGTGGTTGGTGACGGTGGTGGGCGTGTGGTTCCTCCGTGAATCACTTCATTAACAGTATTTAAAATAGGATTTTTACCACTGCCACAAACACCCAAGAAGTCGTCAGTGTCAATGGACCAAACCATGACACCTCCTAGATTTAAGCTATTTGCATATTCACACTGTAATATTGTAAATAATACAATAAATAAATAAAAACCACTTAAAATTATCTATTTATTCCTTTTCTAACTATCTCACTGACCTTTACACGGATGCTTTCTACATCGTCATAGCCTATCCACTGATTTCCAAAATAAATGTAAGGAGCAAGGTAATACGGATCGCGAACGACTGGCCATTCTGGATGGGCCTTCATTGCCTCGCAAATCTTAAATACCGAAGTAACACCGTCATTAGAGGTAAGCAACAAGCCCAACAGTTTCTAAAGCTAGAATGTGACCTGCCTCATTGAAACCCATATCTCCAGCTTCTTCAGTGTAAGGACCTGCCTGTCCTGGTCCAGTGGACGGATCGTAAAAATCATGTCGAAGGGGATCAGCCAAGGTAAAGGTTCGGCCATAAGCGCCCAAACCCAAGAGAATCTTTTCTGCAGGAGCCCCATTTGCAATCCAGTAATTAACAGAAAAGTCCTGAGTAGTGCAGTGATTTATTAGTAGGTTTAATAATAGAGGTAAAGATAAACTTAGAAAGAAATGTACTCACGACATTAAGTAGAGCATTGCCATCGTATTCGTCAGGCCGGGCATAAAGTGGGGCATTCATTCCAACGTAGGGCTCCCAGTCACCGTGGTAATCATAGGCCATTAAATTGATAAAATGCAAGTATCTGCGAAAGCAGAAAATAAATTGAATACAAATGCAAATAATCGATATAGATTTTCATCCTACAATTAGCTATGACCATATCTATTTAAGTTTTTTTTTTAATATTTTCAAAAATTGTAGACATTTCCTTAAAAAAATTATTCTCATATTGCATCACTATGGCATTATTTAATTATGTACTAAAAATAGTAAAATTTACTTTGCAACATTAGGGATATCATAAGCATTATCAATATTTTCTTTTCCAGCAGATACTGCAGCAGTCAAGTAATATCCATGTGGGTCAAAAGCTTCTCTCAATTCCTATCAAATAAGGCCAAAATGCCCAATATTACATTTTTGATTATAGTCTCAAAATTGCTGAGTTTTAAATGGTGGCATTGGTAAAGAATAAGCACCTTTAAAAGCAGCACATAGTTTTGCTTATCTTCTGCTCGACCACCACGGGCTCCGGGATATTCCCAATCAAGATCCAAACCTAACATGATATGAAGATTAACATCTGTACAGTAAGCTAGAAAAATTGATGTGCATTACAAATTTATGCAATGTGAAGTACCCCTAAAACCATATTTATCGAGAAACTCGAGTGCAGAATCCACAAAAGTTTTTCTGCTGTCGGATGTTGATGCCATTTTTGAATAAGAAATAGAGCCTTCGTTCCAACCACCGACAGACAACATCGGGATAAAATTGGGGTTTTGCTCGGTCAAGGCAGTGAAGCGCATAAAACCACCTAAAATACAGTATTCATTAACAAATACACACATGACCAAACATTCAAAAATTGCTCAAAATGTTTAACACAAAATAAGGGAGAGAAAACGTTCTCAAAGAACACAGATTTTCATATCTAGTAATAACCATTCTTTAAAACTTTTTAGAAGTATACAAAACGTGTAAAACTTACCCATTCCATATCCCACAAAAAGATCGTTGTAAGGATCGAGTGAGACAATTTGATTTGTAGCGGCATTTAAACCTGCAAATGCATACATGCCAAAGTCGCACAAAGTTGGATCAATATTCATAATACCAAAAGGTTGACCAGGTCGGTAGACAGCCCAACTTTCATAGTAACATGCTACATGCTTATAATTTTCACGCAATCCTAAAAAAGTCCAAAAAAACGCATTTTCAATACGTCATATTAAAACAATGCATATACGTGAATAGTCTTGAATACATACCTCGCTTTCCGAATGCCAAAGTGCAGCCAAATTCTTTAATGGCCACAAAAACCAATAACAACCTGCAAAGCTTATACATGGTAACAGATATGGATGAATCGTTTTCTTTGATTAATAATAACTACAGCAAGCGAGTCATTTTATACACAAACCGAAATCTCCAAACTTTTGATAACACATGGCCCTCAATAAACTAATACACTTAATTGAACTAAATGATAAGACCCAACAATTAGGTCTCTTAAAGGCAACCATGACAAATATTTATTCAATTTATCAATCATTTCGGGGTCCTTGATTATTATAGACAATCAAATTACAATTAAAAGGAATTTGTGCGAAGATGAAGCAACCCTTATCAAGATATTTTGCAACTGAAAAACATATTTACACAAAGAAAAAGTAATGTTAAAATATTACGGCGGTACAGATTACCCAGCCAGATTTGTTCAGAGCAACTCCTCACGTTATACAAGGGTAACAAAATGCTTCACTCCATATGAGGACTCCCCAAATCAATATTTGGGTCCTCTTTGGACCTTAAAACGCCAACCAGCCAGCCAACAAACAAATGCCTCGCTCTCTAAATTTGAGCTCACAGAACACGATGAGGAGGTATGTTTAATTTAACAATGATGTCCAAGTCGCAACTATTTGGTAAATGGGCATGATCCCTATGTCATTAGAGAGGATGGAACTCTGGTTACGTCAACAACATACAATTCAAATATTGTAATAAAATGTAGTAATTTTTCCCAATAGTTTCATAGCTTAAAACTTTTGATTCCAAGCTTAATTCAGTTTATCATTAAAATTTCACTGTATTTAACTTTCCAATTTAACATAGCATACGTTAGTTCTTAAAAATCACTTTATCAAACTTAGTTACTGCTGAAAATGGTTACTTTTTGTAGAAACACTAGGTTTTGGCTTTTACTAATAATATTGTTTGTGGATTGATGGTAATTTTTACACAGTACATTGTAAGAGTGCAAAAACTCTTAACTTAGTTCAAACCAATAAAAATACTGTAGGCTCCATATTTTCATCTGAAAATGCTTGCTTGACCATTCATGGTTTACGAATTTGCATGCCACAACCAAATATTAAGAATCAATGGAAACCTTACATCCAATGCACACAAAATAACTCCTTATTGGACAAATTCTTCAATAAAAATCAAAGGCAGAAAACCATCTTACCGTCAATTGGAAATCATTTTAATGCAATTCAACGATACAAGAGATTTACTTCAATGGAATAAACCTTGAACTGTGAGTGGCACCAATACCAGGCCTTCCGTGTTTCACAGGCTTGTATGTAATGCTAAATTCCCCAAGATAATGTCCAATCATTTCGGGCTGAAAATCCAAATTTGATAATTAAACAACTATTACGAGCAGTTCAAAATGAGAACTAAAACAAGTTTATCAATGGAATTTTTAATTTAAGAGGGCACATATAGCCTAAAGCTCACCTTGATTTCGACTTGGTTGAAAGTTTTACCGTTGTAAACACCGACAATGCTGCCGACCATTTCTGGTACGATGATCATGTCACGCAAATGGGTTTTTACAACTTCGGGTTTCTCCAACGGAGGAGCCTCTTTCTTGGCCTTACGCAGTTTTTTGGTCAACGCCATTGGCTTTCTTTTCAGCCCACGGCTGAACCTCCTTCTAGCCCGGCAGTGCATCAACTGAGTCAGCTGCTCGCTGTAAATAAAAGAAATAGAAGATTATAGTGGCCATACACATGAATAACAATAGGGCACTACTAATCTAACCTGCATCATTTACAACACTGAATTTCATAACAATGTTTTTGTTGATATTTTGCCATTATTCAATTTAAATATTACCTTGACATATCCAGCAGCTGATCAAGATCTACACCTCTATAGGTGTATTTCCTGAAGGTACGCTTCTTCTTCGCGATTTCTTCTGACTGCAAAAAATAAATTAGAATAATTAAAATTTAATCAATACATGAAATACATTTTTCTGAAAATCTGGGTATGCTTTGCATTTTAATATCACATCCCTACCATATGGCATGTTTCTGCTAACTGCAGGGCAATAAATATGGGAATTGCTAAGCCTAACAACGTGTTACTTTGTTTTCCATCACTAAGCAATAGACCGCATGTGGCTTAAAGATAAGTCACAAAAAATGTGAAGATAATCTTTCTGACTAATAAAGAAAACTTATCCGTTTTGCAAATGGTAATTTTGAAAAATTTATACGAGAAATAAAGGCTTATTTGATTGTTCATTTGCTTAGTGGTCAAAGCAACATGCATGCGGAATGTAAAGAGTCTGGAGGTCTGGGAAAATGTTAGCGCACGGTTTTGAGGCAGACATTTAAAGGAATTATCCCAACATTTGATTGGGACCATTTGTGGAATATTGAAATAAGCACGTTAGATAATCTAACGCGACTTTCTAACCCAAGACATTTATAGCGTGCATATTTTACGTATCACACCATCAAATCGCACATGTAATCACATTGCTGTAAAAATACTAGCGCCCTTGAGTGCAAGATACATTCAATAACAGAAAAATGCGCATTTTTGCCGGTTATTATGTTAAAACACCAAAGACTATAGGCCACATGTACATTATCGGGTAAAACAGTGAGACTAATGCCAACCCCTGGAAACTAAATTTTAAAAAACTAACATAAAATATGTCGGCAATAACATTTTATGCACATTCTTAAATCTGTACATGCATCAATTAAATTGTTTAAACGTAGGATTACTAAGATTAAAGCCAGTTAAAATTAAAACATATACATAAACTCACCTCTGCCATTTTGGAAAGAATGAAAAAGACAACAGACCGCCTTGAACGAGAACGAGATATCACGAGAGACAAAAAGTCACCCGAAGCGCCACCAAGCGTCAATTCTAAAGGTTAAAATATGGCGGCAATTTTGAATCTCGTTAACAGCTAAGTGAAAACTGTATAAACCGTATAAACTGTATAAACATTTATATTCAATTACGATAAAGTCATTTTTCATCAACATAAAATGGTTATTTATTATAACAATTTGCAAGTTCAGCTAAATTTTCAACAATTTGTGTAAATTCTGCAGTATCCAAACCAGCATCGACGAATGTATCGAATTTCTTTATCTTTATTTTGTTAACTTCCTTGTGAAGAGCAGTCAACATGTCATCGATGCTGTCACTACTGTGAATCCCAGTTATTACTGGAACGGAATCAACACCTGTGTGATAAAACAGAAGTTGTATTAGAAATCCTTCCTAAAGTCATACGTATTAATTAAACGTACATGTAACAAATTATGCAATACAAAAATAACAACAAATTTCGTTTCACTCTTAATTAAGAATTGAACTTCAGCAACATTACTTAGTTGGTAATAAATTATGCATTAATTGTTGTCTAATGTGAAATTATACCTTTGTTTACTGCTCTGTTTTCTGTGCAAATTAGCCCATCTTCAGAAAGATTTGAATGAAAAAGATGAGGAAACGGATCAGTTGTCCTACATGCCTCAACAAATTTATGCAAGAAACTGTAAACAAAAAACAAAAAATTATCAACATATGCCATTAAATCTTATTCAATTTGTTTGATTATTAAATAAATATTGATATATTATCATTATGCTAGATATTCATAAAAACTAATGATGTGCTAACCTCATATTACTTGGACAAACTTCACCCAAATACCACATAAATAATTCATCAAAATCAGTAAAATTCTTAGGAGTCTCCATTTGTCTTGAAATTTCTTCAGTACTGCAATTTTAAAAGAAATATTTAAAACCAATTAGAAATTGTCAGTATATTTCTTAAATAGCCCATGTTTATTACTTTATTTTCGTTGTTAAAGGCAATCCTCTTATCACCAAGCTTTGGTACAAACTATGGCTGGCGGACACATTGCAACCTGGTGTTAGCGATTGTGGGGCCATTGTAGGATCCTTTTTGAGAAACGTTTCAAAGACACTAATGCCTTTATAGAGAGGAATTGGAAAAACTGATGTTAAAGCTGAAATCTATAGGATTGAAAATAAATAACAGTTACTACAAGCAATTCATTTTTTACTAAATTCAGAAAATACCACAATTAACAGAAAATATAACTTCACCTTCCGGCCATATAAGCTCGAAGTAAATTCCGAAAAATCTGATGTAGTCTGCTTAGCTCGATATGACATCGTTACAGTATCCAAAGCAGCCGCAAGGATGGCGCTTGTGTGGTATGGTAATTCAGTCTAAATTGCAATTACATTTTTTTAAATTTAACTCCAAACATGATTACGTATTGCATTTAATTAATTTAGAAATTGATCACCTTATACTCAAGAAATGGAAAATTTCTAGCTGGAGTGGGCAACTGAGAAAGTAAAGAGCGACATGACAACGGAAGAACAAGATCAGATAACGCAGACATTTTCTCCAAACATATGAAGGAATTAAGTAATGACAATTGTCTCGAGCGTAGTGTCTAAGGGAAAAAAAGTAGACAAACAAATTTTAAAAGTATTATTTCTCTTATACAAAGTATAAGTCTTCAAATTTGAGATGGAAGCATATTTTGCACAATTTATGCATAACAATTATAACCAAGGAAAATCTTACGGCATCATTCGTAGAAACATCAAACAAAGGAATTGTAAAAACAGATTTGCTGCTGAACTCATCGTTTAAGTAGGATGCGATGGTAGTTCCAACACCAGCAAAACTGTTATCTCCATCCATTAGTAATTGAAATCCCTGCAAAGCAATTGGTTAGACAAAAAACACGTTCAACTTTATCCACTAATGGAAATGTCTCAAAATACGAATTCACACATACTTGCAAATTATCACAATCTTCTACAAAATATCGCAGTTGATCCTCTATATCCTCCATCTGATTTCCATCCGATAAGACTTTCTGGCCATAATAATAAATGTTAAATGGTTCCACTTCACTGATAAATAACAAAACAATAACGGGAGATTAATAAACCGTACATTTCTAGAAAACACAATAAACTTATAATGCCTTACTTGTTGTGAGAAAACTCATTAATCAGATGAATGCTTTTCGGATGTAAATGCATACACAAATAATCTGACCAAACTTTAATGCTAGAGTCCAATGTCTTATCCAAAGATAAATTTAGACTAGAGTCATCTGTAGACCCAGATGCTATAAGAAAATGAAATCAAAACTTATATAAAAGTAGACAAGAGTTCATTTTTACAATTGGAAAAATATTACAAAAAGTACCTTGACAGATATCTTTATCAGCATCCGTAGTTAATGCACAAGGATTTCGGTTCTGCAACTGAATAATACAACATGTTTAACTCAATAGTGAAGTAACGCAGTAAACTATAACAAGTTACCATACCTGTTCTTGTTTTTCGAGAAACTCCATGTATTCATTTTTTGGATATGGCTCTGTTTTCTGAATATCCACATAACCTGACCTATTAATTTATAGTGAAAAGCTTTTAAGTACGCTATTTCAAAGATGACTATCACATAAATATATTTCCGTAATGACAATTTTTATATTTGTAGGAAATAGGGTTAACCATTGAGGCGTTGGTGAGTTGTATGCAGACTCGTACAAGCTTCCACATTGTTTCAATGAGCCTAAGCTACCTTTAAGATCGACACATACCAATCGTGGAAGGTAGGTCTCCACTCCCTAGATATAAATCATCAAAACAACGTAATTAGCAATCAGAATTTCAACGAAGCCCTGCACGCCTGCACTATCGCGTAAAACATATCACCAACCATTTGAGTGCGTCCTTCTTTGAACATAATGTCATGGTTAGCTTCAGATGGTTTATTTGGATTGTAGGAAAATGCAGCTTCCTAATTCGTAAACATGTACATACTTGAAAACGACAAGTTTTAAAGTTGACACAACACAAAACACTCATTTAATAGCGTTATATGATGTTATCCTTTTTGTAAATATACAAAATATCTTACCTGAAGATTCCACCAGTGTGTCCCAACGTGATTGGCATAATGTCCAATTTGTAAAGTTACAATTTCTTTAGTTGACATGTTTAGAAAATACACCAACACACACCCCGCGCTCAAAAAATATCTTGATTAGCAGAGTACACTTGAAAGCGTCGTCTGCTAAGCTTACTAAAGTTCGTCGCATGTTCACCGAGTGAATTACTGTTTAATTAGGAATATTTAGCTATTTAAACTACTATTTACAATAATGTCTAAAATACCGGAGGCTTTATTAACCCGCATTGAAACATTTAGCAGTTCACATAGACTGCATAGGTAAATATTTTCATTTATATTACACTTTGTTTTAGTATGGTTTATAGGCTATGTAATAAGCTTTTTTAACTGTTTTAACTTTGGTAATAATGGGTGACGGTATAATAATTCCTAGCAATTAAAGTGATTGCAAACCCCATTTAACCTACTGTGAATTTATTAATCAAATTATCCTAATTTTTTGTTTTTAAATGTTCAATTATATATATGTGGCAATAAATAGGTTCAAAAAAAGCCATTGACCACCTGTACGAATGTGTCCATGCATGGAGCCCATAAAGCTTAATTGTATGTCAATGCCATTTAAGCCATCTGACATCAATTTTGGTTTATTATTAGATACATTTAATTACCAACAATTGTTTCCACCCTCATAAATTGATGGCAAGCTGATAATTATCAAAGTTAACAAGTAGGCCTATATAGTCTATATATACAATTACTAATATATATTTTTATTGTGTGTTTTTTTTTTCAAATTGTAATATGCACTTAGAGATATTCTGTGGACGTTTTTCATCTCTAAATTTCTATTTTAAGTTTATAGTTGTAAAAATAAACAAATTAATTTTGTGCTGATGCTAGCAGTGTTTGCTATTAGCAAGGGGCTGGCTGTGTTAGTCAAATTGTTGAATGTAAGATGTTTACGTAAAGATAAAACATTTTAAATTGTATTTCCTAAATAGTTCCCAGCTGTCCAATGATGAAAATTTACTTATTTATGGAAAATGCAATAATCCCAATGGACATGGTCATAATTACAAAGGCATGTAAATTTGATGAGCAAAAAAGACTGAAGACACCTCAAATATCCAGATGTGTGGTTATTAAAGTATTGTACATTTTGTTTTACAGTTGAGGTGACAGTGAAAGGAAAAGTATGAGAAGCCTGGCCAAAATTTTCAAGATTTAATGGTCATCAAGTAAGAATACTCAGAAATGATTTCTTGTATCAATTATTTCAGGTGAACCCAGTAACAGGAATGGTCATGAATATATCCGATTTGAAGGAGTTTATGGATGTATGAAAACAACTATTTTTCTGAGTTTGTGCTGTCAAGAACTAAACATAAAAATGATAAGTTCTGTTAAAATACATTTTAGAAAGCCATAATGGTACCCTTGGATCACAAGAATATCGATAAAGATGTTCCATATTTTGAAAATCAAGTGAGGTATTTCATTTAATTCTCACCGAATTTGAATTGCTGATTAATACACACAAACATGGGTCCTGATGCAGCACCTGTTATTGTGTTCAATTTTCTACAGCACAGCAGAAAATTTGGCAATTTTCATCTGGGAAAAACTTTCTGCACTTCTACCATCCAACTGTCTTTACAAAGTGAAACTTCACGAAACCGATAAAAATATTGTGACATATCGTGGTTAACCCAATGGCAAAGGACAATTGTTTTATTGGGCTGGCCAAGTACAAGAAACCTTAAAAATAAGCGCATTGTTTAAGTACGACATTATGTAACAAGTTTACCACAAACCAAAAATGCATTGTATTAATGTATAATCGTGCGGAAAAACTAACATGTAAAGCAAGTTTGTATGTTAAGTACGGAGGTTTGAAAAGTTATTTTGTTAATTGTTTTTTCAAATTATATAATAATATGGCAATGTAACAAGTCTGTGGAATGCAAATAAACAATTTGAAGAACATTTTTGAAAGTACTTTGCCAATAGTTTTATTAAATATTTGACAGATTTAAGCTTAAAAATGCAAACAAACTGATTAAAGAAGTAAATATCATCTGCAAAATTTGAATTAATATGATTTAATTTAATCTTATTTCAAAGATTTCAGAATCTGAACTTAAGTTTTCGATAAACCTCTCCAACGACCAGCCTGAACATTTCATCCCCCGAGAGTTTGAAAAAAGTTTCGTTTTAATAGCATAGTTCCAGACTTTCTAGGTGCTAAATTATACACACCCCGATTATAAACACCATAATGCAAAATATGTCTCTTGCTTCAAGAGAAGTTTGGCTGTACTTGCAAAAATTATTAAGTTAAAAGCAAGCAAAATTACTAACACTTTAAGTTGGCTTTTAGACAGGTAGGACCCAGACAGAAAGGAGAACCAACTATTGTTTATCGCACATTTTAGGACTTCATAAACTTAGCTGTTTTTTTGAGGCACTTTGATGGTAACCTGTAAACGAATAGAAAAGGCACACGTCATGCAATTTTCGATCTTGAGTAGGCATTAATTTTTCCAAGGAAAATTTAATTAAATCACTTACAGTTTTGATTTCCGAATATGCTTGAAGTCCATACTCCCCAAGTTCTCTGCCATTTCCGGACATCTTGTACCCTCCAAATGGAGCTTGTGCCATAAGCGCATCATAGCAGTTAACCCTAACAAAAATATCTTTTCAATTTCGGCAATATTACATTTGAATTAATTATACTGAATGGCAAAAATTGTGTAATCTTACCAAACCGTGCCAGCACGTAATCCATGGGACAAATATAAGGCTTTGTCGAGATCTTTTGTGAACACTGCCGCGGCTAGACCATAAATCGAATTATTGGCCCGATCTAATACTTCTTCCATACTGTTAAATTTTAGAATTTGCATGACAGGACCAAATATCTAAAAGTGCAGAAATTTGTATCCTTCAGTAACCATATAAGGAAATAGAGTTTGTATCACAATTAGTTTCTTACTTCCTCTTCTGCAATTGTCATGTTGTCTTTTACGTCGGCAAACACTGTAGGCTCTACGTAATATCCCTGATTTCCAACCCGGCTGCCGCCTGTCAACAATTTTGCACCATCTTTTTTGCCGCTGGCAATTAAGGATAGAATCTTGTTCATTTGTTCTTCATCAATCTGTGGACCAAATCAAAGTTTGACTCAAAATTGAAGTAAAATAATGACATAAACGTTATACTATTTCACAACAGTTACAGTTTGTCATTTTCAACTTAATTAATACATTAATTAAAACAAGTGTAGAATGTTTTTTTTTTTAATCTCAGCTTACCTGAGGTCCTTGTTCATTGGCAATTTCGAATGGATCACCCACTGTACGCTTCTTTGCTCTTTCAACGCTTTTTGCAACAAATTCGTCGTAAATAGAGGCTTCCACAAAAATGCGTGACCCAGCACAGCAACATTGTCCTTGGTTGAAAAACAAGCCAAAGTGACTAGTTTCAATAGCATGATCCACTGCAAAACAGCATTGTTTGTCAATCAAAATAAAGCATAAGCAATCATTAGTTTGTACAAGTATGGCTTCCTTTTCATCAATATTATTAAAGAAAAAACTTTCAAATGAGATCAAATTGCTTTCAATTAAATACAAGTACAACAACTTAATAGGATTCTTTATGTAATGTGTAATGAAAAAAAGAGGAAATGAAATCCTAAAAACTTACAATCGGCATCTTTTAATACAATATTTGGGCTTTTTCCACCTAAAATAATAATAATGATAAAAAAAAGACATGAAAACTTTCGATGTGTTTGCAAAATAATTCACAGGTAATGGTCAAATTTTATGTAGCTCACATATTTTACGAAATAAATGGTTATCTATTTACCTAATTCAAGAGAAACGCGCTTAAGGTTCGATTTTCCAGAACTTTGTTGGATAATTTTTCCAACCTACACAAATAAAAAAAATAAAAAATAAGTAAATAACATCGTACATAATTTTAGAAATGATGATGGTGAAATTGAAAGATAATAAAAGATCTCATTTTTAAGGCTGATGGAAAATTTGATGTAAATTCATTATGTACAATGTACAATTTGATTAATTTACAAATTAGGATTACAATAAATGAATTGCCATTATTTTTGTATAAACTAAAAGACTTCCAAACCTCAGTGGATCCTGTAAAGGCTATCTTGTCCACTTTCTTATGCATGGCAATGGCCTCTCCAGCAGTTGGTCCAAACCCTGGCACAATGTTCACAACCCCCGGTGGAAATCCAGCCTCCTTGATCAGTTGGGCTACATAGAGAGCAGAAAGCGGGGTTTGCTCTGCCGGCTTCATAACCACGGTGTTGCCAGTTGCTAATGCTGGACCAAGCTTCCACGCTTGCATTAGCAAAGGGAAATTCCACTGAAAATTGGCAGGAATGTTTTAAATGTGAATTATTAATTAAATTGTGGAATTGTTATTAACTTCTTGTTGGCACTTACTGGAATTATTTGACCACAGACACCAACTGGTTCATGTCTAGTATAGGTAAAATACTCCCCATCCAATGGAATCACCTTTCCGTGAATTTTATCTGCCCAACCTGCATAATACCTAGAATATCCAAGAATTATTTTTGTAATTTCCATTTTTATAAGAACAAATATTGAGCATTTACAAGGCAGCACCTACACAATAGCTGCTTGTATACCAACAGATTCCATATATAAAAATAGTCCTCTAACCTGATGCACTTAATTGCTAAATCCAGGTCAACAACATATGCTGCAGAATATGGTTTACCATTATCCAGAGTTTCTAAACTCTATAAGCAAAAATGAAATACTTGAAATCTGAACAATGAGTTTTAAATATCACATATCACAGAATTCAAGAGTAGAAAACAGTAATTATGCAAATAAGTGTGAAATTGCTTTCGTGATATATCCTACTTTACTAGTTTACATTTAAATAATCTCCATTTATATTCTTTCACTGTGTTCATTCAACTTATCGAAATGTGTCGTTATTCAATTACATTTCCAACTTTTTCCCCTTATTTGCTATCAATTAACGCTCTACTTGCCCTGTGTTTGCAAAACGTTCCTCTGCAATGATAGCAGCTCAACCCATAAAAGGAAATTTGGTTTTGCTTGTTTAACAACTGAATGTAAATATTGACAAATTTTTAGTTGCAAAAAGAATCAGAATCTTGATTCATTCTAAACTTGCTTCTGGATCACCATAACGACCAGAGGCTTCTGATTAACAAAGATAATAGCCTGAAGAATAACAATTTTGTTGCTAAGCAATAATAGACACGTACTGTATCTCTTAGGCTACGATCTCAGCTAAAAATATTCCACAATTAAATTTCACCTCGAAATTATACACCTAAGCCATAAATAGCTTTTGAAAAGACTTGCAAGCTAGCTGTTGAAATCCTGCCTCTGATAAGCGATACTATGCAGATGGCTTTTGCCAAAGTAAATATGCTAATTTGTATACTAATTTGTATACAATTATTATTAATTGCAGCTATTAAACTTATACAAATTATGTCATTAAAATGCAATAATAATAATTGCAATAATATATAATAAATATATCTGACCGCTAGATAAACTCTGTCTCTCTCCATCAGGTCAGCAAGACGATTAAGTAAAACCCCTCTGTTAGAGGCATCCATTGTACGCCATGGGGAGCCAAGTTGAAAAGCCGCAGAGGCTGCCTTGACAGCCAAATCAACATCGGCCTGAAATGCATAAGGGAAAATGCTTTCTCCAAATTGTGTTTATTCCAAATGTCAGTTTTGTAAAAGGTTGGAAAATTTTAAATCAAACACATATCTGTATTATGTATTTTTAATTAAGACATGTTATGTGTAATGCATAACTATTAACTCATGACTTAACCAAGGTGTCAGACAAATAATCAAATTGAAGTTGCACTGTATGTACCTTATCTCCTTCTTGCACTTCACAAATTGTTTTTCCAGTGGCTGGATTTGTAGTGATGAAAGTTTTTCCACTCACTGATTTTCGCCACTCATTATTGATAAAAATCTAGAATTATCAGTAACAAAAAAGGAATTCATTAATCGAAAGTATGTCATTTTACCAAAAATGTACTTCATTTTGGAAACGAAAGAGGTTTTTTTTCTATCCAATTATGATTTTCTCTTACTCGCCCGATATAATTAATATTATAATTTTTCCGCATATTCGAAAACTTGTAATATTTTGTGAAAACCGAATTCGCTTCAAAGTGCTAAAACTGAAGGAATGTTATTTGGAACAACATGAGGCACAAGCATTTTTTGGTGGCACTCTGCAACATTCCTTAGTTATGACAACTTAGACAACAGTTTTAATTGTTGGCCGACATTTTATGGTGTTCATGTACCGTAAATGAAAAAAAAAAGAATAATCATCTGAATAACTGCAGTATTTCTGCAGAAAAAGTACACTTTTATAAAAGAAATACCCAATTCTAAAATACAAACATTATAATTTTATACCGGAATAAAACTTTTTATGTGACATAATTGAAGAAAAACGTACTTGACGTACTATATTTTACTATAGTATATGTCATTAGCATTTTATATCTATTTATCTTGACAAAATATAGAAAAAAAAAGTTTTAAAAATTTGATCGAGATGAAGAATTTTATGTAGAATATGCAAACTCTTGAATTAAATAAATTGTATTCGGCCTTCACCGATTATTCAAACTGGTGTCGATTGGCGAAAACTTAGGAGAAAAAATGCATATCATGTAATACTGTAATTCATCCTCGACCTTGAAATACACTAGCACCACTTGTGCATCACAATTTGGGGTCCCAGATCGAAGTAAAAAATATAGCGCTATGCAATTTCTACAAGTTTGACGCCTAGCCGCTATAGCTGGCAACTAAAATATTAATAACAGGCACTAAATAAACAAGCATATCCGCCTACATTTTTAAAAAAGTTATGAAAGTATACGTAAATGCCAAAAAAAAAATAACTCACCCCTGTGTGCTGGATTTCTGGTGTCTTCTGCGGAGAAGGTAAAGCAGCTGCAGATAATTGTCGGGAATGCGAAACAAATAACAACCGTAACGCAGAATTCAAATTCGTTCTACTTCGATACATATTTCCAGTTTACGGCAAAGCCAAATATTCAAAGCGAAACTTTCCGGTTTGGATAACTTCTGTCAACTATTCACATGTCCCGTCTCAACACAGATGTGAAGGAGAATAATCCAAGGACACGCAAGCAAATCAAACCAGCACAGCAGGGTTACTAACGCCCTCTTTTGATTTATTTCGAAGTGTTTTGAAATGGCGCAAAAATCAATGTTGCGTGTTTGTACACGTTTTTGAATTATACACTCGTTTATTTTTGTTACTTTTAAAAATGAATATATAAAGTAAAAGCTCTTGCGATAATCAATAATTTTTAAGAATGTAAAAGAATTGAGAGTAAAAAGTTTGAGAACCCCTATTTTAGGACCATTCCCTCCTAAAAACCAATAAAATATCTAAATATATAAAGTAATACCATTGGAATGCCATGCTTCGCATAGGATAGTCTTTCACATTCTGGGCCGCCCGCGCAATTTCTGGTTATCGTTTCGTTAAAGTTAGCTGGCTCAAACTCTCTATTGTTAATACATGTAGTAATATTATGAACGTCATTTATGGAATTTTTTTTGGTAGTTTTTTCTTTAAGAAAATTGAAATACGATTTTATTTCATATGCACATTCATCAGGAGTATTTTCTCAAAAAATATAATTTGATATTTGTAAATTTACCAAAACAAAGTGCAGTTTGTTATTAATTGTTTACTAAAATAAGAAATAAAATTTCACTTAGAACCAATAAGGATAAGTGAATTTACCAGGGTATTTTCTAAAATGCTGATATCTATAAATTTGCTACCAAAAGGCTGAAAAAAAATTAGGTTCGCTTTAGCATTTACAGTTAAAATATGACAAGTTTTATTTAAGATTTGTGGTTACATTATTTTACTTAAAGTTTACAAAATGCACAACAGCCTTTCTTAAGGAAATGTTACCCAAGCTGCATTTTATGTTTTGTGGTCATTAGTAAGTCTCTTTAATAATGATGTGCGCGATTGCAAACAAAGGATGAATGTGAATTAGATGAGGTTTAAATTTGATAACATGATAAATAAATTCATTTTCGTGACTAGAAAATCTTGCCTAGAAATCACTGTTAAAAATTCCGACAGGATAGCCAACCCAGGTCTCTCAATTTGCCTGAGAATTTTATGTTTTAAAAACTTTGATCTTCAACAATCAATGCATGTGTGAAGGTAACAAAAAGACGCAAGTAATGCGTCATGTGCTGCATAATAGCAAACATAATATAAAAATAGCACTCATCATCGGTCCATTCTCATTCAACCCATGTATATCGCTGGCCGGGTCATATATGTATATGAATAAAAGTCATTTAAAATTAAATGTTAAAGTGCATTTTGTGTCTCACCGGTATAATCCAAGTGTTAATCTTTCTTCGGTTTTCTAAAAATTGAACCTAACTGCTTGATTCTTTGGCGATACATATGTGTAACCAATAAAAAGAATGCTGAAAAATATTAACAAATTAGTATGCATAACATTATAATGTAAAGGACAAAGTTTAAAAAATAAAAGTATGAAAATATGCTTACTTGGAAATATTATAAACAACAGATAGATCCTCATTAATGTCGGTGGATCAAACGACCAATTCATGTTATTTGGCAGATGGTAACTAAATTTCTTAGTTTCTTGAAAATATGGAATGTTGCAGAACACAACATAGGCTGAAAAAGATTCAATGTTGATGTTCAAACATGCAATTTGGCATCAAGACTCTACAAAAAAGAATAATAAACAAAATATAATATGCAATGCAAAACATACCTTCACACAACACTCCAGCTGGATACAATACAATCCACATGGAATAACGTAACCATTTCAGGATATCCACTTCAAAATCCACTATTTTCATCATATAATAAGGATACCTGCACGGAGAAGGTAGTGGATGTAAACCATTTTATTAAAAAATTCTACGAGGAAGACGGGTTTGGTTTGTAAGAATAGTTGAGCATAATATAAACCAAATTTTCTCTAATTTTTTTATGAACCGCTTCTGTATGATTAAATAAATTATATTTTTTTCTATCATAAATATTCGAAAATTATAGCAAATACATCCACCTTTAACTAATGCAATCACTAACCGGAAAATTTCTGCTAAACACCAAACTGTAAACAAGTAGAAAACAACTGGATTGGTTTGGACCCTGGGTTCAGCTGCAATCAAGGAGAAATTTACCAGTCGCCCACCGATCTGTTCACAAAGTAATGTTTGATTAGCTATATATTAAATTAAATGAGATATGTTTCATGTTAGTAAGAAATGTTATCATACTTGCAATATGGGAAACGTAACACTCTTTGTTGCTGTCCAACCAATTAGAGCAAAAGGTATTTCAAACAATTGAAATAGTTGAAAAAATACAAACAATCCGCCAACATTGTCATACATCTTGCTAATTCCAGCTAGATTGTTTTATAAAAGTGGGAAATTCAAAAGCAAAAATGAGAAAACGTTTCAATTTTACGATCAATGATATTTTAAACTAGTTTAACAATCAAATGTGAAATTCTCTGAATTAAAGAAATTAGCCATGAATGGCTTAACAACATACCTGCACCATCTTTTATGGCAAAAATCATCATCATTATTGCAACAACACCAAATCCACATAACATGAATAGATTGTACATAAACATATACACCTTTTGGTAAGCTTCATCTGTAAATCAATAAAACCATTGAGCAAAGCATGCTGGAAAAACCTCTTTTTTCGCCAAAATTAATACTACAAATCAACTCTTGAAGATTAACTTAAAAATATACCTCGCAATTCCTCTTCCTTTACTGGGTCAAACAACTTTTTCATCGTTTCATTTATATCCTTTTTTTTGCAAAATAAAAGAAATTAGTATGATAATCACAACCAACCATAACTTGCTTAAGCACTTCAAATTTAAATACTTTTTCTGTTTCTTCTGCAGGTACATCTTCTTCCTCTTCACTTTTAAACTTATCAAAATCAACTTTTAGCCATGCTGGTTTCACCTGTTCTGCAGTTAACCGTGGCCACCAATTTGCAACCTTTTTTGTAATATTGAAATCAACTTCTCGATCCATCACCCTGTATTGACTTTTCTGCATTTAAATATAAACACATTAAAATATGTTAATTTTAACAGAAAATATGCATTATAAATATTCTGAACAGTAATTTATATATTCTGAAATATAAAAAATTACCTCAGGATCAACTGCTAAATAGAATTCAATAACAAAATGATATTCATTTCGTCCTTTAGCTCCTAAACCAATTCCAGTAAACTCCAATTCATCTTCAATTATTCTGACTTCAGGCGACTGTTCAATTTTAAATAAAATCATGAAATTAGGGAAAATAATATTTGTATCTGAAGTTCGACACACCAAATAAAAAAGATGAAAAGTGGACCAAATAATCATATTTGGATCATTTGGCACACCTTTTCTGATTCCAATTGTACGATTGATGGTCATGAGGAGGAAGGCAAGTATGTGACCCCTCCAACTGTGGTCATTTAGGGGGACATGTAGGTTGTTTTGTAGTAACAAGGAAGCAATATCTTATTAATCATGCAGATAAATGATGGGAATTTCCTGAACACAGTTGGACACCTCATACTTCAACAGCAAATAATTAAAACCCTCGACTTATTTTTTCAATTAAATCAAGTCAGGCATATATGAACTTAAGTGGTAACAGCTAAAAGCCAATAAAATATAAAGTGGAGTGCATTGCACTGCAAATATTACTTTCAGGGTATGGTAAAGGATCATAAAACGTTCACCCCTTATTCCATTCTTTGATTTTAGTTTGCATTTTAAAATTGCACACATATGTGACAATATTAATGCAAATTTTAATGAATAATTAATGAGTGGCTCATTTTATAGAGGAATTGTTTGCATAAATTACGTAGCCAAATTTGCAATAGTTCAAGGGAGAAATGTTACTTAAGCTAGACCCAAGAAGGTCATGGACAAAAATGACTCAACACCATATTAAAAATAAATGTGGTGTTGGTGCTTAACACTCCGAAACTAGCATCAATTACATGTACGTGCACATGGGCATGGTTTAAATTTCTTCACGTACTTTGCCATCATGAATTCCGATTTGTAAATGAAGCTGGCTGATCAGAAAACATCATAGACGTCCAACGTCTATGAAATTTACAACAACCAGTGCTAGACCAAAGATATGAAGACTACAAAAAATAATATCTTACCTTTACGTTTTTCAAGTCTACTTTCAAAGAAATACCTTCTTCAGTTTGTGCCCAATAAACAAATGGACTTAGTTCGCCCATTTTGCAGAATACCTACAAGAAGAAGAACAATTTTTCATATGATTGTCGTCACTACTATACTCACTTGTATATTGCAAATATAAAAATAATTAAAAGATAATTACGTGTAATTAAACAGAAATCGAGGTCAAATGACCCATTCAGCGGCAACGTCTGCACCTGAAAAGTCCACAAATCGCTCCATTGGCCAATGTGACCAACTACCGTAGCCAATACTATATATATTACATATACATGTGAAATATAAAATAATAAAATATTTATAACAGAAATAGAATAAGCATATATCTCGCTTCAATAAACATATATTTAATTTCTTTCTTGCATAAGAAACGATGTCTTTTAAGGTCGATAGCATAACAGCTAAATAGCTACGGTATGTTGGTTAGGGAATATGGTTTTCCTAACTTAGTAGGCGCTTGGAATGTGATCAACATCAGCACATTATCTGGTAATATTTTCATATAGATCTGTGGATATTTAAAAGTGGAAGTATAATCTTATTCGAACTTTAGTTGTTTTATATGGATGCATCATTCATTAAAATACGACAACACGTTTCTTGTTTCCGTAATTTTGAGATCTGCACGTGCATGCGAACACTTTCATTGGTTTACAAAACTCGAGATATGCTTTTTTTGAAATTAATTCCAATTAGATCCTCTGAAGTAATTTGACAGAAATAGCCCAAAGCTTCGTTAATTAACCAAAATGTATAACGTTGCAGGTGCAGAGAATTAAGTATATTCTGTAAAGTATGGATGAATTGGCCTGCCCACGATGCCGCACTACGAAGTATCGCAACCCATCCCTAAAGTTGATGGTTAATATTTGTGGCCATGCTTTGTGTGAAAACTGCATAGAACTGTTATTTGTTAAAGGCTCTGCCAAATGTCCCGAATGCGACATTTCTTTAAGAAGAGGAAATTTCAGGATTCAGTTATTTGAAGATCCCCAAGTCGAGAAAGAAGTTGACATTCGCAAAAAAGTTCTCCGTGATTTCAACAAGCGAGAGGAAGATTTCGAGACATTAAGAGCCTACAACGATTACTTGGAAGATGTAGAAGAAATAATATTTAGCTTAACAAATGATGTGGACGTTGAATTGACCAAGAAGAAAATTGAACAGTACAAAAAAGACAATAAAGCCTTAATTATCCGCAATAAAAGTAAATTAAGCAAAGAGGAAGAATACTTGGAAGATCTGATAGAAAACGAACAACAGGGAAATGTGGTGCGGAAGCAGCTTTTGATTAAAGAAGAAATTGAAGAAAAGCGTTTGAAAACAAAAAACAAAGAAGCACTTATTGATGAATTGATGTTTTCGGATGCTCCCGCTGGAGAAATTCTTGCCCACCACATAGCTACAAAAGTAAAATCGGAAACGCAACCGAAAGAAACCGTCAAGTCTGCCACTACTCAGTTTTCGACGGGAATCAAATTTTGGCAGACAGATTCGTTTTTGCCTGTTCCCAAAACAGAGGAAATTTTGTTTAAATATGAGGAAGTTGAAAAAGACTTATTGGGACCCGAAGCACCCCTTTATGAAGAATTGGAAACTAGGGGATATCTGAAAAACACTAGACCTGCTAATGATTCTGAAAAGGCTGGGGGATTTGTTAGCAACATTGCATGTTACCGAGCACTAGAAGAAGCATTCGGTGGATTATATTGCGAGCCTAACAACTCTGAGCCAGTTTTGAGCAATTCCCAACCAATGGATGCATTGTAAATGTGACGGCGGTGATTACTCGAAATAATGAAGAACGCAAAAAACTGAATACAGTTTGCTACCTGTAAACTTTTAATCATGAATACTTGAATTCTTAAAGAGATATAAAAGAATTGAACATGGAAACTAGAATAATGATTTGCAATTAATGTGCTCAAATGTATTGCACCATTCAAGTAAACCCCATTTACCAACAATGTTTGTATCTAGAAAATTTCAGTTTTACTGTGTGAAAGTTATGGTTTAGATTCAATGAATTTTTTGTGTGAATTGGTCGAGTAATAAAAAAGATGTTCGATCTGTGCTAAACTCAAGCTTTGATCATTAATGCCATCTTTCTAGATATTGATCAATGCTGATAGGTGGCATTTATTTAAATTATTATTTTAAAAATAAACTTTTTAGTTGATTAATAAACGTATGGCAAAAGTGTGTGATTTTATACATTTATCTTATTTGATATTCATTAACCAAAATTGTGCTATTTTTTAAATTTTGATTTTGTTTCTTTAATTTAATGTTTCACAGTTGTTTCTAAAAATTGAAGTTGCAGAAATTTAATGTAATACCTCACTCATTAAGGCATAGTGATTAATTTTTAACTTTATTTAAACAAGAAATAATTTTTTTAAAAATTGTATCAATAGATGCTGGTTGTTCACTTTACACCAAATTTAAAATTAAATATAAACATTAAAGAAATTACAGCCATCAGGAACATGAAGTGTTGAAAAATTCAAGAAATTAATCCAAATTCTTAATGGCTTCATCAATATCATCCATGTTATCTTTTAACGCGTTCCACTGTTCTAATGACAAGGAAATGCCTGAAAATAAACATTAGATAGGATTGTAAACATGTAATCCCATGGATTTACTTTTGCTTGAATTGTTCAAACTAGCAGCACAAACAATCATTTGTTTATCATTTGAATTTATCTTTTGTGCACTAAACAACTGACAACTACATATTTCTCTTATATATGTAAATAATTATCTAAAGAATAATTAATGAATTATCTACCTTTTTTTCCTGGTTTCATTTCACCATCCTTTTCGTAGAATTCTCGAATGCCCACCATGACACGGCCCCTAAATTCACTGATAGTTGCAAACCTCATTTTCCCCAACTGCAATTTCATAAAAAAGCATGGTAATTCACAAGCTATGAACGATCAATTGTAAAACTTTTAATTTATATTTCTACCTGGAACATTTTCTCATCATTATCTTTGTTCGATGAAGCCTTTGACTTATTTCCTGGCTTGGAAGGTGCAGGCTTTGCTTTTTTTGGAGCTGGTTCATTTCTCTGGAATTAAGTTATCGGAATTAAAATAATCACTAAAAGACCAGTCTGTGCAATACAATTGGCTCAAATACCCTCGCTTATTTCCCTAAATCGTTTCTATGATAGCCATAGAAGCCATTCATTTCAAATTTGATGACAAATACAGATTTTCATTTTATTGACACAAGAAAATAGATTAATTTGAGATTAGATAAGTTGTTTCATTTGGAATGCTTACATCTTCAGATCCAGAATCTGACTCATCACTGGACAACTGTCTGGAAGCTGCTTTTGATCCTTTTGACTTGCTCATATTTCTGCCTTTATAAGTACTAGTTTGCTAAAAAAATATAAAACAGATTTAACATCAAACATTAATAACTTCGTGTATTTTATATCACCATGATCATCATCGTCAACAATAACAATCACGTGTGTCCCGTATATATGTATTCAGGTCGAAATGAAAGGGGGAATAGAGGAATATGGAGAGGAAGGAGCACGGTCGTGACCAGTAGTTGACAATTAATTAAGGTCAGGAATTGAACCCGGGCTTTCAGTTTGCCAGGCGAAAAGCGTCACCACTGGCCCCTATAAGTGGTCCTTTAATTCAGTTGCTATAGTAGTACGTTGATAACTAGGGAGTCCACATTTTGAGGGCCTGTACGTACATGCCCATGTGATTCCAGGCAAGACATTTTTGTATGGCCACATTTGCGCCATTGCGGCTGTTTAAAGGTTATACAGTGCGCATTATTGGGACACATTATTACTTTACACATCTAGATTAATGTAGCTGTAATAAAAACGCAAATAATAGATTTAGATTAGTAATATTAACAACAACAAAGGTTGCGAATTCGAAATCCATTGTCCGGGCTCGACACTGCATGTGACTTGTCTAGGATCAGGTAATTAGACATGAACAGTAGTGTTAATATGTCTAAAAATGCTATAAGATACTACAAATTATATGAATAATTATATCAATGACCTGTTTTCGATACTTACATTACAAGAGCTTTCTTGCTATCTGCAGGTATTTTTCCCAAAATTTGAAAAAAGAACACGGATATTGACTATAATGAAAGGATTGCCGCCAGGTGGCGGGATCGTCGCCGTCCCACCATATTACTGAAACTGGGCATGCGCATTCAGAATTTACTTCGCGACTACAGCATAGAAGTGTTCGTTTGGTTTTTTGAAGGCATATAACGGCCTTTAAAGGTCTTTTAGTTCCTTTAAAATGACTCGTAAGTATGTTTACACATAATCTGGGTTGCAGGGTGCTGTCTTTAATAATCTAAAATGAGAAAGGGTTGCTAATTTTGAGTGAAAACGCGAGTTTTGTCGTGTACCCATTTCATCTGATCGTAGAACAACATGGGTGACGTAGTGTGAGTCAAAGGTTCAAATCAGGGAAGGGGTTCAAAGGGTATTCACCTAATTTTAGGTCAAGTAGCCTCATCATCAAAATAAATGGGTCAGTGAAAAATAATTTTGTTTGCGTCCTTCTTTTAGGTGGAAATCAAAGGGATCTTGCTCGTGCCAAAGCGGCAAAGAAACAACAGGAATCCAGTAAAAAGAAGGGGGCGGACCAAAAGGATGGAAATAAGGGATTATCTTTGGAAACGAGAAAGCAAAGGTAAGAAGTTTCAAAAATTAACTAAATACTAAAATAATTCACAGTGATTTGCCAGGATTGTTAAATAGCATGAATTGTGTTCTGTAGGGATGCAGATGTTATGCGTGAGAAGCAGAAAAAGGCGTTGGAGAGCAAAACCGACGGTGGTGAAGGTGCTTCAGGCAGTGGTGAAGGTGCTTCCGGCAGCAATCAGAAATAATAGTCTTGGCATAATGTAAAGACGATTTTGAAATTCATATAATAGCAACGATTGTTTCTTATGTTTGGGAATGGATTACGAAACTTTTGGTTTACAACTTTTATCAAATACATAAATTTCAAATTTTGTTTTTCTCAAACTTACAAGTTGACAAATAATACAGGTGATTAAGGCAGAAATAAAGGCTATTCAATAAACTTCTTGCCAAACTTGAATTCCACATAAGTCACACAACTTCAGGAATATGTTTTTCACTTGAGAATGTAAATTGGTAGTGATTTTCCATAACTTTTTAAACTTTGTACTTGTACAGCCAATCTGCCCATATCTTTTTAATTTGTGTATTGTACTTCGATGGATTAAACCTCGACTTAACGTGAATATGTAGCAATATATTTGTTCAATAAAATGTGTAAATGAAAACAATTTCTTTACTTTTAAATTATGCCTTCCTCCTGCTCAATGTAACACCTTTTTCTTTCTTGAAAGTAAGGAAAAAAGCAGCTTCCCGGTCAGTATTTTATATACCTGTCCTCCCTATAAAATAGTGAATGGTTGGTGATAAATGTAGATTTAGCAGGATCATAAAAACCAGCAATTGACAAGTATGTGTGGGAAATGCCAAAAGTTGAAAAGCCTCTATCTAACAACTGTTGATGGATTCTAGTTTTGTGAAAATACACCTACTGGTTACATTCTATTAAATTGCAATTTAAGCAAAATTGTGCTTGCAGCTGTGCACATGCCAATAGCTGATATGTATACAATTTCTAATAGAACTGACATGACATATATTTGTTGACGCCATTGGGGAACTAACAAAAATCCTGATCATATAATAGTGTTAATTGGGAATAGGAAATAAAAACAAGACGAGGAAGTATAGTTATAATGAAATCTGGTGCAATATGCCTACAATGCAAGGACAATTTGTTGTACAGTATAACAGATAAACTTATCTAACATTTTTTTCTATCATAATGTGATATGACTGAAAATAGTATTATGCATTAGAACAAAAACTGAAATTTTGTCAAAACTTGTATTAGAAACTTTCATAAATGTTATCATGATAAAACGTATACTGTACAAATTAAAGAATTTAACGTTTAACAAATACAAAATTTAAAATAAGACTTATACACGGTCATGCCCCGTCCTACTTTAGCCCTTTTAACTACTAATAAGCTACAGATCAACATGATCAGGCATGACCCATATATAAAAACCAGTTCCAAGGTACTGATGCTTATTCATGGTGACGTCACAAGTACGTCATCATGATGTCATTTTAGGCTACTGCGCTTGCACGATAATGGATATTCCAACGTGCTTTTCGTAAAGTTTGTCTGCTTATTTTTCTGCCCAGTTTTGACATTGCTGTAAACTGACATTTGACTAAATTATACTCAGAAGTTGACCAACAATGCCAGAGGGACCTGAGCATCATTTCGCGGCCAAATACATAAACGACGCCGTGGGTAATCTAATTTTCAGTGGACAAGTTGTGAAATCTGAAGTAGCGAATAATGCCAGTAAGCATCCTGATATTTCCTGGAATTGTCAAGCTTATAAAATACTCGCTTGTGCCAGAGGCAAAGAAGTGAAGTTATCGCTGACAGAATTACTTCCTCAAAATGTAACGAAAACGTCGACAAAAAAGGCTTCACAAACTTTGGACATTTTTTTCCAATTTGGAATGTCTGGATGTTTTCGTTTCGTCCCACTGTCTGACATGCCTAAACATGCACATTTGAGGTTAGTTCATTGCTATATTTTTTGCTGTGAATTAACTAATTAGACCACCGGAACTAAACTATGTAACATATTGTTTCTACGTGTTTAAGAGCCAAATTAACATGTTTATTTTTAATAGGTTTTTTACAAAGGACGATGCAAACTGTCGTGTGTTGTGTTTCGTGGATGCTCGGAGGTTTGGGAAATGGAGAGCAGGTGGTGGGTGGAACAAGGAAAGAGGACCTGATCCGATATTTGAATACGACGCATTCAGGTTGTATAGTATGTTCTAAAACAGGCTGGTCCAACATTTCATGCCAAATTAAAAGTTTACGATATTCCGAATTGTTGGCATTGGTACTTTTTGCGTGTACATCAAAAGTAAAATTTTGTGTTTGACCACCCTGTTCTAATAGTCATATATCACCTGTTGCATTTCTAATTGAATGTAATGGTTACATGTTAAATAATATTCAGATCAAACATTTTCGAAAACGTGGCAAAATCTGCATTTAATCGTCCAATTTGCGAAGCTATGCTAAATCAGCAATATTTCAACGGAATTGGAAACTACCTCCGTTGTGAAATTATGTTCAGGTAAATATTTTGGATTCAGATTATGGTGCGATGGTGCGACTTTTTATTTGCTAATCTGTTGTAATTTCAGAGCAAACGTGGCTCCGTTTAAGTGTGCCAGAGATGTGATAGAACCTTTAATTTCAAATTCAAATATGGATATCAAATCGGAAAATTTGGATATTTTGAAGCTTTGTTGTATAGTTGGTGGAGAGGTTTTAACTTTATGTGGTAAGTGTGCTTTTAAAATTACTAATTATTGTACAGTAGTTTAATCATTATTATTAACTAGCATATGTGAACAATAAATACATGAACTAATTTAACTTAAAGATGGAAGGACTTATGATTCGGACGACAAAGATGTTTACATCAAGTTTAAAAATTGGTTGCAATGCTATGGCAATCCTATCATGAAAAAACAGTTGGACCATAATGGAAGGACAGTGTGGTTTTCTGGAATTCCAGGCCCTTTAGTTCCAAAAGGTATTAAAGCTCACATTAGGAAATAGTCTAAATTAACTCTTTACTCTCCTTTAATAAGTTCCATTGTGTCTTTTAAGGTGGAAAATCTAAGCGAAATCCGATGAAACTATCTTCAGATGTAAAGCCTTCGAAAGAAAAAGCAAAACTGCCTCTTAAGCAGATAGTATGTAGTTATCTCAACATATTCAAATTATACAATCTATAAAAAAATCCCTCCCAAAACGTGGTGCATAGAGTGCAGCTTTGAACAAGAAAAAACGCTAAATCGTCCTTTGAAAAAATGTTCTAGAAAAAGGAAAAGTCAAGCCCTGCTAAGAAAAGTTCAAAAGGTGCTACAGATCTCGAAAGGAACATCGTTGAAGGAAGAATTACAAGAAGCAGAACTAGAGAAAGACAGCAAGTGTTGAATGTATGAATTGAGAGCAAAAACTTTTAAATAAGATTTTAGTTTAATTATTAAGATAAATCATATGGTACAGTACAATTACTAATATTTGAGTATTATTTAGAAATATCAAATGATATAAATACACAAATGCTAGCTAGGTTTTCACGGAAAAATTTGTTATGTTTTTATTCATTTTTTGTAAATGTTATTGAAATGTCATGATAAATTAATAATGATATAGCAATTCTTAATGATAACCATTGAATAAATATGATTAACTAACCCAGGCCCAATAAATTATTACATGAAGGGCATGCAGCTGTAAAAATGACTTCTAGACTTAAAATAAAGACTTTAATGATAGGAAATGAAATGGAAAGAAGGGTGTTATGAACATGCCAATATAATGTTAAGGAATTAATAGAGTGTGTGTGTATGGAGTATCCTTATTGAAAAGGTTAATTTGCATTATCTGCAATTACCTTACATGCTAATGCCCACCACTCTCATTCATGGATTTCATCATTGACTGATATATGGAGTCTCTGGCTAACAAGTTTTGGGGGGAATCAAATTCCACAACCTGTGAAAAAATAATGAAAAAGTATTACAAAAGTGTAAAAACGATAAATAAATAAAATTATTTCATGATTTTTCATTGATTTATGAAAAATTCCAATCACTATTTATTTAAGTCAGGCTAATTAAAGTAGTTTTTGTCATAATTGTTAAACTTGCAGTATTTAATCAATTGAGAATATACCTGTATATTTTTTTACATGTTATCCATTCCTAAATATTGGTTTATTAAAATCTTTTGAATAAATTTTATTACAATATGTTTTATGTGTGATTGTCTGAAAATGTATTATAAATGGGCGACCATTGAATGATTATAAAAATGTAACCTGAATGAGAAAAATGAGTTACCTCTCCTGCATCCATCGTCATGATCTTCTCATAATCTGAAATGGTATTCAGTCGATGTGCAATCGTTAAAACTGTGCAAGCCTTGAAAGAATCCCTTATAGTAGCCTGGATAAGACGATCAGTTTCAACATCAACTGATGCAGTGGCTTCATCAAGTAGCAAAATCTGTATTCCAATCATTAGAATTAATGCACTTTTTAAATTAAATTTGTATAAAATAAAGACTATACATGTTGACTACATCACTTGCCTTGCTGTTTCGTAAAAGTGCTCTTGATAAACAAAACAGCTGCTTTTCTCCTAGTGAAAATATTCCACCTTCGGCATCCAATTTAGTGTCCAATTTCGCGGGTTCTTTCGCAATCTGATAATTTAATAGAGGGTTTATTTTAATTTTAAAAACTGTTAAAAAATATTCACATAACCCAATATTTTGCAAAATTCCAATTTAACAATTTGTATAAGAGATTAAACATTTACTTTATCTTTAAGATGGGACTTTGCCAATGCTTCCCACATTTCTTCTTCACTTCTGGTATTAAAAGGATCTAAATTCCACCTGAAATACCATAAAGCAGCCAGTTTTAAAATCTAAAAAAAATTAACATAATGGCATCTTTAATTAATTAAAATCCATCTTTACCTAACAGTTCCTTCGAACAAGACTGGTTCTTGAGGAATGACAGCAATTTTGGATCTTAGATCTTCCAAACCTATTTTTCCGATGTCAATGTCATCAATAACAATATTGCCTCCGCATAATTCAGTTAATCGAAGCAACGTGCCAATAACAGACGATTTCCCTGAAATTTAACATTGAAAACGATAATTAAAATCGCGAAAATCCACTAAAAGTTTTAAAAAGGTATGTCTGTGAAACCGGCCATTGTACCTGCACCAGTTCTTCCGATAATTCCAACTTTCTCCCCTCCTTTAATATTAACTGTGAGTTTGTGCAAAACCAAGGGCAAATCTGGTCTGTATTTTAATTCAGCTTGATTGATTGCAATAGCGCCATCCTCAGGCCATTCTTTCTTAGGACGGTTGTCTTTAATTATGGATGGAGCCTCTTCTTTTAATTGCTGAAATTTACAATAAAGCCAAATTTTAGTGAAAACGTTTAGATGAAAATTTTAACCGTTTGTGATCATTGTCCATAGAATTCTCACCGTGCAATATTCGGCAACTCTTTCGATAGATATCAGCCTTGCCATAAGTTCGGACTTCCACCTGGTAACGTTGGCTAATACGGCACAAACCTTGATAAGACCAAAGAGACGAATTAGTATAAAATTTGTATTTCTGTAATAAAAAAAAATCAACATGCTGGTGGATGATCTTACTCTGAAAATCTGAGACATGACCAATCCAGCAGCTGATGGATCTATGGAATCTTTAGTAAAAACAATTAGAAATCCAGTTGCAGTAATCACCAACCAACTTAACGTATCGATACGGAAAGCGATCCATTTGGATGATAGTTGAAAAAGAAGATAAGCTGCTAAATGCTTATTGACTAGTTTGCGGAATCTGAAAATAAATATTAAAAAAAATCCATTAATACGCCTTGCTGTCCACATTATTAAATCAAGTAATAATTAACGTTTTTCAAATTTTAAGTAAAGGTTTTTTTAAATTATTATAATAGAATATTCTTTAGATTAAATAAAAGCTTACGACAATTTTATGCAAAAAAGGAATTATTTTCTGGATTTTTATCACAGTTGGCATAGACTACATCTAATTTGTTACATCGTCCTTATTAAACTAATTTAAACTAAACAGTCTATTATAATCGATTTTCATCTCTGATGAAATCCATTCGTGACTTCAGTTGTAGATTTAATGCATGAAGTTCATTAATAAAAAGAATATAAACAAAAATATTTGTAGATTTCTTACTTTTCTGCCATCATTTTTTGTTTCTGGTAACATCTTATAACTGGGATGCCTTGTACGGTGGCCTGTAAATGGACCAGTAGTGGTGGTCGAAGAAGATTGTCAATTCGTTTCGTAGCCCTCACGCCACCATTGAGCATAATGTCAAATGCAAAGTAAACAACTGAAGGAAACGGGGAGAAAAGCACATTAACATAACCAAACTCATGAAAGAAATGCTTAATGAATAGTTGAAGTATTTACCAAGGATAACGACAAGTGCAATTAAATACCACGGCAGATAGACAGCAATCAAAATGAGTTGGAAGCCAATCATCATTAGTGATTGAGTACAGAATTCTGTGACAAATGGAATCTGTACATCCACTGAAAAACGTGCGAAAACAATATTAAAACCATATCTGAAAAAATATTTAGTTTCGAAGATTAAAATTCAAAGTTAAAACTCACATTCATCCATATCTCTGGAAAATCTAGCAATAATTCTTCCTAACGGTGTAACATCGAAGAAACTCATAGGACTTCTAATAACTTTCCAAAACATAAGATGGTGAAAACTACTGGCTCCAGTCAATAAAACCTAAAATGATATACCAAATGTTTGTCGTCATTTTTACTGCTTTCTGGTGTCACAATTTTTATTTTAATGAATCAATTTTTTTTTCTTTCAAATCGATTTAAAGCAAACCTTTCCAACAGTTAATCCCTTTATGAGGCCAAATATAATCATTAAGATCGCCGATCCACCATAAATGCCCACATACATGTTCAAGTCTTTATTTATAGCGACGTTAGCACGCTCTTCTGGGGTAGTTACATCAAGGCATCGTGGGTCGTCTGTGTTGTCATCCTGGAATCAATTAGTAAATAATTAATAACGTATTTTAGCAGTTTTTCCTTATTACTTTAATCAATAAATAAGCTCGAATGATCTTCAGATTTAAGTAAACAGTTATTTAGAAAATTCGAAAATAAATTGAACTATACGTCTTGAAAAATGTCTGCAATGACTGCAAATCTAACATCATTTTTGATTATCTTTAATTATCCTCGCATAACGACGATCTTACATTGCAACCTGATCCAGCATTCATCCACGTTTGCAACCATATGCTGTTGAAGATCGAAGCCAAGTTAAACAAGATGATAGTTAAAAATGCAAACAAAGAAATGATGTATCCTCCGCAATTTTTGCAATAATAGAGCCATGTCTTCCAGGTCAATGATGTATGGACGTCCACTTCCTGTTTTATCATTCCAGTGTCCACCATTGGTGCCTCTGTAAGTTATTGAACATTATCTTTTGGATTATTCAAGGAATTTCAGATTAATATTTTACAAATGTTTGGTTGAATTTTAAGAGCTAAATCGAAATTTGGCAAATGGCGTTACATATGTTTTTAATGTTATGAAGGATCCATTCAAAAATAACTTTCCAAAAATACAACATTGTATCAATTATAATGCAACCGAACATTTCATTATAAGTGAAAAACATATTTACCATCGGGTTCTGGGACTTCCTCGTCAGCTCCTGATTTGCCACCTTTTCCGTCGCCTAATATAAAAATTGTCCATGAGCATAAAATTTACAAATTTAATTGGTTTAAATACGATTTCTTGATAACATTTATGTGAAGCCTACCTTTCTTTTTTCCTCTTTCTTCTTGATCAGTATGAAACATTAAGGCGTATTCCTTGCCAATATCAATTAATTCCTGATGAGTTCCTCTTTCCGAAATTTCACCGTCTTTCATTAACAAAATGTGGTCACATTGTTCCAACAGCTGCAATGAATTTATTATTATTAAAATCTGATTACACTATTAGTGAATTATTTATTTTCACTACTTACATGCATTGCGTGGGTCACCAATAAAACAGTTTTGCCATTGGCTTTCAGGGCTTTCAAAATGAAATGATCAAATATGTGTTTCGCTACTTTCACATCGACAGCTGATAAAGCATCATCCAAAAGGAAAATTTCACGATTGCTATACAATGCCCTCGCTAAATTAATACGTTGTTTTTGACCACCACTGAGGTTAGCTCCTCTTTCACCAATCTGAAAATTATATTTAATTGTTTGAAAAAAAGATAAAAAGTGATGTCTGTTAGCCAACAATGAAAATTTTATTTAAAATACATACTTCGGTCAAATCTCCATTTGGCATCAATGTAAAATCCGTTTCCAAACAACACGAAAACACAACCATCTTGTACCTGTGGACAAATTACACACAAATTGGACACTTAAAACTTAATAACCAAGGTTGGCCTCGGAAAATATCAAAATTAAATTTATGAAAACCTACCTGACTTCATCAAAAGGCAATCCAAAGAGTATATTCTCTCTTACAGTAGCATTAAAAATCCACGCTTGCTGAGTGACAAAAGCAATTCTTCCCTGTCTCGAAACATTACCTTTGAACAACGAGGCCTTCAGAAATGGACAAAATAAATTTGCATAATTTAGATAATTAATTTTTAACAGTTTAAATATAGAATAATCGTTTACTGCACTTACGTCACCGGTGATGGCTGATAAAAGTGTGGATTTTCCCGTTCCAACATTGCCACAAATGCCGATCAACTGACCCTTTTATAAATAAAAATATGTATAAATCCAACTTGTATCGAAATCGGATAAAAATGATTTAAGTCTGAATATATACTTTTTCCACAATAAGGTTGATATCGTGTAAAACTTGAATGTTTTCTTCAGCATCTTTCGCTTTTTTTGCAGCATCTGCTTTAGCTATTGCTTCAGCCTTGGCTATCTCTGTTTTTGGAGTTGTTTGTTTTGCAGGTTTTGGTCCCGAAAAAATTCCGCGCCATCCAATGTCAGCATTGACGATGTTAACAGCATGATGAGGATTGACAATTCCTTCATCACTTGGTAGACTGGCGTTTTCAGATAACAACATTGCCTACAATACGTAACATAAATTTAACATTCTAATTTAATATTCTAGATTTCAAGTTCCATGGGACTTACTTGAATTCGCCGACAACTCACTAATCCTTCTGAAAACGATTTTATAGCCATGGGTAAAATGTTCATTGGCAAAAGGAGAGATGTGTATACAGAAGCTACTGAAAAAGCCTGAAAAAATATATTTGGTCAAATATGTTACACTATCAATTAACGTTTCATTAAAAAAATTAATGTTCAAACTTACGGTGGACGATATAAGACTCATTCCCGTCATAACCATCGCAATGAAACTGGTCATAGGAGCAATGACAGTTAATATGGGGGACCCAGTCCAACTCATGCTTTGTAAAAATGCAGCTTTATGTAGAGTAGTCTCCTCTCGCTTTCTGATTTCTAATGGGGGTGAAAAATTCTATAAATTTTGATATAATTAAATTAAAAATAAATATTAAATTATATGTCTTACCCTTAATTTTTCCCGAAAAAGCCTTTTCCCAGGCATACATCTTTATGAGTTTGATACTGGACAAAACCTGATTCATTAACCGAATTCGGCTATCGGTTACCCGTACTGCCTTCACTCTTAATTTACTTGTTTGGCGACCCACCATGGCCTAAAAAAAATGGAAAAATATAGAAATTCAAGCATTTTATTTCTTTAAAATGAAATGTATGAAATTTATAAAATGTTCGTATTTACCATAATAGGATAATAGGCAAGAATGATAAAATTTCCAAGAAGTGACCACGGTCCAAGCATTAAGTAACAGTAGACCACATTCATGATCCACATGACAGGAGCACCAACGATCATCATAGAGAGCTGCATACTTTGATAGATTCTTTCTATATCGGTTGTACTATAGTTCACGACCTAAAGTTATATAAGTTATTAAATGGGAGATAATATGAATAAACTATAAAATGGATCGTAATCTTTTAGTTATGATTTATCAGAAATTGTAGTAGGTTCAATGATTTATTTCATTACCTCTGCAAGAAGTCGCTCACCACCAGACTTAATTCTCAACACTTTGTCGTAAACTGAAAGTTAATACGATAAATTAGTGTTAATGGTTAATGGTTTAGTACGCGTGAGGAATAAAAATATCGTTAATAATTAATGTTTAGAAAAAATTTGAATAAATTTATACCTAGAACTTGTACTGCTCCTTGTGCCCAAATACCTGCACAAATACACGTTTCAAAATTAGCAAAATCATTTTTTAATATATGTAATACTTTAAAGTTCAGCTTGCTATCATACCTGCATGAGCACCTATGACCCAAAGACAGCTAAAAGTAGCATTTCTCATAAATTGAGATAATGACATTTCCAGCACTAATAGCACACCATACCACACGGGCTGAGTTTCGCTTGATAAATAATCTAAAAGATCTTTTAAAATCCATGCCTAAAATATTTAAAAAAAATTAATTGTGGCTACAATGAAAATAAAAGATTACTAAACAAATTCAAAAGTTAACTTACTGGACCAACAAAAGCCAAAACGGATGTTAAAAGCATCATGAAAGCGGATAAGGCCAGTGGAAATCGATTAAATCTCCAAACGGCCCTTACAAAGGATGCTTTTTCAGGTCCGTGTTTTTTCAATTCCAAATCCCAAAATCGAGAGAGCCTAAATTATTTCAAGATAATTATATGTAATATTTGGGATAAAGGGGTTACAGCATACATTTGCAATTTTCAAATTTGTATTAGGCCAATGACTTTGTGCCATTTTCGAACACTAACCTTTGGTTAGTGTTATATACGGACTCTCGATCGTTAACATTTCCCAATTTCTCCGGAGCTACCCCTCGCCTGGATGCCTCCCACATCCATTTGTCCATCCAATTGATACTGATGTATGAAAACAGACCCAAGTTTTGGTTTTGAACATTTTCCTTTTTCCTGAAATAAATAGATTTTATGGAAATGTTTTATGTTATTTTCACGTTCTAAAATGTTCCAAAATGCTCTAATGGTAAAATGTTGACAAACATTTACAATTAAGCGTGTCCGCCATGTTGCATCCCAATAAACGAATCAAAAATGAATTGCAGATTTAAAAGATTTTACATTATTTTTTCGAGCTTAATTTGTTGCTTACTTTTTGGCGCATCTGACGGGAATAAGGGTCTTCATCGCATTTGCATATTTTCCAATCCCTTTTTTGCGATAATTTTGCTCTTGAAAATCTCTCAGAGATCCGACATCGTCGTCAGAATTCAACTTTTTATCGATCATTTCGTTTTTATATTCTGGTGCGAATCCGTTTTCTTCAGATATAGGTATTATGGTCTCAGTGAGTGTTTGACCCATATTGTGGGTGTCATGGATTTCATGGGTATCTTGAATTCTTGAACCACTGGCATCGGATAACTTCCAATCCAAAGTTTCTGGCTCGCTGTTTTTGGATCCGATGGAGTTGGTATCGGAGTGTACTGAACCATGTTCAGACTGGATCCTGTCATCGTGGTCATCTTGATCATCGGAGGGTTCAATTTCATGATTATCCTCTGGTTCATGATGCTGTGCTTTAGAGCCATTGGAACCCGTGGCGCTCACAGGGTTCGATACTTTCGAAACGATAGAACCGGTATCCTCATTGTCAGACACGTCGGCCATCTGCAAAATTCATGAAACATTTTCTATTGAGATTTCCACTGTTTCTTGTTCTGTCATTTACGTAATTTGATGCAACTGTGTCAACTGATGCAAGCAGAAACATCATCGGACAAGGGATAAAGAAGTTAGTGGGACATTACCATAAATGTATCGATATCAATGATGGTTATTTGAAAATTAACATATGGAAGAATATTTTTTTACTATATGTACAATTAAAAATATGTGTATTGTATTGTTTTTGCATGTGGTAAAATAGTCCTTACTTTAAAAACGTGCATTATTCTCAAGTTCTTGAACGGTAGTATCTATGTATCATTTTTCAAAACAAGGTGCAGCATTTAAAAAAATAATAAAATCGTTTACATATTGGGAATCTGAAGTTATCTTTTATAAATTGACAACATCTACACTGAATGTTTCGTTAACGTTGTCTGATGCTTGCATTTAAAATTAAATGCTCTAATAATCTTGTCAGATTATTAATTCTAGCTCAATGCCAAGAGCAAAGATAACATTATAGTTTCTAGTGTTTGCAAGAGAACAATTATCAAGCGTAAGGATTTTGGATTTATCGTTCAATGGCAGTGATATAAAATCCAATTAAAAATTATATGGGTCATCAGGTATGTATAAACAAGAGCAGTTACAAATTAATTGCTTAACAGTACAAAAATATCGTTTCTGACTATACCTGGAAATAGAATTTTATCAGATATGGGGATCTTCAGATAAATAAAAGCTGTAGCTAGAGTTAATTACGAACGTTTCTGTACATAGATAAATTTACACCATTTCAATAATTTGTTCACGATCCCATTAAAATTATAGAAATAGACATGATTTGTTTCGGGTTTGGTAAATTCAAGTTTCATCATCATAAATAACGAAATGTTAAATAACAACTTTGCGTTATTTATTGTTGCAATATTGAGATTATATTAGCATAGCGCCTTTGTAACCTAATATTGTAAATAGGACGCTTCCATATCATGGAAACTACTATACATAACTAAAGATAGAAATACATGTTAATCCTAATAAAAATATAAAATATAATGATAATTTGTTGTTGGTTATGATTGAGCATAACATATTGTTCTTATTTGCTATTATAGTATTTGCACACTAAAGATAAGTATTGGCGTGGCACTTTTTATTGAGTAAAAGATTAAGAAATACAAATATGTCTATCTAACACTTAGATTCAGTCGAAATTCCCGGAATTATCTATTCGCAAGATGTATATTTCACTATTATCAACAGCTTTATCATTTAAAATGTATCCCTTTTCAAGGGAGTCACTCCAATTCATTGTATTGGAAAATCTCTATTTGGTTCAAATTATCGGGTGTTGGTGCATTATCGTTAAATAAGAGCCAAATAAAGTGTATTTTTTGTCTTTCTTGTGAATAAAAGCTTAAAAAGCATAAAAGTCGTGCAATAAAATATAGTAAAGTAGTCGGATAGCAAGTAGAGTATAAATTTACCACCACCTTAATTTGCTAACATATTATAATAATTAGTTAAAATAATTATGTGCTAATGCCTAACATGCTTAACCATACAGTTATCATAATTTTAACCTATAATTTTATTTAATATGCAATATTTATAATATGTGTGGTTTGAGAAACTGTATTCAATAAGATTATTCGGGAAAACTTATTTAAGATAATAGAAGTTATAACTTACTTTTGGATGTACACGTTATCAATGTGTTAAACAAATGCACATTTTCACTTGTGATGAGAACTTCAATCTTCTTGTATATCACTTAGAAGTGCACGTATATCCGTGTGGCACCGAGTTTATATTATGAATTGCTTGTTCAGAGGTCGATTTACTTTATATATGAGCCGATCACCATAACGTCATTCTTCCGATGATGTATCACGAACGCCAAACAAATCTAGATGTGAAGAAAACGTTTTATCTGATTATCTGTAAATGGGTGGGTTTACGGGCTGCACAATTGCGTAAATCAATGCGTATATCAAACCTAAAATGTGTATTTCGTCCCACATGGTCCCTTCCTTTGTGAGGGCTAAAAGTGAGAATTGCCACAAGTCGTATTCACAATCAAATTACAAATTCGTGACATATTTTTGGACATACTTTTGGCATAATTTATTACACGTATACAAAATATTATAAAACCGTATGTAAAAACCATTTCTATATGGAATACATTTCTAGGCCCTATCAATTCGGTTGCGGAATATGTGGAAAACCGTGCACTCTAGTTTAACCACTTTCTGATCAAGGTGTTGTAGTCTCTGACATCATCTGTTGTTTATTCCCAAAACAAAATCATGGGGTGAATAGATAAAATATCGAGGTGATATTTGCACTCATTGGTGTGTTTGGTGAGAGAAAGTATGCATGATGAGGTCAGTCAATTCTATACGTAATGACCGCAAACTATATTAAATGATGACGCATTAAAAGACAAATATGACACAGTGACATGATGGCAAAATTTCGTTTGGCCTCATTGATATCAATATTTGAGAAATGTGGAGCTCTAGATTTGCATTTCATGTTTACTTATTTGTTATTTTCAAAAGATAGGTTTGATAACACCAAAAAAGGCTTGTCTTCGAAGATTAGCAAATTCTTTCTAACTTCATGTCAATAAATTACAGAACAAAATTTTAACGAAGTGTATACACTGTGTTCCATTTACACAATGCAATAGTGTGGAATCAAGTTATATTTAATCCTTGTAGCAATGCAAAAGTGTAGAAAAATATCACATACTGGGTATGTTGATGCCAGTGTTAACCCAGTTACCCAGTCAATCCGAGAACTGAATGGGGAACACGTGAGCCACGTGTGATGTGTTCAATTTATATCGATAATAAATAGTGGATGGAAACATTGATTGATGATAAGTAATTTAAATCGCCAAAATCTACGTTATTATAAAAATGTCATATGTGTCATTTAGATTTATACAGCCTGTTTGCAATACCGTCGAAAACATCGTCATAGAACAGAACGATGCAACAAAAAGTGAGTGGCAACATTTAAATTCTTAAAATAATTGTATAAAACATCATCGCATAAGGTAAACATTCAGTAGAAATAACATGCTTCTGCAAATGCAAACAACATAACCGATCATTAAAAATGTATAGGTAAGTTATAGACTTCTATTTTGGATATTCAGCTTAAACTGGAAACTTAACCGTTATAAACTGGTTTTAACTGAAATTGAAAAATCACTCTAAATTATCAATACGAAATAATCCGAGGTTACATAGAAACAGCTGAAGGCTACACAATTGTACAGGCTCGATAATTTTATTATCACTAATTGACGTTAACCTAAATAGATTAAATTGCATTTTTATTTTGTCCTTAACTTTCATTGTATGAACAATTGTAATGATTGAATGTCGCTTGATAAATCACACGTGGGCACAAGCTATCAACAAGTATAAGACTAACTCAAAATGCCAATTCAAATAATAGATTCTATTCAAATTGTGACATTCTGTATTTATATACTATGTGCTCACGAAACTCAAACTATTAATACTATCAGGCTGAATGAAATACATTCAAAATTACATTTGAAAGACACGCTTCATAGGATCAATATCTCACTTTATTATTTGAAAATTCGAAATATATATTTTTTAAATTGCAATAGGCGATAAGGCAAGCATTATTGTCTTTACATTCAATATACCAGATCTCTTTTTTGTGGAAATTTATATATTTATTTAATTTGTTTATAAAATTCTTGTAACGCAAAACAATTAAAGTTAACCAAATCCTTCAATAATTGTATTATTTGAAGTAAAGAACAAGTACAGGATGATAAAGGACATTTATGGCAAGGCGGGTGTATTTCAATACCATCAATTTACCTTCGAGGTATTTTTTCCTATCTACTATATTGGTTTGAACTTGTAAGACCTTTAACTAATATAGATAATGTGGTTATCGAATCCAGGTTTTACTATAACGTCATCGTGAGCATATTTCTTACTTGTTTTATAATACTATCTCGAACCAATATACATGGAAACATGAACAGTAGTACTTTTTTCACCTTTAGCACCAGTATATCAAGAAAAAAATTCTTTCAAAACCGTTATCAGTAATTGGCGACATTGTTATATCAGTTGTTAACTGATTTGTTATTAAGTCTACTCGAGGATATATTTTTTCTAAAACTGCTTATGTATGATTCCATTGTCAAATTAGAAAAACAATACATTTGCAACATACAGATGATGTATTATGTTATGCAGTTCAAAAAATTTCTGTGAAAATTGCATTGTTTATCTGTATTACAAAATTATGCGTTTTAAAACCAATGAAGGAAGAATGACAAGACAAAATTTCTCTATCATGATTCATGCATCATTAAGCATTATAATAAAATAAATCAGATATATTTATTTCCTCACCGTGCGATGTAAATCCAGATACGAAATCTTCGTGCCAAGTACTGAAAAATAAACTACAGTACGCAAAGTATCTTTAGCTAATTTTAGAAGTATTTTGTTTAAAATAATGTCAACGAATTGAAATAAATTGTATGTTTGCATTTTTGTATACTTTGAAAGTCAGGTTTTCGAGGATGTTAAACACCTGTGTCAGAAATATCTTGAACAACAAGCTTTTCTATTTGTTGGCTAGAATAAAAGCAGTATGTGTATGTTAATGTGATTATAATTATCAAGAAATCTGGATCTGGGTAATCAGAAACACCTTAGCAGATTACCACCCCATAAACTTGACCCTATGACAAGTAATTCCCTACTTCTATCACATGGTTTAGCCAGATGAACGATAATATTACAGAAGTTATCGGCTTGTAAGATCTGAAACCAATCTCAAAAATTCCATGAGACTGTAATATTTCCAACTGTCCTTGGACTGCTATTTCATTGATGTAACAAACTTTTAAACAATGACAGCTGATAGCCATTGGATGTCATATTGATTATTAAATGGTCCGATTTCTTTTTTATCTTTAAATTATTACTTTTTGAGCAGGATAAAAGCCGATACATTTTAGGCCCTGCGCTTATCGTTTTACATGAGCTTTGTTTGAAGTGATGAGAATGCAAGTGTTTATCTCTGGAAGATAAGGGTATAGTTCCTGGTATTGGCAACTATTGGCAGTCAGCAGGATCTCCCTATACAGTACTGACAATCAATAGAACTGATCGAAAGCCAAGACATTAAAAATAACGTTTTCCATAGATGAAACTGATTATTGTGTCTAGATTAAATAACGTAACGCCATCTGTGTTCAGAAAACCGAACATGCCGAATGCAATGCAATTTTATCTGTACTTGGTATTGCAGATGTATTACTTTAGCCTTTAAAAACTTATTTTATATTGCAATGCTTTTATTGATTGCATAGGTCCAATACATTCGCTTGTGCATGGATTTTATCCTAGATTCCTAGCTCGAATTGTAATAATAAAGGCATCGGTGTTTTTCATTTTCAGTAAGGGGCCATTCAAAAAGGACGTCCCTGAAATTGTTCATTAAATATGTCATTAAAATTCATGAGACAAATGAATTTTCATGAGATCAAAACCGAAGTACACTATTCTGCACGAATTACTATCGAGAATAATCTGTATTCATTAAACGGTTTGGGTGTAGTGTATAATTATTACTGAATATCCAGGGTTTTACCTTAAGTACGTACTCTGTACATTTGATAAATTATCTAGTTGCGGAAAATGTATCTGTGGTGCGTGCGTAGTGATACGAAATGATAAGCACGGCATTGAATTCTTCCTTTGATACTAACGAAATTGAAAATAAAGATTACTCATACTTTTCAAAATTAAAACACTTTTATTAAAATAGTAACCTGGTAAAGATCTATGACTGGTTTTTTCTTTACAAAAAAGTCGGATTATCAAACAGATTATTTAAAATAAAGGCAGATACACCTGTTACCCTATATAACTATTATAACACGGGATTCTGTCCCTTAAATTCACCGTTGAAAATTGAAAATAACAGTTTTTACAGAAATTTGCTTCCCAGGTAAATGAAATCATTTTTTAAAAAAAGAAACCGAATTTCGACAGGCGTGAAAATTTGGTTACATAAAGGGTTTATGGGTTATTGCCCGCAACATAAACAATTTCTGACTTTAATATTGATTAAATGTAGTGCTAGTATATTAGTGCTGTATTAATTGCGAGCCTGTATGCATTTCTTCATAATGGTCTTACCTTTCCATAATCCATTTGTCTATTATTTTGTCACTACTATAGTTAAAAAGAGCTGGTGAGATTGTGTAGTTGCTTCGTCCATCTTGTTTTCATACTAACATAAAAATTCAATTGGGTACCTAGAGGTTACGAGTACAATGTGACTAATTACTTGGACAAAGGTCATGAAAAGCGACAGCAAATATTTTAAATATATGCCCTCCAGCGCAAATTCTTTTATATGCCACGTTACGCAACGGGAATTGCAACGGAGAAAGACGTTGGAATGCTACAACTATAGGAAGTTTGAGCCAGCCAACGTCTTGCCAGCCAATTACACTGACCTTAACTGTAATGGCGGGGAAAGGAAGAGCCACACATGTGCACGCATGACGTTCAGTTAGTTCATTGGGTAGTTCAAGGCTATATGCTCCTCCTTTCCCGCCATTGCAGGTAAGGTCAGTTTAAAGACGTTGACTGGCTCAAACTCCCTACTGTCTATGTAAATGGAAGCCTGCCTTACCTTTGTTCAGAACAGGTTTAATACGAAAAATATTTTATGGCACGAACACATTTGTATGTTGGGAACAATTGTTGAATTGTTACTGTTGAGGGGTCTCCAGCTCCACCACTGAATTTTTTTACATTAACAGGGTGTCTTTGACAAGTATTAGTCGTGTAATTAAAGAATTCCCGCTGTGTTAACTGTAGTCACAGAATTAGTCCTTAAATGAATTTATCCAAATCTGTTTTCAGCTAATAGAGAGTTTGAGCCAGCCAACGCCTTAACGTTAACCTTAACGTTAACGGCGGGAAGGTAGGGGACACGGACTTGACTATCCAATGAATTAACAGAACGTCATTCGCACTCGTGACGTTCATATATAGTTCATTGGGTAGTTAAGTCCGTGTCCCCTACCTTCCCGCCGTTAACGTTAAGGCGTTGGCTGGCTCAAACTCTAGTATAGTATGATGAAATCTATTCCGTGACAACAGCTATACTTTAATTGTGTTACTTTTAGCATTGTGTAATTGAAAGTAATGCACGCAAAAAATTATAATAATTCACAAATTTAATAAAAAAAATTCTGATACAAAGATCAGAAAAATGAAGAAAAGTGAAATTAGAAAACAAATATACATAGCAAACTGATCAATAAATATGGGTGAAAATATTGAAATTAAAAACGGCGGTATCTGCCAATAAATTAACAATTAAGAATATTTGCTTTCCATCATTGATTTCATCATGGTACGAAACAACGAATCGCTTCCCATCAGATTTGTTGGAGAATCGAATTCAATCACCTAATAGCGAGAATTGAAAAACTTATGTAATATGCGTAAAAAACAGCTTTTCCTTGTTTTTCACATAAATTAACGTAATCCTTTTTGCCAGTTTTCAATTAAGTCAACATGCATTACCTTTCCAGCGTCCATGGTCATGATTTTGTCATAATCTGATATGGTGTTCAAGCGATGAGCAATAGTTAAAACTGTGCAATGGGCAAATGCGCTTCTGATGGATTTCTGTATTAATCTATCAGTTTCTACATCAACAGATGCAGTTGCCTCGTCCAAAAGCAAAATCTGAAAATAGAATATTATAATTAGTATTAATACGTATACTGGAGACTAATAACGACTGTCTAGCAATTGCATGACACTTAGGATCTGTAGGAATCCAAGATATACCTTGCTGTTCCTTAAAAGTGCCCTCGCTAAGCAGAAAAGTTGTTTTTCGCCTAGGGAAAATATTCCTCCTTCCGCATTTAAAAGCGTGTCCAATCTTTGGGGTTCTTTGGTAATCTAAATAGCGATATTGGGAATTAGTAAATGATGACAATAATAAATAAAATACTATCAAACTCATGTGTGTGAACCTACTTTCTTCTTAAGATGAGCTTTCTCTAAAGCTTCCCAAATCTCGTCATCTTGAAATTCATTAAATGGATCTAAATTCCACCTATAGCAAAATTAAAAATTAAAACGGAGGAAGAATATATTTACAATTGCATTAGTCACGGAATGGATTTCATCCTATCTGAAAACCGATTTGGTTAGGATGAAATCAGTTTCGTGACTACAGCTAATTTTTAAAATCCTTACCTAATGGTTCCCTCAAATAAAACCGGCTCCTGTGGTATAACGGCTATTTTAGATCTCAAATCTTTTAATCCAATATCAGATATGTTGATTCCATCAATGCGTATCGATCCACCGCAAATCTCAGTCAATCTTAGTAAGGTGCCAATAACTGAAGATTTTCCAGCACCTGTCCTTCCAATGATTCCCACTTTTTCACCTCCTTTGATGTCAACCGTAAGCCCTTGTAAAACTAATGGCAATTCTGGTCTGTAGCGCAATTGGACATCTTGAAAACTTATTTTTCCTTCAGTCGGCCAGGATGGTGAAGGCATAGTTTCGGCTATAGTTGCTGGGGCTTCTTCCGTTAGATTCTAATTCGAAATTAATAAGAAAACATGTTAATGCTAAAAACGAACAAATTTTACACAAACATAACTAATTTTTGAAATTATGCAAAAAGTAGATTTACCTTGCAATAATCCGCTACCCTTTCAATTGAAATAAGTTTTGCACTTAATTCAGATTTCCATCTCATGATGACAGATATCACTCCACAGACCTACAAAAATCATAACGTACTATTACCATCAAAGGAGAAGGATTAAATAATTATGCCAGAAAAAAAATGATCAATTACCCTGAAAATTTGCACCATGGCCAAGCCAGCAACAGCTGGTGATGTGGTTCCTCTAGACAGAATGATCAAAAGTCCAGTACCAGTGACGACTAACCAACTTATGGTATCACAACGAAAGGCCAGCCACTTTGAAGACAGTTGAAATAGCATATAAGCGGACAAGTGTTTATCCACGTGGGTTCGAAACCTAAATAATCATAATTTGAATATAACATGCTTTCGCTGGAAATTGCATGAACAACAAAATGAAATTCTGTCTTACTTTTCGGAAAACATTTCTTGTTTCTCGTAACTTCTAATAACTGGCAAGCCTTGGACGGTTGCAGACATGTGAACCAATAATGGTGGACGAAGGAGATTTTCCAGTCTTTTAGTAGAACGCACTCCAGGGTTAAAGAGGAAGTCAAAGGTAATAAATATTACTGAAAAAATAAAAATAAAATAATACTTTAATGAGACAAGTAATTTTCAACGTTTAAAAATAACAGATTGGTGTTTATCAACTTACCAAAAGCAACGCAGAGTCCTACGAAGTACCACGGGTATAAATAGCCAATGAGTAATAATTGGAAAAATGTGAGCATGCTTGTTTGAGACACAAACTCCAAGTAGTAAGGAATGTAACTGTCGCCTAAAATTATCAGAAATATAATTGACAATAAATTTCCATTGCATTTTCAATAATTATTAATCAAACTGCTCAAATTGTACTTACATTCATCCATATCTTTTGAAAACCTGTTAATAATGCGGCCCAATGGTGTAATATCAAAGAAGCTCATTGGGCTTCGAATTACTTTCCAAAACATGGTGTGATGAAGAGCACTGGCTCCAGTTAGCATAGCCTAATAATGAGAGAATCTAATTAGATATGTACAAACTTAAATTTTCGTGTGTCAAACCTACTCAACTTACACTTCCAATTGCAAATCCTTTTAAAACTCCAAATAAAATAATGATGATCGCCGAAGCCCCAAATACACCAATGTACATGTGTAATTTGGGATTTAGGGAAACATCCTCGGTGTCCTGGACGATAGTCTCATTGTAAATCGAAGTATTTGAAGTGGAGTTTGACTACATAAATAATTGCAATGTTAGGATGTTTTAATTAATTCATATTAATTCGCAGATCAATTTATGATTGGCATTTCACTTACAGTCATCCCTGAGCCTGCATCCAACCATACTTGTAGCCAGATAATGTTGAACATGGTGGCCGCATTAAACAGAAATATCACCAATAGAACCAAAAGTGAAACGCAGTAGCCACCACTCATTTTACAGAAATACAACCAAGATTTCCACGTCAACGAAGTACTTGTGTCCACTTCCGATTTAATCATGGACCCATCATTAGACGTATCCTCTGAAAACACACACAAGTTAATAACGAAATATCATATATTGGCAAGTCTCTTAATTACCAACAATTGTAAAAACATAAGTTTTCATACCAATGACATCGGTACTCTTCTTCAACGATTTTTTTCTCTCGATTTCGTGGTCGTCTTCAACCTCGGATCTTTGGGATTTATCGGTAATAACCATTTGGCAATATTCCCCACCTTCGTTAATCAGCGTTTGGTGAGTTCCCCTTTCGAATACCTCGCCATCTTTCAACAGATAAATGTAATCACAGTGTTCCAAGACCTGTAAAAAAATGATGTTGCTTATTTATTCAAGAGTAACAACTCACAATCAATTGGAATTTTAAATTTGATGAATATACGCTTTTAAGTGAAAAACTAGAACCCTTTGAATATTTAGAAACTTACGTGAACAGCGTGGGAAACTAGCAGCACCGTTTTTCCTCGAAGGCCATTTTTAATACAGTTTTCGAAAATGTGTTTCGAAACACTGACGTCAACTGCAGATAGAACATCATCCAAAAGATAGATGTCCCTGTTGCTATACAATGCCCTTGCCAAACTTACACGTTGTTTTTGACCACCGCTTAAATTGGCACCGCGTTCACCGATCTAAGAAAAAAACAGATTTAATTAATTTGAAACACAATATTTAGGCTTTGAAAAAATATACGCGTCATTTATGGTAAAAGCATAAACGTACCTCGGTTTGATCACCATTCGTCATTAAATTAAAATCTGTTCTAAGACTGCACGCATTTACGACATTTTCATATCTATAAAAAAAGTTTTAAATTAATTTGCATTCTTAATAAGCCATTGCGTTTTTGTATTCAGAAGTAAAAAAATGGCTTACTTTCGTTCCTCGTATGGCAATCCAAAAATAATGTTATCCCGAACAGTTCCGTTAAAAATCCACGCCTGTTGAGTGACTAAAGCAATAGATCCTCGAATTCCAACACTGCCTTTGGTTATGTTAGCCTAAAGTATGAAATTGGTTATGTATTTTTGGCGATAAAAACGAGAAACAAATATTTAAGATGGATTTCATAAATAAATTTCTTACATTTCCACTAATAGCTGCTAACAACGTTGATTTTCCACTGCCAACATTACCACAAATACCAATAAGTTGACCCTGTTAACAATGAATAAAATATTGTAAATGACATCTTCTTTAAATTAATGAATATTCAGCATAAGTATCTATTCTCTAAAAGTGGGTCCCCACATGATTTTCAGGAGTTAAAATCACCATGCGTCGGTATCCAATTTGCCCCTTAAAGTAGGCAATCACTGCTAGCACCAGAGTATTGAACAATTGCCAGCAATTCTCCAGTAACTTTAGTTAACTCTTTAGGACATTTTCACAACTTTATAAAACAACATTTTCGTATATAATAAATTCATCAAATGGGAGGAATATGTATAGAGATAATGAGATAATGGCTTTTCCGCCCTTCCACAAAATTTGCACGAAACATCTGGGGACCCTTGGCAGTAGACTAAAGTAGGCTTTGTTAGCTTGTTAGTTCATGATTATGTCATGGGTTTCATTACCTTTTCAATGGAAATATTCACGTCCGTCAATATTTCATGGGAATTGCTGTTAATTTTATTCATATTTGCATCTATCGTTGCACAATCCAAACTGTTAGTGCTGTTCGCTACCGAATTTGCATATAATGCGGTTTGTGATGAGTAGCACGCATTATCTTTTGGCTTTTCAATTTTGGCTTTAAGCTTTTTCTTGTTTTTTGGTTTTTTTGGACTGCTATCACCCTCGTCCCAAGCAATGCTTGCATCTTGGATGCAGATGGTATTATTATCACCGGTGATGCCTTGACTAGTTGGTTTGTTAGCATCTGGAGTTAATAACATTTTCTGTAAAAAAAAAAAAAATAGAAATTTAAGTTTTTTTTAAACATTCACTAAGGATTATTTAACGCAAATTTTAACTTGTTCTCACTTGAATTCTTCCACATGAAACGATCCCTTCCGAAAATGCTTTCACGGCAATTGGCAATGTGTTTAAAGGTAGTAAAAGCGCACTATAAACTGACATTATCGTGAATGCCTACACAAACAGTAAAGATTAGCATTATCATACAGACTGAAAAGTTAATATAATTCTTGCAGGTTGTATATGTTTTAAAAATATTATTTACCTGAGATGGTGTGAGATTTTCCCCCCATAAGACATATCCAATGATGCTAGCCATCGGGGCTACCATTGAAATGACAGGGGATGAAGTCCAACTTAAACTTTGAAGAAAGTTAGCTTTACGAAGAACCGATTCTTCATCTTCACGGATATCTACACAAATACAAACATCCGATTTAAGAAATTTTATTTTATATTTTCTGGTAATCTAAATATATTTTCAAAGATACATATCGATGTGACTGAACTTTGAGAACAGATTTTTGGATAAATAAACATATTTCAATATTATACTTTTTTTATATAATTTTTTAATTAACACATACAAATTACGAATAGGGTAATGAGATAAATATTATATTTTATTATCGTCATTATTATGATTATTATTTTTGAATAAAGCAAGCTATACTTTACTATATTCATAATAAAACATAAATACCTTTTATTCCGTTTGAGAAAGTTTCTTCCCAAGCATACATCTTAATTAGCTTAATGCTTGATAAAACCTGGTTCATCAATCCAATGCGTTTATCGGTTATCCGAATTGCTTGCACACGATAACTACTTGTCATCTTTCCAACTATCATCTAAACATTAAATTTAATTAGTATTAATTGTATAATGTTTGCATTTCATTTAATTAAACGGGCGCATCAAATTAGAAATTAACTAACCATCATAGGGTAATAGATTAAGATCAGAATATTTCCAAATAGCGACCATGGTCCCATAAGTAGATAGCAATAAATGACGTTAAGAATCCACATTACTGGTGCACCTACTGCTAACATCGAAAGTTGCATACTTTGAAATATCCTCTCAATATCAGAGGAACTGTAATTCACAACCTGATAAATGAAAATTAAAAAAATCATTTGTATAAGTTCAGATAATAATTGTCATAAACTGAAGTAAAACTAAATATTTTGGTTAGCCTTACTTCTGCAATAAGTTTTTCTCCTCCATCTTTTATTCTCAAAACTTTTTCATACGTCATCACTTGAAGCGCCCCTGCCAAACGAATTCCTGTTTACATTCAAAATAAAAAATGAAATTATTTTTTTTAGTTCATATAATTTAGGACTTAAGGATTCTAACTTAATATGACGTGCAAATATAAACGCAAGAAAAAACTATCAATGACTAATTACTTCCTGGTGTAGCTTAAATCAATTTTAGGTCAACTAACAAAATGTCAATTAATAGTTTGTACACAATGATAAGTGGCAGTGTTATAAAACAATGCGAATGAATGCAACAATTAATCATTTTAAATTATTCCAACTACAGCCTACATAAATGGTGTAACATTTTTATATACAATATGCGTAGATCGTCCAAGATAACGAAGAGAAAACTCATTGTTCTTTGTCACCAATATTGATTTCGTTAGAAAACTGACAATAAGTAAAAATATCCTGTTATGATAATATATTGAAAATCAATAAATGGCAAAGTAAAAATTTTACAAATATTTTTCAATGATTTTAAATAGTCACACCTTTAAAAATTACAAAATCTATTTTATTATTAATGAATTTCAAAATTGGCTAACTTAGAAATGTTTTATTATTATTTATTAATCAGTCTTACCTGCACTTGATCCAATGACCCATAAAGCACTGTATGTCACGTTTCTTAATAACTGAGATACCGACAGTGCTAATACCAGGAGAAGTCCATACCATAATGGTTGATCTGGCTTTGCTAGATAATCCAGCATGTACTCTAAAATCCAAGCCTAAATAATTCAATTCACTTTAGTTTTCGGAAGCATGAGATGATATAATGTATAATTATATGGTATAATTTGTACTTACTGGTCCAAGATAGGAAAAAATTGCCACCATGGACATCATAAATCCGGCCATAATTAATCGAAGACGGTTGAATCGCCACACAGTCCTATGTAACGAAGCTTTATCTGGACCAACCCTTTGTAATTCATCATCCCACAATCGCATTAGCCTAAAATATCGCAGTCAACATAAATTATTACAAGGGCTTTAACATTTCAAACTTTCCAACCGTTTGTCTCTAATGCTTACCTTTCACTATTCACGTTAACCCCATCTGCTTTTCCAATTTGCTTAATTTGATCTGGTTCCAGGGATTCTCTGGATGCTTTCCACATTGTTTTTGTCATCCAATTTGCACTGATGTAGGAAAAGAATCCCACATTATTGTTTGGTAGTATCGTTTTGTCTCTGAAAAAGTTTAAAACATATTTAAGCAGGATAAATAATTAAAATAATTTTTAAAAATGTGTATTTTAGTAAATTTAAAAAAATATGTATTTTAGCAATTTTTTTTAAAATGCATTATTTAATTCTTTGCCTTCGTTTTTGGTTTATCAACTATTTTAACTATTTTAGAATCTAGAAAAACAAAAATGAAATCACCTGTCCTTAGAAAATCTTATTGGCATTAACAGCTTTAAACCATTGCCATATTTCTCTAAAAACGACTTCTTCTGATAACTGCTACCCATGGATTTGTTGTCGGGACTGTTGACGAATTTGTTATTCATTTCTGCAAAAAAATAAAATCCATCGATTAAAGCTTTTCAATCAGAATAAGAAATATTTAAAGAAATTTCACACGTCAGCGTTAACTTAATTGGTGTACTAATAGTGGAAATAACTGTGCTTTTTACTTAAAATTAACATCAACACGTCAAATTGTCTGACCACTTGCTTGCCCATCTCTAATACTACGAGTGTTATGCTATTCACAACATTACCATGGCACATCAACTTTTTTGAAAATTACATATAAATAACAGTTTCCGTTCAACGTCGAAAAGATTGCTGTATTATTTTAAAAATTGGTTCAGTTTTAGTTTTTCCTCCCCAATGACAGTACCACTACCAAAAGCTACTTTACACGTGTATACTGTACACAGTCACCGTTCATTACAACCTTGTTACTCTAATTGCAATTGTTAAAATAAGCAGGCACCAAAACGAAATAATTTCGCTATACAATCGACCTTACGCTCATAATTATTTTTGAAAGCAAATACCGAATATATCGCCTTTGTTTCGTTCCTTTACACCGATTTAATTCACTTTAGCAGGAAATATATGCAGCAGGTGGCTTAAGTATGACTAAGACTAAATATATCTGTATAAAAGTGATACCATGCAAGCGTAACAATGTCCTTCACTAAAGCTAAAGTATTAGATAAAACGTAATAAGTAATAAGTAAAGAAATTTTTAAAAAAATCATAGAAAATGTTTGAAAACAAATCCAAGGTTGCCTGACCTGAAGCTCAACATTTGAATCAGCAACGTTCTGTAATGGTTGCTTTATTTGTAAGCAACAAACTATTTATAGAATTAATTGATTGATTCGAACCATAACATTTGTCTTGCACAACAGGTTCATTTACTGTGAGAGCTGGTAACGTTGTTTTGGAGTGAAGGGGGTGCAAGGGGTGACCATAACATGCGCACTTAACAAGGGTTTAAAATTCTCAAGGTGTATATTAATAGTTTTTTAAGAAAATACCTCTAATTTATGTGGACACTATAGCATTCACATAAGGTACCAATATAAGAGTCGTCCCCGAAATTCCTTGAAGCAAAATCCAACGAGACATATTCACATTTTAGTGTTATATAACATATGTCTCGACTCACGAAAAAAACCTTTCATTTTTATTAAATTGTTTAAATAAAATACCGGTTAGTGTAATTATAACTAAATTGCTTTTCAATGAAGCTTGAGAATGTCTGTATATTTCAAAAATTGCCTTCACCCGAGGCTTCTATTTACGTCAACTTTACCAAGGTCTATGATAAGGACAAAGAGGAATGCCCTATAACAGACACCCCTGAAAATGATCCGTAACATTGAGTATGAATATCCAAAGCACAAAAAATCACGAATTTACCTCTGGGTTCTTTCATCATTTTTCCTGAAAGTCTCAACAATGGAAACACTGGGAGGAGGGGAAATTTTGTCGTGATATCCTGCGAAGTGGAATGGCCTGCCCAAGGAGGACCTTCTTTTGAAATTGTGTTTTGTTTCTAACACCTCAACTATGGAACTATTGTTTCCTACACGATTTCTATTGTTTCATTCTAATTAATGTCAAACGACATAAAACAAATGTGTTTATAAGACAAAATTATTAGTCAATTTTCAAAACTACTATTTCCCCCATAAACGGTTTCGAAACAGGTTAAGGGCAGATTCAAACTTTTGCAAGATCAGACATTGTGTATTTAACCTATATTTTGTTTCCGCTACATTAAACACTCATGTAATTTCGTTTACAAAAACTTCAAGGGGTCGAATTTTCCTATTTTTCTGATTTCTGAAGACTTAACACCCCTTGTATAATAATTATTTTTCATGGAACATTCTCTATCAGCATCAGCTCGTACTTGAGGATCTTAAAATAGATATCCGAAATACCGTGAAAAACTCATCGGAATTTAATTAAAGCGTTATGCAGCTTCAGGTCACGGATCATCTCATTAAATTCCATAGGATTTCGTTAAGCGGTTTCCTCTACTTAAAAGAAAAAACGAGAATTGCACTATATGCAATACCATGTACTGCGTATGCCGTGAATTCAAGCTAAGAATGAGTTAATGTTTAGCAATAAAAATATAGTAGATAAAACGTTCAAATTTTGATATCAAATGTCAATAATTTCTCAACTTCAGTAAAAGCCTTATTTTGATGACGCTTTTAGATTTTCCGTGAGATGATATCTCGATTGTATACGGATGGCAGCGGCCATTTCGTATTCTAACTAAATTATGCTAATATGTATTGTATTTTATAAATTTTAAACTTTAAATGTTACATAAACCGAGGAAAACAACATTGGGAGTTCATTTTTGTTGTTGAATACCACATCTATTCAACATAAGGCTAACAAAAACATGCACTGTACTTAACAGTATTTTAAGAACAAAAAGACATGTACTGTATACATTTCAAATTTTTAAAAAAAGTCCTTTTTCAACAACTTACGTCACGTATAATTTATATTCCACACGACTCGGGAAAAACCTTAATAAATTATAATAATTTTGATGGCTGATTGAGCAAGTGTAATACGGGCTTACATTTTACATCACGACTTAAACTTTTAGCCTCAACTCTTTCCAAAGTTGTCATTGATCGTATATAATCAGTGATTATACAGATTACATCGATGGAGTTTCGGTCGATTATTACTCCTACTTTCCGTCGATTAAATCCAAATTTCAGGAAATTGAGTTCGATTGAAATCGAGGTCAAATCGATTAATCGCACATGTCACGCAACAATTTGGTCAAGTTCAATGTTAACGACATTGTTTTCACTTACCTGAATCAGAGCATTGACAACACGAACCGCACATGGGGAACTCTAGTTTTCAAATAGGAACTTTTACCGCCTCATTCAGCCTTTTATATACGTAATGATTTTAAACCTACTCACAGATGATTAATTGCGGTAATTTATATGACGTACGCGAGTGCATACGTATAAGCCCATGAAAACCTATTGCCCTATAATAATCGTGCATCTCACTGGCAATTAGCAAATTGCTACGTAAAAGATAGGCAAGCTTCCGTGCCTACGGGTGAGCCTTGCCTTTTTTCAATTTGCTCAATATCAAAGGGATTTTCCCAGACTGCAGGATGTCCTTGAATGAGTCGGCGGGGACCTTATTAATTGCATTTAACAAGAATAGTTACCCATTTACAAGAACCCTTCACCAAAAAAAAGATGTCGTAACGTAATTGCTAGCTACTTAATTACGTACCCCTTTATGCCTGAATTTGTGTCGGACGTTAGCCCAGGATGCGTGGGGAAGTAGGATGCGCATCAAGATATTAATAGAAATCCGGAAGAAGACCTACTGTTTTTCAGTATTTACCAACACTTCGCTAAATGAAAGGGTCAATATGGACCGCAAAAAATCCCAGGATTACGTCAGTTGACTTTTGGTGTGACCTAGCTAGTACTGGCGTACGAAATCGAACGCCTGAGGAGGTTGAGGCTTGATTTATCATGGTGTTTAACCGCTGTCATGGTCGGTTACCAGTTGGCAGTCTAGTTTTAAATGTTAAAACCTGCTCAAAGATATACTGATGCGAAACTTCTATAATCCTCATAGATAATCACTTCAAAAACTAAGTGATGGCGCAAATCGGCCAACAACAAATTAAACATTATCTGTGGTCACGGAATGGATTTCATCCTAGCTGAAAACCGATTAGGATGGAATTTATATATCAATGAGCATGTGCACATTCGTTCAGTGTATCCAAATCGGTTTTGACTAGATTGAAATCCATTCCGTGACCACAGCTACAGTTGCTGGTGACCAGAAACTTGAAAATGGTAAATTCTGTAGCGAATCCAAATCTGACACCAGTGTTAAAGTATGGAATAACTAAAAAATGGCAAGGGACCTCTTTAACATAGGGCACTTTCTACTTCAGTGATTCTCTTATTCTTAAAAATGTTTGTGTAGTCCTAAATAGCACGTTCATGTTTCTGTTCAGTTCATGATGGTTTTTAGTAAGGGACATTTCAACACGATAATTGAAAAACTAGGTTTTGAATTTATAGATATCTTATTTCGCATTTGAACTCTTTACATTAAATTGAAACAGAACACGGAAAATGTGAATGAAAGGCATTATGGTGGAAAGAATAAATTTGTCATTTGTAAATAATGTACAATAGGTTGATATCTACGTTTTGAAATGTCGAATCTTGTGCAAAAACTTGTGAGGTTTGCCACACTCGAAATTTACATACAGAAATGTTTGCTGGCCAACATATGCAAGGGAAAAGATTTGAGTGCATGTTCATTTCCCCACCCGATGAGGTTATGGCCATCAAAGGTGAAATTATGTGAACCCTGGAGTTGGTGACCTCGTTGACTTTTCGTGATGCAGCACAGATTTGAACTTTTAAAGATAAGTCAAAGAGGTAACAGACTGACAGTTGACTCCCGTTTGATTGACGGCATAATAAAGATGCATATTTAAACAGTGAACATGCAATTGTCAGAATATTACATACCTAAAATCATAAATTTGTTTCTGTAGTACAGTATAAAGCAATATATACATAGTTTGTTCGATTTTGTTTAATTTTCATTTTTCTTGAATTTTTTATTTGAATTATTGATATGTCAAAGAAAGTCATTAGAATGAAATACATTTTTAGGTATAATCATTAGTAATATTCAGAATTGTCCAAATGTAAGTGCGCCATAACTGTAGATTTTAGAAGTTGTGAATTGAAGTTAATAACTAATTCATTTATTTTAATAACCTATCGTAAATCAGTCATTCGTATTGATGTATTATATCATATACGGATGCATAATAGTACAAGTAGATCACAAATTATAATTATATGTAGAATTTTAATGCGAATAGGGTTAGGTTAGGTTTAAACTAAAAATCTAAAAATTGATGACTATTGCCTGTTTGTACGTAGAAAAACGATGTAAATTGTCGCAAATTCACATTCGCGGAAATGACGTCACATGGCGGCAAACATATTTGTTCCCGCATATCATCCGCTGATTAATGTTTAATCTGTCTTTAAATATGATATTATTAGGCCTATTTAATGCACAAAGTTTTCGTTAAAGATGTACTTTATGTAAACCATTCACTTTTTGAAATACTGTACATGAAGAGACATTTGCACAGGTTCTCGTTAACATTATGAACGATATCATAGGAAATTAATCATTAAGAACCTGTCTAACCACAGACTATAGCGTTAGAAAAGACGAAGGTAACCGGGAAAAGGAATTATAAAACACGCCTGCAATAGTTTTGTTCACAACAGGTTATATTTCAAATCATTCCTTTTCCCCATGGTATAAAAAAAACCACTTGCATTTTTTGTTGTTTTTGCTTTTTTGTCAACGCCTCACCTTGCAACGAGAATGCAAAGATCATGACTAATATTACAATAGCTTTATCTACACCAAAACACGTTACTGCATTTATTTCAAACCAATCGTACAAAATATCAGAAAACGATAAAAAAAAATTCAAACAGATGACCTTTGCAGAGAAGCGACTTGATTCGCCTCAGGGTAAACACATTTATGCAAACCCTATCTTTCTCACGATGCTGATTATTTAATTTACGAGAAGAAAAACCCCGGGAATAAGTCAAGGTATCGTGGAGACATTGTGTATTTAAGCAGATTTTGATATGATGCGGTTTTCAATGTTAGCAAAATAAATCATTGTATAAGGAACGTGAAAGTAGGCTTACGTGTGTTTATATAATAATGAAAACAGCCTCAACCGATTATTTTCTACTACTTGAGTTTTTGATGGTTTGAAAATTATAATTAAACGTAACTCACTAATAAAAAAAAGATGATGTGAAACATCAAGGGCGAACTTATTTGCAAAACTGAGGCCAACATGAACATTAAGCAACGATTTTTTTGTATTCGGAAATGCCTATGACATTGAGCTGCCATGTTAATAAAAACTCAAATATTTCCCCAGCTTATGATACGTAAATTAATGGTTATATAACGGGAAACTAAAATAATGTCGTGTATATAAATGTGTCTTACCTTATCAATTGAATGAAGGCTGCGATGCTGTTAAAAGTTGTAGGCTGCATACGTTGAAAAACACGATCTTCTATATCGATGTTACCTTCCACACGTTCAGGCACTTTGAGTTCTACCAAAATACCGCTATTTTTATATAGCTGTGTTTTCTGACCAATAGGATTCGTTGCGTCAATAGATGACGTAGGCAGACGGCTGCCGTGGTCAAACTTTTTTAAATCTGAAATTTCCTAAAATAACACGTTTGTTATTCTATTGAACTAGTACTGCATCAGGTATCCAATCAACAGGTCACTCGCTACACGATACTTACCAGAATATCAACAATTTTTAACAGGAAAAAAAAGAAGGAAATATTTAACTTATGTTAAAATCAGTGCAATACTTTCGATTTTTTTCCAAAAAGGCGGGAAAGATTTAACATTACCAAAAGCTGTCAAAACCGATTGTATTATGGTAGAAAACTTTCACTGCTGGTTAATATAACCGAAATCCCCACATTTGTTTTAATTGGGAAATATCGATGTAAATATGCATTTTGTAACGAATTTATTTGTACCAATTTGATAATTGTTTACAGATGACTCCTTTATGTACGGCATGACATGCACTATTGTTGGAATGGAGAATATTTCGAAATTACAACGGGACATGTAAATTCATGTTACTAAATATAACCTGATAACTAACCACTGTGATTTGTATATTTTACCCCCAACACATGTGGTAATTGTTGCTGGGGATTTTGAAGCGATTGTTTATAGATGTGGAAGTTTGCACATGCCAGTGTTCTACTTTTTAAAAGTTATTCCAAAGTTTGGAACAAATTTAACGGTCTTTTTTAGTCTGGTTTTGTTGATTTCGGCTTAAAATTCTTGTATTGTCTTCCAAATTAAGTAAAATTACTTTGTATACTAACGTTTTGTATAATGCAAGCCATGATAAGTAACACAATATAAGTGATTCACACCTTTTAGCGTGATATTATTATAATATTAAAGATGACTAATATTGTATCCAATCTCGTATGTTATACTACTGTTATAATTGGAAATCATAGCTTTATCTTTAATCAAAACTAATTACATATACGCGTGTTTCGGAAATATTTTCAAATTTTCATATTTTCGTGATAAATCAGTGCAACTCAATTATTTAGATTTCATTTTTAAATATGGATATTTCAGTGATTTCACAATAATATATAAAATGTTTCATTGATTTCATTCAATCAATTCACATTGTGTAAACAAATTGGCAAATTAAATTCACATAGGGGTATTGATATGGGAAATAATGCTCATTTCCAGGAATTCCCAAAAGCAACAACTTTGCACGTGTCACTATTTACAAATGTATATATATAGTATATACGCATAGTAGTTCTTGTTGATAGTTTATCTCGAGCATCCTTTTCTGTCATCCATACCGAATCAAATTTTATTTATTACGATGTGAACGTCCACTTTGAATCTTTCATTCAAGGAAGTTGAATATTTTATATAAACCATGTCAATGTTACAGCAGCCATCTTGGAATTTTCAAAATTGTATAATATATATTTATTGAAAACTAATATGCATCTTTCGAAAATTGTATCACGAGCTGATAATGAAAATAATGATCTGTTGCCAAGAAAAGCAGGGAAGTAATAATCTATTAAAACAAGTCTATTCTAAATTGCATAATACAGAATAAGGTCAGGTCTATTCTGCAATTCTACATGTAACATCGTTCTGTTTGTGTTCTCTGTCTTAACTTGTGTCATTATTTTGTTATGTGCTTTGATGTGAGCACATAGTCCTGTTCTCTAAATTAAAAGTAGATGAACTTGAAATGTTTAGAATTAAAATGACAACACTTAAATTCATTCATATTCCAGTTAGTCGTTTAAATACCCGTGTAAACTTTAATTGTAGAGTTTTATAGATAGAGTTCCAAATTTCCCCAGATATGAGAGCAGACTACATCCTAGAATATATAGGGTGTGGCGTCTACATCCACATGACGTCATGTTCGGTCTTTCCTCGTCCTGTGTCAATGAACTGATTGGCAAAACGTTGTTTTCTTAACTAGAATATACCAGTTAGGCCTTAGGTTGATTTCAGCCATTAAGTTTGATATTTGAATAGAGGCAGTGATGCGAACAAACATAAAAAAGCAAAAGTCGACGCTCACTATCAATCAAATGTCAACATAAATATTTCGAGTCATGCTTTTAATCCTGTTCATAACATTTGAGCCTCTTAAGCAGATAACTTTAATAAGGCTTAGGCTGGACAGCTAGAAATGAAAGTTTTCAAAATGTTGTACACGCTTATTTCTTATGGCGCCAAAATAGTGATATTCGAAAACATAGCCATATGTTTTAGACATAAATGTATAATGGTCCTATACAATTTTTATACCCGGGTAAAATTAGCAATATTGATCAACTATTTTGTTTTGACATAAATAAATAAAATTATAAATACGAAATAAAATGTGAAATAAAACCAACTCTATGAAAACCTGTGCTTAAACATGGAATAAGCACGCTATATGATTGAAAAACACTGACTGTTTCCTCGTGCAATATTAATTGCAAAAGGTTTCGCAGTCTACCCTCGCGATTAATGTTCAGGAAATCTGACTCACACCCCCCAAAAAAAGCATTGTCCCATTTGTTACAATTACTATTTTTAAGCGTACGCGGATGCTTTGGGGTTTTTACACCCCCGAAAAAAATGACAGTGAGGTTGGTTTCGGTGATTTCCCAACAATTCTTGTCACGCACACACTCATAGTATATGTTGTTACACGACATAATTGTTGTCAAATAAGATTCACACGTGTTATATACTCCAATTAGTAATCATAGCTATAGTTTCAAATTGGTGAACACTAATTGTGGAGTTCGTTAACCGTATACTTGTCTTCACTGCTGCATGTAACTTATTACAGTATCAATTTATTTGTGTGGATGAATGGCCAGGGAATTTCTTCCTCACATGTATGCATTTCAAGAGCAATTCTGTATCACAGATTCCAACATACAAGGTTTTGCAATCTGTGACAGTGATATTGACCGTACCACAACAAATACATGCAAGTGTTTCCTCCTGGAATCCTCCAGTAAGTTTACTTTACAGATGTGTAAATATTGCGAAAACAGGAATCGTGTCTATATGTGCATTGTGAAAACCTATGAAATGATCAGTAAAAATGGCTTGAATATATATCCTGAATAAGGTGTACACAGAACACAGAGATGGGGGAATATAACGTTATTTGCATTGCAATTGATTCCATGAATGCATTTTCTCGTAATTACAATTTCCAGTATTTCAAAACTGTTTAAGCTGATAATTGTGCATCCTGGTGCAACGCATGTTATTGATAAAATTCAAACAATTTTAATTATGTAGTTAGCATAAATGCATCTGGGGTTAATGTTATCTGCAACATACTACATGTTTGTTTGTTTGCCTAATTCAATGAGTAATGTGGCAGGATAGTGTGAATTAATTCTGGAAACGAGTTATTTAATTTTCAGTGCATATTCCTTGTTGGAAACTGGAGGTTTGTCGGTTAAAGAAGAGAGATCATCGATTAGTAATCAGCATATTTGCACATTTCTGAAAAATGCGTCTATGCAAATTTTTGCTGAATATACATTTTTTTACATTTCATGCCTTCTACGGATAAAGTTTAGAGGAAATTTAATTTTTTTACTCTTCTGAAATCGCCGGTTAAGCCGGAGAGCTGGTTAAGAGAGGTTATATTCTCCCCGAATAGCTTAACACGCCCATTGCTAATTTGGAAAAAGTATTAGTATTACAGCTAAAGTATTCAGCTAGGATGAAATGCAATCCATGACTACAGTTATTGATACAAAACTGTTAACACTTATGAGCATTACACGTTGGAGAAGTAAGCCTAAGATGCTAAAACCAGAGTTCAAACAGATAGAAAAAAATTTTGTCTTCAAATCCACCCAGAGAGCCTGAGTGAAAGTTCAGACAAGTGGAATGTAACGGAGCCCCCTGGGTGCCAAAGCAATTAATGGGGAGGGCAAGTGTTACTCAGGGGTAACCACCTTATCAGAGGTTACAAAAATCAGGATGTTTTAAGCTTTAGCTGGCCACATGCACACACCTTCTCAAAGTCACTTGAGTTAGCGTTATCTTGAACGCAACCACATTTAAGATAACTGGGTTTTCCCCAAAGGGGAGAGGTAGTAACCACAAAATGCATAATTGTTACAAAGGCCACACAAACAGTAGCGAAGAATTACTGGAGCACCGCAGACTCCTCCCTACAGGAAAATAGTTACCGAAATTAAAATTCTTGTTTTCTGTTGTTTACATTATTTTTAGCTAACCCCATATTTGACAGGTACATGAAGCGGACTTTGAGAATCACGACAACGTGAGCACAAGGGGAAATCCCTTTCCCGATGCAAATTGCAAAGCTTTAATGTCAAATGTTATTGCATGTTTAATTTGAATTATTTCGTCTAGCCGCAATAAAAAATAATCGGTAACTTTTCTTTGTTTTTTACTGTAATACTGACTTTAATTTACTTTCAGTGTCAAAATGTAATTAAGATTAGTGGCCATTCTTAGAACCCTTCTTCTGCTAATATATTTGGGTGGAGCAACACGTAAGTTCGTATAAAGATGAGGCGTAAGTTTGTCTCAATACAATGTAAATCAAACATTTGTATACGATACGATAAAGGATTGTATCAGATCGTTGAAGTAAGTTTAGGGGAAATTATCATGGGCAAAGTTATGGAGGGTATATATCCAACTTACACTAAATTGAGTTTTTCTAGACATGTCAAATAGATTAGTAATAATTTATAGCAGTAATTAAAATGCACAGGCTATCAAAGAAATAGTTTTATCGTAAAATACCCTAATGCAAGTTTTTCCACTGTAGCAATGAAGGATTAACAAAAACAAGTCTTTGTGCTATTTGATAATGTTTGGATACTCTCACATCTCAACTAATCAAAGTATATGTCTTAATTAAGGTATTACATATACAATATTGGCTTGATTGCCTTGAAATGGGCTGCTCAAAACTCGCCTCAATGATATTGCACAAAACAAGCATTTGGTGATCAATGGGTAAGCTGCAAGAATCAAATATATAAATTATCTTTTCAATTATATGATGATGACTATAACATTATCATTCTCAAAGATTTACTTTCAGTATTTCTTTTTTTAGACATCCGTGTGACCATTGGCTGATGACTATTGTTATGTTGTAAAAGAATACGAAAGTTGCCCAAATAAAACTATGCTCATATTTTTATCAATGCCAAATTGCAACAAATTCTGATTAATTTAATAGGTGATTAAGGCAGGTTACAAGCAAGTTGCACGTAATTCCTTTTAGTTGACACCTGTGAAATTCCAATTTTCTTCGAGAAAATATATCCAGGGCATACATATATCAGGTGCATATTTTCAGCCATACAGCGTCACGGGTTTTTCTATTGGGCCATTAGTAACCCCTGTTCTGAGTCATAATGCCGTTCCCTTGGTGCAATTAACTAGCAGCAATGACAGCGCATTACCTAAACCAAAGGATTAAATTAACTTAACTTTATGTGCTTTTTCTCCAAACAATAATAAGGATAAATTTCAAAGGAGGATTTTTAGACAAAACACGCAACAAAAGAAAGTTTTAAAAACGCCTTCCATTACGTATATAAAAGCCGATCCTGTTAATTTCGCAACATAGTTTTCCTGATTCCAAATAAAAACAATCTTAAAATTAGTTTTAATCTACTTTTCTTTAAATTTTTAAAACTTGGAAACATAAAAGTAATTCGAAGAAAGTTTCTCATGGTTTACGAACTTGCAAAATCCAATTAAAGTCTATATTTGGTTGAACATCGTAAATAATTCAGGAGAAAAGGGGTAATGTTTTTAAGACAAATTGCCTGTTAAAGGCGGGAAAGATATGGAATTTCTCAGAAGGAAAACGCTCGCATGTGCTTTCATTGAAAAAAGGTATAATCAAACGAGTTATTGTTGTCCACCCTAGAGAGGGAGGACAAAGAGAAGTGTAAAATTTACAAAATTCCGAGCACGTATCTGACCACCAAGGTTCAGCTAGGTTACTCGAGTTTCAAGCAGACAGATTTGCTTGAATTATACAACGACTTTGTGATAACCATCACGCGTAATGGAGGAAACTTTTATCAAATTTCACAATTTTCGTAAACAAAACTAAAAATACTTCGGATGAATGTGCCGTTATACCATTGCCCAACAAGGTGACACAGTGTACAACGTATATTCTTCCCATATTTCATTTTGCCACAAAATGAATTTCAACAAATGTCGAAATAAAGAATTGCTTTTCAAGATTAGCAATTGCTATACTACATGTTCTAATTTGCAAGTAACAATTAACTCAGGGCCCACGACGTAATAATATATATAGAAGCTAATTGCATATAAAAATAAACAGAAGAATCCAGAGTAGGATCACAACTGAAATTTCCTGTCATATAATTTTAGATTTTGGTAATAGTTTAAGAATCTATTGAGTCCCCTATCTGATAATGCGGCACATTTACTACGTACACTATACATACACCGATAGGAGGCAGCAATGACGTCAAGCAGCAATATCTGCACACCTGTTTCATGTCTTTCGGCCAAATATTTCTATAAAAACCACAATAAGGTGCCATTACCTATCTATTAAACATAAATTTGAAGTACAGGTGACTCAGGTGTCCATAGAAGGCGCTACAAGCCATAAGCAAACTTCATGGTCGTCATTATCCTTGACGTCTATACATGAAAAATTCTACACCAAAATCTTCTAAACTTATCAACAAAATCAAATCATCGTAATTGTGTTAAAGAGACGATATTAAAAGTTTTCTATTTCTAACATTTATTCCATCCAATTACGAAAAATAATGCGAGGGTATTGTAATGAATATTGCACTTGACTATAATGATATCACATACACAAAATTATTGAAACACCAACAATTATTATAATATGCTCAAACAAAGTCATGTACGCATGAAATTTTACAAATGAAGAAATGTTAAAATTCCTCTAAATAGCCATGGTTGAATAAGGATTCAATGTTAGCGAAGTGTCGTTTTTGAATAGTGTTTATTGTTGAAGAGGAATGGCCATACAACAGAATTTCTTTGAAAAACATTAAATAGTGACTGATGGCTTCAAATCCTAACAATAAGTTGCATATAAGCAGTTTTGCAAAAAACTATGCTCAAATATGTGTATCCTAAAATGCAATAGGATAAATTCAGCTGTAACATTTATTTTGTCTCATTTAACAAGTTGGGTGCATGACAGGTTTTTTTTTAGAATTTGCGATCAGTGATCACCGGGATTCTTTACGAAATATTGTCCAAAGTTTTTATAACATTCCTGATTTTTTGTTATGTTGAACTTGACGTATTAATGGCATGAAGCAAAATTTCTAAATTTCCAAGTCCTAAACCATAATGAGACATTGGTAAATGATGCGTTTCCACAAATGTCAATTAACTGTGGATAATATAAGGATAGCTGGTTTTCTGCAGCTAGTCAAAAGGAGGACATGGGTTACTAAATGCGAAGCATTTCAGTCCATCTGGGTATTAAACTTTAAGTTAATAAATGAAATCAACGATTATAACGCAAGTTTCAATCGCATGTGTCCAACGTGACTTAAAAAGCATGATACTGTATATAGCGATAATTAAGCACTAGATGCCCGATCTTCACCGTGTAATACACAGGCACAGTTCGATATAAAAACGCAACATGTTTGGCAAGAATCATATGCACAGGATGGTTTCAAAATTTTCAAAAATGTGGTAAAACGTAGATGTTGCCAAGTTTCAAAACCGAGTGAGAAGAGCTAAATACTTGATTTTACTCGGATTATGCGAGAGCATCTACTTTTTCCTGGAATGAATCTGGAAGTTTTCCACACTGGAGAATGGTTTCGATATCGCTATTCGGAAGTTTTAAGAGAGACTTGAGGGCGAAACCTAATGCCTACATAAACAGTTTAAATAGAAGAAGAATTAGAAAAAAGTAGAGGAATATGGCAAATAAACAACGCGTGGGAATCGAATTTCAGCTTAAAACAGTCGTAGTTCAATTACAAGAAATGCTTTTTTTTAACTTTTAAGGCAAAAAAATGTTCATTTTGTGTCCAATGCCATCATCACACACCTCTATACAGGTGTAGATAAATTAACGATTCCGATACCTAAACCAGCTTAAAAAGTTCTTTTTCTACAGACAAACAACATTTGTCAAGGTTTTTCCTTAAAAAAGAGGTATGTGGAAAGTTTTTTTTTTTAGAACTTGCAACTGGTAAACACTAATTATTAATACGGAAAATCGCAAAATAACAATGAACGCCACCCTTTTTTTAGTATCATCTGAGAGCATGTGTACGAATTTCGAGAAACCATTGTTTATTTTTAAAATGGCGCTTGTCTTAAGATGTATATAGAAAAACCGTGGTCTTTTACTATTATTACCGAATGAAAGTTTATGGCTTAATAGCCTGTCATGCAAATAAAAGCATAGTCATGTGGTAAGTAAAATAGCTGGTTTGTAGGAGGAATCACAATTGTTGGTTTGTCTGGAAAGCCGATGGTAAACTATCAATACCATTTGCAAAGTTAAATGACCTGAGCTACCCTAACTAAAAGACCAGTTTGTTTGCATTTTTCGTTGACGTCTATGACAAATATGACCATACTTTATCATTTGTTTGATCATGAAAACTAAGACTAGGATAACAGAAGAAAGTGAACAAGAATAAGAAGCAGTACTGTCACCGTGAATAAGCAAAATTCAAACTTCAGCATATAAGGTGAATCTTTGCAAATTAAAACTGAAATTTGGCATTTATATAAAAATTCATAGTACTAAATCAATGAACCAAATAAATACCCCGAGCGAGTAGCGTACATCGATAACAGCACTTTAAGTTAGTTTTACATACACTGTATAGTTTTAAAACACTATTTCCTCAAAATTGGCAGAATTGGTCCAGGATCCAGTGCTGGATCCAGGGAGGGATATGTGGATGAAATGTGCCAAATTATAAGTTTCTATCCGATCAGTGTTGTTTTTAAGTAATTCAGTTTAGTTGGCCAAAAAAGACTAATCGATGAAAAGTGGATGACAAGGTTGGTTGCTACACGCGCAAGCATGACCTTAACAACACATTTTCCTCATGACGTTGCAAATAAATAGCAATTGAACTATATCCAGTTAGGTGTCTCATATCAGGCATGGTTTATATTACAGGAAGAAATATTCAGGGTTGTATTGAGATTTGCCAATACAAGTTCAAGAATTATGCTTTTTGGTAAATTAGCAGTTGCTTGTCGTTAAATTGAATATTTGATGCCGCAATCGTCACAAAACATTTTCCATAATTGCAGCTAGACTCGATTTCTCAACAATAGAAGATAAATAAAAAATAACCCTTACCTCTGGAGCCATAACATCTACGACATAATTAATGACATAATTTTTTGGCTTTGAAGTTTCCTTTTCTACGATAGGTTTGTAGAAATCGACAATTTCATGCATCTGCACAGAAAATAAAAGTACAGTCAGAAGGTGACTTTGAAAACATGCCTGTTGAAAAAAATATATATAATTTTCTGTATTTACCTGCGCCTCGCTAATTAATTGTCCAAAACAGCAGACGTGCAGCTCTTTAGATTTAGAGCGTTTTGTAGTTGCTTGAAAGCTAGCATGACGCTTGTTTTTCAGCTTGCCATTTAATATCCTTAACAAATGTTTCTACGAATAAAAGAAGACGATTGAAACAGGAATTTATAAATTAAAAATTCCAAACTCAACTCAATCAAACTACGTCTCGTCTTACCGTGCAGCTATCGCTCTTAACTGTTGTCACGATAAGTTCAGCCAAGCGTTGACTGTTTTTACTGTAAACCAAGGGAAAGGTAACAAAGAACGACATCAGTAATGGCTCATGGATTTTTCATAATAAGGTGGGAATCTCCATATAAAAAAACGGCACAACTTATGAGAACAGCAGAAAATTAGCACCTTTTAGGAGGCGATGATTTTTTAGCATCTTCCTCCTTTTCAGCATCAGAAGTGACTTTTTCATCATCTTCAGCATCAGTTTCTTCTTTAAGTTTCACTTCAACTGAAGGTTTCTTGGCAATTTGGTCATCATCATTATCAAGTAGCTTACGCTTGGCACCACCTTTCGTCGGTTTGGTGTCTACTAAAATTTGAAAAAGAGAGAGCAGACTCTCACTATCATTTTGATCTCACTGCAGATATAACACTTGTTTAGTAAAACTTAATCATGCACTTACCAAATGGATCGGTAAAAAACTGCACTGGTGATCCTGAAATGCCATTCATTCCCCTCTTGACGATATATTTCTTAGCTGTCTCGATTGCTCTACGTAACTCATCACTGCTGCTTAATCCATTTTTCTAGGAAACAATGTCACACGATTGAATTAGGTGATATTATTTGTAACCAAAAACATCATTTTCGAGCCCAAGTGACACTATATTAAACGACTTGATACGGTTTAATAATCTTAATAAGCAACTTACCATTAGTTCCACACTTTTTGGATTATTGTCAAACCGGACAATATTTTTTACGTCCATACTTAAACGACGCTCATTTCTGTAATTAAATCGCTTTTAGTTTTCCAGTATCACCATTTCTCGAACATTTTACATCAATTCTTAACAACACAAGACACTTACCCCATTTCATCACAAGGCGAATCCACAAAAACAATCATTACCCTTTTCTTTTTCTTGGTAACGATGCACCTTCGCACCTATAAATTACCATGAATTATTTTTGTCAGAACTAGCTAGCCAATCTTAATAAAAGAAATACCATCATTATAAAATATATCTTACCAAAGCTGGCCAAAATTCTTTGCGCCATTTAGCCCAAACTATGCTGTCTACTTTGTACTCATGTTCTAAAATGCGACCAATTGTATTAATTAGTATGGAACACATCATGGCCAGTTATGTCCTTAAGTGCGAGATGCAAACACAAGAAAAGATGATAGATAATAGGGGTTAAGAAGCACAGTATTCTGGAAACATGTACAGAAAAAACCCATTCAGTTACATAACAGCGCCTCACTGTTTTATGTCAAAATTAGGCCTACGTTTTGATACTGAGCATGAACAGCGCGAAAAAAGCAGCAACGAAATGGTCGAAAGCTTAGACAAGGTGGACATGTCTAGGTAACGTTTCAATAAATGGTTTTACGTTAAAAATAGTAATAGAAATGTTTACTGTTTTTCTTGGTAGGGGTGAAGACTTCTGGCAGCTCAACATCGCCCATGTCAACATCCACAGTGGAATCGCAGCTCATATTTAGAGCAAGCCGTTGGCTAAATCTGTGAACTTCTAAAGAAATGAAACAAATGGAAGATCCATTAGATAATGAACATTCTAGGCCTTAACATGTAATGGAAACTAATTGATTTAACACAGTTCAAAGACCCAAGCTTGTTCGGGTTCCGGTAAGACGCTTTCAACCCTTTCAATTAATATAGCCGTGTTTTACGTTCGATTCTCGGCATTAAAAACTAGCACATGCATTCTTTGCCAAAATACACAACAGAAGAAATACCAAGACTTAATATTAGTAGATAAATTTAAATTAACATACCAAACACTACTGTTTTTGCTCACAAACACCAACGGTGAAAACGTAAACTGACAACGCACCTGATTGGTTGAATCGGGTGTGGCTAAAATCACGTGATCGCATACGTGACCATGACACGGTCCTATCAAAAGCAATCTCAAAAACCCGCGGAATTTAAAAGTTTAATTTTAAGTGAATATTATCATTTTGCTATAATTAATAGTTTTGAATACGAAATAGACGTAGTCATCCGAACATTAGATTATCCGATGTAGTCTCTATCTATATTAACTTTAGTAGCATGATAATACATATGTAATGAGATGGCCCCTATGAAAATGGCCCTTGTTATTCTCCGCCGTTTATATCTACATTATCAGGAACATAGCGTAACCTAAAAAATCTCTCGACACAATTAGAAATGTGACCAAAAACGAAACGAATCGAGTTGTACCGCTTTATTACATCCAATAATTAAATCTACAACTAATTAAGGTTACAATCAGAATCTGAATTGATCTATATAATAGAACTCATTTGGTCTCTGGCAGCACAAATTACCAGTCTTGCCAAGAATAGATGTCACCATCACATTGTGAAAAGGACGAAACATTTGCAAAGTTTTCAATAACTCAGTTATTTCACTAGGCCCATAATGGCGTTGAAAATCCTTATCACAATCTGAAGATCTACAGTAGAAGGAAAATTATGATGCTTCCTAACTTTTTGGATTTGAAAGCATTTGCAAAACCAGGCAATTTGAAATGTTTAACAATGGAGGTGACTACATTTTTCATGAAAAGGTGATTAAAGCAATATTAGCAAGGTTAAAAATCGAATTGTGTTCCTTTTAACAATGAAGCTATAATTAACTAAGTCCATGTTGCTCTTCAACAAAAGTGGCAAGGCTAACTAAAATGCAATTTTTTTTTGTTTAGGTTCTTTTTCAATCAATCATAAACATGCATGCGAAGAAATTTCAGACGATCCCAACTCTGAACTTTGAAAAGAAGAAAATACACTTTGAAGAATGAAATGAGCGATGCAAAATGTACCACACAATTCTATACAAAATATATATGCATGACAAATTCCCATGATGTTAAAGTATGATATTTACGTGGATGAGAAATCGGATAAAACTGGAAACAAAACGTAGGGAGGATGGGAAGGAAGAAAATACAGATGAAGGCTGCTCCAAGCTTATACATCCAATCATTGTTAATGAATAAAATTGAATTTCAACAAGACAAAATACAATTTAAAACAGTGCTTATCAGCTCACGGCACTCAGATCGGCACTAAAATCGATACGGTACACCAAAGTTTTTTATATGAAGAGATTTCCTCATTCTCAGCGAAATAAATAAAAATCAGGTATTTAATACAATAAACTGATCTATGATGAACAATTTTTGTTTTCTGTTTACATTTATAACATAGAAAGTTAATTTTCGATCCTTAATCAAACTAGCGGCACATCGGTTGAAAAACACTGCTTTAGTATTAAATTTCCCATTTCGATAAATTCATGTAACGATCGTAAATGTATTTGCCAGACCAATTATTTAAAATCAACGCTAGTCGCCAGAATGCAGATGATTACAACTACAACACAAGTTCAGTAAAAAAATATGCAAAAATAGCGAACACTCAAAAATATTGTCACTCCAATTTTGCGAATTTGTTAAACAGGATTTTCCAAAATGAAATGCTTCAGTACCTTTATAAGTTGAAATCGCGTTAGTAATTCTTCCGTTTGTTATGAATTTTAAAAGTACAGATTCTTAAGAAAATGTCATGATAGCATTGATATTGAAGTTATTGAACATATTCCTAATGAGTTAAAGAGAGAACCCACCATAGATTTATTTTGTAAAAATAATGTTAAAAAAAGCCTATTTTCATCGAAAATTAGTTCATGGATATATTTTTTTCATTGATATGGTGTTGGGCTACCTCTTGCCATCAATGCAGGTGGGGATTTTGTTCCTCACATTAGTTCCAAGAACAATTCAGGCTATCCGTACAGTATATGCAACGTGCAGAACATTTTACTGAATACACGTTTAAGTTCTCGAAAATGCCAAAACAATTTTACCTTTGCTTTCCTCCGTTTACAGGGCCATTCCAAAGTTATGGTAGATACCTGGATTTCAAAGTCAAAATTTTGGCACTACAAAGCAAGTTCCCTTTCACAACATTGGACTCATTTAACCAAGCGTTCAAAATGTGATACAGTTTTCACTTTACCATAAATAAGAAAACTTATCTACCTGACAGAAATTATTTCAATGCTCATTTTGCCTAATTATGCCATGGCCTCATTGTACATCTTCAATTTTTTTTTAAAAATTTGATTAGCAGGAATCGAGATCCACATCACTGTTGTGTAATGAAAGCACCCTACAGTTTGTCCCTCTACTTTTGACCCTACTCGTCAAATTGTATAGTGCATAGGGCTGTTGGGACGGGGACGAAATGCCAACTTATGCTGACGGGTTGTAGAGCGAGTTCAAAAATAATTTTGTGTACTTTGTACATCTTATTAGAAATTCACATCATACTGGTGCATCGTCCAGGTAACTTTTAAAATTTATTTTTTTAAGCGCAAGCATTAACCTTGCTCTGCTACAACATGGCTGTTTTTAATTTTGGCAGTACTACGGTACTGGTGGCGTTTTTGTGCTACAATACAACAACCAGTTTAAAAATTAGTTTTAATCTCTAATCAGTGAATAACACTTGAGTTTTTTCCCCCTCAAAAGTAAAACTTTTGTTCACTTTTCACGCATACTTTTAATCAACTTTACAAAATGGAATGTGAAAAATCACATTTTCTTTCAATTATTTCAAAGCAAACTTTTTTGAATAATTAGCCTAAGTCCGGTTCAGCACACTCAGGTGGTTAATGAGTCCTTGGCACATGATTTTCCAACTTTTCATATCAAAATCGCCGCATGAGCACTTCAACACAGAAACAGCAGGACGCAAACTAAATTATTTAAAGATTACAGTACTAATATCGTTTACCAATTATTGACATCAGTATTTTTTCCATAAACAAACTTGTACGAGTACACCTTGAGTAAAATTTGATGTAAATAATTAAATGCTTGATGGCAACAATAATCCAACTAATTTTTTTAAGACTTTAAGATGGGCCGCTGAACAGGAATTAGACTATTGAAAGGATGACCACAAAAATTGTATTATCCTTAGATGAAAGGTGGTAAAATGCTTGTATGCACAAGGAGAAAAATTATCCACAAGTATTACTTACATTTTCAGGGTTCACTACTGATTAATTTGCCACCCGGTCAGACAACTGACCAAACTGCTAATTAACAGACCTATTTGACTTTTTGTTTTCAATGTTATTTGTAAAAAAAATCTTTCACCACCCAGCTGGTAACATCTTTTAGGGAGAAAACCGCCACGGATTGCTTTTTTAAGTTTTAATTGCTGTGGTTACAGGGTTTACAATTGCCTTAATTGACCAATTCTTCTGCTGAGACTGCAATTGGATTTCAACTGCTCGATGCGTTACAACATATCTAGAAAATGGATGATGATCCTTTTTATAGATTTAAGCATAATTGAAAATACCATTTCTCAGACATTGAAGAAAAGCGGCACTAAAAAAAAAGGCATCTAGGACAATCCCATCGAATTTGAATTAATTAAAGTAGACAACCTAGAATGTCTAGGTTACAAATTTAAAAAACTGAACTGTTAGCAAACAGTCTATCAGAACATGGATTTCTGCAATGCGGCGCACACACGTTGTTAATATTAATTATTAACAAGAACAGAACTGGAATGCGACAAAAATAGGATGGGGTTGAAGGAGGGCAAGTTACAGCAGCGAATAAAATGAGAATATTGTGCACAATGAAGGTATGAACGAGAAAAGCTCAAGATGGGTTGAAAGCTAAAAAAAAATCATATTTCGAAAATGAACGAAGAAGAACGACAATTGCACAAACCACAAAGGAGTTTCATGCGAGCACATTATACATGAACAGTACATGATACAGAGCTGAGTCATCTTGTTCACTACGTACAATAGAAAAGAACTGTTTTAGAAGTTGCTGTATGCAATACGGGCACCGCAATTAAGCCATAGTCCCAACCCGACTATCGCTTGTAGTAAATGGACGAACCACCTAAAACTGAAAGGTATTTGACAGAGTTCTGCAGAAGAGGGGGATCTGTGCCCCATTTAGTGTTTTGTTAAGTACGCACTAGGGGGAGCACAAAACAGGTAGCACTGCATTTTTAACACCACCGTTGTAGCTGTTTTTCCTTTGTCACGAGAAGCTGGCAGCTTACGAAAGCCGAGATTAGCGATGGGAGGTTCGGTTGGTAGAATACGAGCGAGCGGTCCCAGCGAATGGTGCAGCACTATCTTTCGCTCGGGAAAAGTTCTTTGTTCGGTGCAGGCCAAACTCGCAGCGACCGTGCATCTGCTACGACAGTTTTTAGCATAGCCATCTGTTGGCCACAATGCTTTGTCAACTTACCTTGCCTGTCCAATGACTGCCGACTGGTGTTCGCCGTCTTCTATCATGGCGCCATTGACCGCTTCAGCGGGCAACCTGCCGATATCGTCCGATTTCTGAATCGTCACCTCCGACGACTCCAGCAGAATCTTTTCGTCTTCAGGCACTAAGCAAATGCCCTCGTACTCTTCCACCACGTCCTTGTCTTCTGACTCGATAACAATTTCATTGCAAAACACGTCCATCGAAGTGTCGATCACTTGCTCATTGTCCATATGAATGATTTCACCTCCTTCTAACATTGGCACTTCCATTTCCGATTCCAAGTACACCGTTTCCAGCTCGGGCGACTGCACCAGGGTTTGCAACTTGGTGTACTCCAAGTATTCGGAAGGTACTTCTTCGGCCGGCGCCGGCGGCTGTGGGCTTGGATCACACGCGGGCGAGCAAGGCTCGGGTACTGAGACCAAATTGCGAGGAGATCCGTGGGGCATGTTAGGATGAGGGGGAGGCCTGGGCAGCTCTGTAGCCTCATCACAAGTAATATCACTGTCCCCTTGCACAGACAGAAGACCAGTTTCAGCATCTAAGGTCACCATCTCGCCCTCATCTTCAGGTAATTGGGCAAATTTGTGTTTAGATTCATTGTTCACTTCTGTTTCTGGCACCTGGAGCTCCGGTGCTGCTTGGGGTACACAGGTCTCAAATTCTGTGTGAGGCACGGCAGGCTCCATTTCTATCTGCGACACCAATGGCTCGATTTCTGCTTGGGGAACAGGAGGTTCTAACTCTGATTGTGACAAGGGTTCAATTTCCGTTTGTGGTTCCAAAAAGTCTGCTTCGGTTTCTAACTCCATTTGAATTGGTGGTTCCAGTTCATCTTGCCCGACCCTCGACACAACTGCAATTTCATCTGCGGTAGGAGTTGCTACAGCTGTGACGTCCGTAGCATCTTCATCGACTGCAATTATTTCACCCGATTCGATAAAATCGTCTGCTACAATCGCTTCTTCCAAAGAATCATTCTTATCTGCACCTTCTAGCAGATCCGTCTCAGACACGGGATCCTCGATGATGTTTTGTATAGAAGGTTCTTCTGCAGTAGTGGGAGTTTCTGTTGTCGATTCGAAGCTGATGGCATTGTGTACAGAATTTTCTTCTTCTGCAGGTTCTTCCATTAGACATGGCTCGCCAGTTGAAGCATCGTGAACAATCTCTTCGATCACTGTATCAATGACTGCTTCTTCTTCTTCTTCTGGGGGGTTATTTAGAACTGATTTTTCTTCTTGGACATAATCATCTAGTTCCACTGGAGTTTCATCCACAATAACTTCGTTGGCAGTATCATCAGAAGTTTCATCGACGACTATGTCATCCACTTTGCTAATAGAATTATCTTCCAGCGTTTCATTGACGATATCGCCTTCCAATTCGTCATCATCCTCCTTGCAATTTTCCATTAATTCTTCTGGTTTATTTTCTTCCCTCTCCATTATTCCATCTCGCAAGATTAATTCCTCTGCTTTTTCGATGATGTCATCGGCAATTAATTCTTCCGCTCTTTCCATGATTATTTCGTCGGAAAACAATTCTTCGGACATGACGGATGCCTTTGATGTGTCGATGTCTTCTTGCTCCTCTTGCTTTTCCGGAGATTTCTCATATGAATCGACAAATTTTCTCGCAGGTTCTTCTGCCGCAAATAACTCCTCCTCTTTGTCGCTCAAACGTTCGTCGACAAGCACGTCATCTTCCTTCTCGCTCTCTTCTTCTTCTAGATGTAGATCCTCAATTTCCTTTATCTTTCGAACGTTGGCAATGGCTTTTTCCATTTGTGCAAGTATGCTTTCTTCGGCATTTCCCACCCTTTCTTCAGCCTTCTCTGCAAGCGCCCATTCATCTCGCTTGTTATCATTTTCAATGACGGCCCCTCTGTTCTTGATAAACACCTCGGGTTGTACATCTTTATTGCGGAGATTTGCTTTTCTCGAAACTCTCGAATAATCCTTGCGCACTTGTTTGGCAAAATGCAAAGGAGAATCGTCTTCCTCTTCTGGAACGTCGTTAGCTTGGACGAAAATGGGCGAAGACAGTTGTTCCACTTCCATGGGAACATCATTTTCTACGATGGCATCTGCGGGCAAAACTTCAATTGCATCCAACGGTGCAGTTTCAATATCTAATTGGGAATCGTTTACACTTTCATTCTGCTGATTATCTTCTTCAGCTGCCTTTGGAGCAATATCTGTGTCAGGTTTTTCAGGCGACTGTTCGATTTCGATGCTTTCGTTGTTTTTTATCGGTGACGATTCATCGACTTCATCGTCATAAACACCCCTCGATATCAGGAATTCTTCTTCGTCGCTACTTCCGTCAGATCCATCTTTTCTTTTTGAAAGGCGCTTAAGGCTAGCAGGACTCGATAAAATGCAAGCACCACCGTGTTTGCGATTCATTTTCTTCATGGCTTGCTTTTTAATTTTATCGAAAATAGAGTCGGCATCGGGTTCTTTCTTTTTACGACGTTTTGGAGCGGCGGGAGTTCCGTCCTGGTTGATCATGGGAAGGACCCTTTTCTTTGGACTGTCTGCAAAATCGGTCCCCAAATTCGAAGATGTGTTTTTGTCTGAGATGTCCTTCTTTGGCTTTCGCTTGGTTTTGGGCTTTTCGTTATCTTTCGTCTTCAATCTTTTTGCTTTGGAATCGTCCGAAAGCAACTTGCGCTTAACCTTCTGCAAAGACAAGTGAGAGTCTTTACCACGAACCAATCTTTCATCGGAAAATGCCCCGCGCTCTCTCAACAAGCTAGGTATTTGTTTGAACTGTTCACTATGACTTTTGTGGTGCACAATGATGTTGGCAATTCGGTTCGTTTGGAAGCTGCACATATCGCACGCATAGGCTGCACCCTTTGGTGTTGAAATTGGTGAAGGTTGAGTTCGAATTCTAACGTCAGTTCCACTGTCAAATTCAATGGTTTTGTAATCCCCGTAGGACTGGATTCGACTAGTCAATGGTTTAGGATGGGAAGCACTCGACGTGACCATTGCGGACCCATAAGGATGCTTGCTTTTGGGTGACACAGCCTCGAAGTGATTGGAAAGAGGCGTGCTTTCATGACTATTTGTGTAGACGACTTTATCTTCGTTCGTGATTCCGCACACACGTTTCGCTTCGGACACATCTTTATCAAACTTTTCAGCATTAGGATCAAGCTTTAAAAGTTCTGAAAGCAATAAAACATTAGTTTTTAACAATATGGCCTGCTTTGATGGATAACAGAAACGACTACTTAAGTTTAACACGCACAAAACAATCATACGCATCTAAAACACTTTAGTGCAAAGGTATTGAAACTAACCTTTTCCTTTTTTGATGAATTCATCTTTCCTTGCACACACAAATGGATGGATATGGTTATTACTTTTGACGATTTCACTGCAAAGTTTAAAAAAATCCAATGAAATACAGCAATACAACTATGATCAACAATGAAATTCAATTCATTGGTTTATCAATAATATACAATGCAAAACGTAAACTCACTAATAATCCTCGTCAAAGAATTTAACAACAGCTAAGGGGTTTTTACGGAGTCCCTGTGTTACTTCTTCCGGGTAAGTGTCTGGTGCAACAACCTTAACGGATAGATGAGAGTCAGTGAAAGTTAACAGTCTTCAAAGGCGATGTGCAAACACCAAATACAATGAGCAACATACACAATTAAACAATGGCATAAAAAATTAAACTTACTTCACCAGGCCACCATTTCCCACCGCTTAGCTTCACCCAAACAATTGACCCAGCAGAATATGATACGTCCTCCATAGTCTTGGTCAACCGTTTCTGGAAAAATAGTAAACAAACCTGTATTTTCCAATGCAAAAAAAAATAATATGCAAGATAATAAAATGCGCAATCCTAAGTATATGAAACTTATTTATAGCAATGAGATAAGCATTGACGCTTATATGAGCTGCTTCAACATTAGTCCATTTTTAATATAAACAGGAGCATTGTAGAAATCTTGTTTTTAGTTTTTTGAAAAGATATCTGCTTTATTTTTAGAATAATTCAATACTGAAGCTAAAAAAATGGCAATTGGCTTGAAATATTGAATAAAAAAAAGCATGGCATCTTAACCAACACTTTGGCGCCATGAATTAAAAAAACGAATTTGCGCCGCCAAAATGAACGCAAAACTAAATAAACAAATTTATTAGCATTCCTGCCACATTGGAGATACGTTAACATATATGCTTTACAGCATATTTTTAAATCGCATCGTAAAAGAGCCTTGAAAGTTGAAGCATCTCAAACAAAATTTAAATGAACTGTCGCAATGGGAGCCTTTTGGCTCACTGTACAAGCACTTTTAACTGTGAAAAAACAGGAAGTACAAAGTCCACGATTCCATAAGAACCTAATACACATACATAGAATTAAAAAACATGTTTGCAATCATATACCGCTTGATAACAATGTTAATTGGCGATAATCAGCAAGAATCAGCGTTAGGCTTAATAACTTAGGCCTAGCGCGCGTTGACAATGGAACTACGCCTAATCTATAACATTGTTTTCGTTGGTTTTGTGAACATTAAAAGCATATCTAATTGTGCTAACCTTTGAAATTTTATGTCATTCCAAACCTGTAACAGGGCAGTTTATATCGAAACCTGTCTCCTAGATAATTACTCTTCCACCATGAAGAAAACTCGAAGAAATTTAACTAAAAACCGCGATTTCAAAGCTACTTGTGGTGCCTACTTCATGGCGGCTTTCGCGAGAACTATACTCATCCCGCACCAAATTTCGAGCAGATATTTCTCGCAGAAAATTCTTTTAAAATCAATATTATAATATTCTAAGATGTACATTTAGGATAAAAAAAATTAAAAATATTAAATCTAAGGTAATAAATCTATTATTTTAAGAAAATAGCAGATTCAAGGTTATTTAATCAATATCCACGCTTTGGCTTTGAACACCAGATGGGGATGCGATCGTTAGTTTGTCAATGAGCGGGAACATTTAAATGAATTATTGAAACGGCCGTCTTAGTTACCACCTAAATTTCGTTGTAATACTTGTTATTGTCATTAAAAAATAAAATCAACGTGATTGGAATAAGTTAATTTTTAATTATGGATCGTAGCGCATCCATCAAGTAGCCTACCAAAAGAGCAACGCAACAAAATTTAGATAGCATCATATATAGACAGGGCTTTGGATTGGTTCATTTTCATATCACTTTTTTATCTAAATTGTGTGTGTTATGGAAATATGAAACACAACATTAACACGAAGTTAAACGTTAGTGTGGAATCGATTACCTGTTTGTACAATCAGTGAAAATATGAACCGTCAGTGTACGTATTAAATTTAAAAATGAATATTGCTAATAAATATTTGTAAATGGATAATAACATTGTCAATTAAACCGGAGTATTTTTTATAATGATGTTCAATCTTTTCATCAGGATTATTTTGATAATGAATATTTTGTATCAATACAGTATAATCATCATCATCATGAGCTGCATTAGTATTATTATATTTTTAATTTGAAACTGTATTGATATGTTTTTGAAATTATATTTTGGAAGTGCTGTCCTTAGTTTGTTTCAGAATAGAAGAATATCAGACTGTGCTCCATGCATCTTCAAATTGTATAATTTCAGATTGCTTGTTTTAAATTTTACAATTTTAGTGTAATTTTATTCTCTTAATTCATTTAGTTGTATTGGTCTAGATTCAATAGAAAACGAAAAAAAAAACTCAGGCAATATTGGCGATTGGTCCTTTTTAAAAAAGCACTGTTTCAGTACAAGTACCTGTATATGACATACAAATGCATGAAAGTAATGCATGAAGACTTGAAGCACTGAAAAACTAAATTCCCTTAATGTGTAAATGTGTTTCAACGAATTCACACTGTATCAACAAATTAAGGCTAAAATAAGTGTGGATTTTATTTTCTCTTTCGCCAAGTATTACAAAAATTCAATTGTTTTGTTCACCAAGTCCATTACAATGGGACTTTATTCCAAATTCTTTTGTTGTTTCAGCTCCTTGCTTCCAGGAACAACGCCCCAGTTCTCAGGCTTGGACTGGCTGGCACAATAAGGGCGACCAGAAGCTGGTTTCAGGTTCTCCCAATATTCTCGATTAGCACTGAGAAAATTAAATACATACTCATTTGTTCAATTTGTTAAATATGACAGCAAACATATATACAATTGTCGATTACATGTATATATGAGAGTAACACACAAGCTCTAATCTGGTGATTCCAATCAAGCTATAAAGCAATGGATGATTACGATACCAAGTATGACATAAGTTATATTAAATTTATGAAAACAAAAAAACAACTCTATTCTATCGTGTGATCAAGAAAATTAATAAAATGCGTTAAGTCGCATAAACATGCAAGTATAGAAAATGCTAAAAGTTATGAATATATAATTGAAGAATAATAATTATGCAAAGTCTCCGAACATCGTTAAATGAACAGACTTAACTAACAAATATGTACTTGCTGCAAATATCCTGTTTTAAAAACTAAGAAAGTACACCAATAAGGACGTAACAATAAAATATTTACCGTTGCCTGACCCAAGGCTTCGTATGCATCTTAAGTCCAGCAGCCCAAAGGTCGTGCTTCTCTGAACCTGCAGGAAGATGGCCTCTTTCCCGCGCTAATTCTTCAGAAATTGCCCTAATGTGGTAAGGCTCAAAACCACAGCAGCCACCGATGTAACGAATTCCAAGTTCGTAAGCTTGGCGCGCATATTTATGGATATCCCAACGAGTACAAGTGCGTGGCTCAAGAGCTACAATTAGATTTACGAATTGATGGCTATTAACTTATGGAAACTGAAATGTGTAATTTTCACTTTACAAATGTATATTATAATAAAGCCAATAATAAACAACTTATCGGATATAAGATATTATGATCAGTTTACAAGCCAGTTATACTTCTAAATGTCTTCTCATATTGCTAAAATAATTTTAATCTAAGCGAGAATGAAACTATCAGGCCATATGTACTTACCAAATGGAAATTCAGGCAGATCTATGAATCCTTGTTTGCAAGCATCAGGATCATGAAAACCAAGAGGTTGGATCATCAAATAAGCCTTGAGACCAGCCTGCTCCAGGCCTTCTTTCATTAGCTTGACAGTGTCCAGTGAGCGGAATGGATCAAAATGGCAATTCACGCCAATAATATTGGCACCTAGTTGAATCGAAGAAAAAAATAATGTTCCGAAGGCAAAATAGAGAGGCTTGGTGATGATACAAGATGAATTGGTTCACTAACCAGCACGGGCCATTCTCACTGCACATTGTGCAGCAGAAACGCCATGAAGGTCCCCATCTGGTCCAATGCACATAGTAGCAGCGACAGGTTTGCCAGACGATTTGCAAACTTCAATAGCCCATTCAATTTCCTCGACATGCTCAAAATACTAAATTAAACACATGCAAAATGAATTCATATATTTCCCAGAAAGATCTCCGTCAAGTGCAAAAAAAATGTTGGTTATTGCTTTATTATTTAATTGCAATCAACAAAGGGGTGATATTATGATAAAGCAAAAATAGTTGATTTTGTTTATTATAAGCATAATAAAATAAATTAAAGCGCGGGATATGCCTAGATATTATTTCCCCAAATTAAAATGTCGTCTGATATTGGAACTGTTGCTGGCAGAGATAAATATCGCTAATGTGGTTTTGTTGGTTTTTTTATTCAATGTCTTTACCATGAAAGTAGACTTGCTAACGGTCTGCTATTAGTAATTTAGTAATTCAGTAACTGCCAGCCTAATTATAATTGTGAAGGAGTGGGTAACTTGAAGACATTAATTATGATATCTTAATCGTACGACGAGTTCACATAATATCCTATTTCTAAGAGGACGAAGTTTGCATCATGCCATCATTGGAATCAAATGAAGTTTAAAGTTCAAAAAATCTCAACTTACTTCGCACAGAAGAAAATCGACATCATTGGCCACGAAAACATCAACTTGTTTACGAAATTCGGCTTGCACTTGAGGCTTTTTATCCCCACTCAGATAAGTTGGCGTTTGACTGAGTCCACCAAGAACCAATGCACCTCCTTCAGAGGCCACTTGCTTCACAATTTTGCATGCTGCATCGTTAATTCCACGTACCTATATATGGAAAAACCCGGTTTTTTCCCCCATAAATTAGTATTATTATGAAAACTATTCGAAATTTGCATTATTATATAAATTAATCAAGAATATTTAAAAATGTTGTAAATTGTCAACACAAACTCCGTACTTTCAACCCATTTGTTCAAAGATGGTATGCAGAAAAACATATTCTTATAATTGTTGTAATTCAAAGTAAAACTTAAATATTTCTTTGATTTATGCTTTTCCAAAGATTTGAACTTACGGTGTGTTGTTCAGCTGCTTTGTTGCCACGATTTTCAAGCTTATCTTCACTTGCATAAAAAGTAAAAGCCTGCAAGACATCGGAACCAGCCCTCAAAAATTCACGATGTAATTGTTTTACTGAAAAAATTAAATAAATAGAAAATGATTCGTTATTTGCACAGTTGAACCAGATCCTCCTAATCTGTATATACCAATAATGCAAACATTTTACTTAAACATTTAACTATAAAACTCCTCAAAATGTCATATATTTTTGTAGAATTTTAAAAATCACCAGTGAATTAAAAAAAAATATATAAATACTCTTGATAAAAATACAAATTCGATCGCAATCATTTAGATTCTTGGGAAGTTTATTTACTTTTTTTTATAAAAAAAATTATATTTACATTAAAATTTAAAAACAAATTACACGTTAAAATATGTTATACAAAATGTTAATACTAAATTTTAAACATTCCTAAAACAGAAAAACGAGTAAATAGGACCGCCTTAACATCATTTGATGAAGACTACCGAAGACATGAAGAATTTCTTTAAGACATATCTAAACATTATTTTCGAAGAAAACTAATATTCTTCGACTTTACTGACCTGCTTCTGGATATTCTACAGCAGCTTCTGGAGTCCATGGCCCAGCCTTAACATAGCCACGTCTTTCCAACTGCCAAACGTAGCCGCCATCACCGATGACGACACCCTTGGCCAAACGTTCCAAAATTCCCTTGATAAAACAATGTTTAAACCGTGGATTATGCTTTTCACATTATATATCGATTTTCATCGTAATGAAATGTTATGTTATTAAACTGGTTTCTGCCAGCCAAAGAAAAGCTAAATGGGTTTCCTATTTAGGAAACCAAAGACATAAAATAGGATAAACATACGATTTACTGATTGTAATCTGATTTCCATTATTGTCAAATAGACCTTGGGGAAAAACTAAAGTCTGTAGAGGCTCACAATAGGACACTGACGCCTGCACGTTAGAAAACAGTATAATTCCACAGTTAAATCTTAATAAGACCTTGCACATTTAGTGAGCGTGTTTGTTTAAAATCAGGGACACATTAACAATTCAGTAAAACACTACTATAAAATAAGTCGCACATCACATAATAGTTTTGAACACTGCTAAGCAAATTTGCACATAGTAATGATTGTTGACAATACATGCAGACTTATTGCAGTTAGTTCATGGCCATTATCTTCAAAAGATGTTTAAACAGATTCTTTCGTTACAAATTTCAATACAAACAAGCTTAGAGAACGAATAAAATTTCTTGAAAACTAAACTCTAACTGTATCTAAATTGATTTACGAGACACCACAAAACGGTATGTCACTACTGTTTGTTTCGTTTGGTGTTTATCATTTTAGTCTACAAACAATCTCAGAATGATTTACGTTTCAATTTTATCTAACGAAGAGCAAATTTTATTGGGCTATTTTATAATAAAATTAGTCATGATCAATTGGCAATGTATATAGCAACCAACACATCTTTGATAAATATTACTAATAAAATACCCATAAAATACGATATAGCCATATAAATCCCATAAGATAGATTTCAATTTATGGAGTGCTAATATCACATCACACATTCCTGCAATGGATATGAATTCTTGACTATTCTTAAAAAAAATGAAACTCTTTACTGCAGAATTGTCTAAAAAATATTGCATGCATTTGCACTGATCTTAACAACTAGTGATATTACCTTCTTTTGGCTCATGACTTGTCTTGAAAATCGCAACTCGTTGTTGAGACGGAGCGTCTAAAACTCAGTCCTTTTATATAATATTTACAAATGTTGCAACCACGCCTTTTATTTGACATTGACATGTTTTTTAACTGCTTCAGATTCAAGTGTCATTTTATGTGAAAATAGGAGTCGCTGGAAAACACAAACGAAGCTGATTTGCTGAATATGTGATCGAATAATAAGTCATTATCGTTTTAATATCTGGGAGTAAAGTATGTTTTATATTAAGTTTTCAAAAGAAATATTAATGTCCTGATTGGTTAGTATTACACGAAGCTGCCTTGAACATTCTGCTACAAACTGCAAAAGGCGTATTAAATTATTATTTTATTTTTACAATACAAGCTATAAATTTGTAAAAACAAAATCACAATTTTTATAAAACTTCTTCATAATACTTCACAATAAATGTACAAATCAGGTTTCTGTGATGTTATATCGGAGAATGTATTGTATTCATAGATTTGAATAAAACGCAGTAAAAGCAAAATTCACCACACAAAAAAATATGTTCAAATATTTTCTAAAACGTCAATATTGTTTAAAATAATGCCAATAAAATACAATTTTAAAATAATTCATATGGAAAACTATCACATGAAAAACACAACATGTTTAGAAATACACTTTATCTCAGTTTATGAAAATATCGTTTTAACCATAAGTTTATTGTACTCATCAGTTTAAATAAAAACATCGCAATTATTAAAAACAAAGAAATATTTATGAAATAGTCAGTGTTTTTAAATATCATCCATTATCAAAAATGTAGCACATTAAATAAGAAACCACTTTCTTTATCTACAGTCCTTTCCATATGGAAAGGGCTGTAGATAAATTTCTTAACTCCCGAATTACAAATTAGGTTTAACTAAAATTATATTTAATAATCCATATCTATATATGTGATTAGTAGTCCAAATGCAAATTTTAATGAATGTTGCGTTGATAATTTTATACAGTATACTGTATAAAATATTACACAAAATATACTCGAAAAAAATGGCTGACATGTCAAGAAAATAGTTTGTTCTATAAATAGAGAGTTTGAGCCATCCAACGTTAACGGTAACGATAACGAGAAACAGCGCTGGCGGACTGGAATGTCAAGGACTACCCTGTGCGAAGCATGGCATTCCAATGACATTCTGAACTTCCCGCGCTGTTTCTAGTTAACGTTATCGTTATCGTTTCGTTAGCATTGGATGGCTCAAACTCTCTAATAATGACGTCACGAACACACCATCAATACGTGAATTCAACCAATTGAAACCGTAACCCTCATAAAAACCAATAACAAGTCAGCAAGATAAGATGACGTTTTCAAAAATAAATTTCAAACATGACATGAAATTTAATGAGCGAGTCCTTGAGAGCATGTCTCCAATCTAAGTAGCCAAACTCCAATTGTTTTTATTTAAAAAGTAAAAACAAGATTATACAGAGAAGAGAGAGATAGAAAATGGCTCAATTTTTAGCATCCAAGTTTTCGTTTAAGCTGCGATTTTATGGGTATCATATGTTTAAAAAACGAACAAGTAATGTTCTGACATCAGGAGTAAAATGCTTTTCAACAGAACAGAAAGGGTAAACGCAGTTTTAGTTCATTCATGATCATGTCAGCTTAGTATCCACATGTCTATAATCACCAAAAAATACTAGTTGGCAGAGTTAAAGCTGACAGTGAAAATCGGATTTTAGCATTATATCATAAGCCATAAAACAAAAATTGATAATTTAGGTTGAATCAAAAAATCATTCCTGAAGAAGCAGAAGTTGTCATCATAGGAGGTGGGGCAGTGGGTACCAGTATTGCATACCATCTAGCCAAAAGAGGCATGAAAAATGTGCTACTTCTTGAAAAAACTGAACTGACAGCAGGATCAACGTGGCATGCGGTAAGACAAATATTTTTATATTCAAAATTTTTAAAGTCAGAATGTACTGCTGAAGATTGCTCCAAAGGACAACCACTGATGCGTACATGACTGATATCATTGAATTGTCATTGGCAAATTGTTACCAAGCCATCACGCTATCATGGAATCATGGTTTGTTTGTCGTATCGCTTTCGATTTTGTAGAAGTTATATTTGGCAGTAAAGTATATACAAGAGTTAAGAAAACTAAAAAAAAAACAAGTTGGAAAGTCAAAGTTACGACATAATAAGTGGTCTATATAATCAAAGTACTAAATTTCTTTAAGGACAGTTGTCAACTAATCATTAAAGCGTTTCATATAATACATTTTGAGTTCAATAACATTAGGTTTTTTATGATTAACCTTGTACATCACAGAAAAAAATGAAAAGTGGCACAGAAGTGCTAAGGAGATTCACAGCCCAAGTTTAACACTCAAATAAGAAAATGTAACAATATCTGGTAGTGCACATTTCAAGGTTTTATCCAACCAGTTTGAATCAGTAAAGGGTCAGAATTCATTTGTCCTGTTTTGATAATGTAATTACCAAGAATTGTAGACAAAACAATTAAAAATCCTGTCTGATGAATTTCTAGGCGGGACTTGCAGCTTTCTATCATCCAGGGATCAATTTGAAGAATCTGCACTACTATAGCATAAACTTGTATTGTCAACTTCAAAAGGAAACGGGTCAGGTATAGATCATCAATTTGACAATTGCTACCATTTTCATACTTCATATTTGTTTAGAAAAAATAACTGAAAAATATAATAAAAATAATGAAGTAAAACAACATTAAATTGCATCAATCAAACATATCCTGATAAAATTATATTTTCTAAAAATGTTCCTCAAATGTTTGTAATAATTTTCCTCAATGTAAAATGCATCAACAATATCTAGCTAAATTCTAACTAAAGTCCAGAAACAAAAACAGTTTTTTTAAAATTCGCTTTGACCCACCAACAATTGTTTGTGGGTCAAAACTATACCAGAATCACACAAGGGCCAAAAAAATGCAATCTTCCTATCTGATATTTTATCTCTTGAGAATGTTGGATTTCATCAACCTGGAAGTATTCGTCTGGCAACAACTGGCACTCGAATGGACGAAATCCGTTATCAGATGCAAAGACAAGGATGGCAAAAGGCGCCGCAACGTCTTGTTTCTCCTGAAGAAATCCATCAAATGATCCCTTTACTAAACATGGACAAGGTTTAAGAAAAATTCCCTAAAGTTCATTACAAATATCTACATGAGCCCAAAGTCTTGTCTTGTTTGACAATAAAATTATCCTTTCACTTTTTTAAGATATTAGGAGGGCTCTACAATCCAAGGGATGGACACATTGATCCATATTCGATGACCCAAGCGTTGGCTATTGGAGCACGAAAGTATGGTGCTGAACTCCTAACGCACACTCAAGTCACCGGCTTACAGCCCACGAGTGAGGGACGATGGGATGTCAGCACATCAAAAGGCACTATCAAGGCCAAGCGTGTAGTTAATGCTGCTGGTAGGCCATTTGTATTCAAATCAATTCAGTACATTTACATTTTTATTACTAACATGCTTAGGGCTGGTTCATACTTAAGTTATTTATCATAGTGGCCACAAATAAGCCTATAAGGCACAATTGTTTAAACTTGTATACTTAATTAAGGATTTGTACTTAATGTAGTAAAAACCAGAAAGATAAAGTTATTGCAAAAAACAAACATTTTTTAAAAGTTCTAGTTTTTATAAAAGTGTATCACACTTCGTCAGTGATTTCGCACATCTTTAAAGATGATACAAGATTATTCATTATCTCAAACTGCATGTTTAATGTATGTTATTGTAGGTTTTTGGGCCCATGAAATTAATCGTATGTTTGGTATGGAATTGCCTCTCGTTCCAATTCACCACCAGTATGTTGTGACATCCACAATTCCTGAAGTGAAAGCATTAAAAGTTAGTAAATGATGATTAGACTGCATAAAAAGCTCATAACAATATCCTAACAAAATTGAAATTTTATAGACAGAAATACCAGTGATACGTCATTTAGAGGGATCATTTTATTTGCGACAAGAAAGAGACGGTCTCCTAACAGGACCTTATGAATCATTGCAAACTATGCAAATGTGTGAAGATTGGGCCATAAACGGTGTTCCTCCAGGTACGATATCTGCGACTTTTTTCAAGTTTGTATTGGTCAAATTGCAAATATTCTAGTCTTACAATCCGAAAGTTATTATTAATTAAATACTGTAATCCTATTTTTAGGGTTTGGCAAAGAATTATTTCAGCCTGATATTGATCGTTTAACGCCTCATCTGGAAGTAGCCATGGATCTTATACCATGTCTTAAAACAGCAAACATACAAACTGTAGTGTCTGGTCCAATTATGTACACTCCAGATATTTTGCCAAGCATTGGTCCATTCCAAGGCCTTGATAATTTTTGGGTTGCAGTTGGATTTGGGTAAAAATATTTCAATGTCTATACAGTATATACGCCATATAAAAGTTCATATACAATTTTCTTCTAATTAGCTATGGTATTATTCACTCTGGAGGGGCTGGTAAGTATATCAGCGACTGGATTTTGGATGGTGAACCACCATATGATCTTATTGAAGTTGACCCAAACAGATATGGAAAGTGGACAACAAGGTAAACTTGACATATAACAGGAAAACTTAGGAGAGCAATTTGAACCAGTAGCCCAAAATCAAATGCTATCCAAATTTTAATTTCGATAATATTCTAAAACATGCATTGCAGAAATTATGTTTTCCAAAAAGCCAGAGAATCGTATGGAATGAACAATTCCGTGGGATATCCAAAGGAAGAACGCTGGGCAGGTCGTCCAACATCTCGTGTAAGCGGAATATACAAAACATTATTACAAAGAGGAGCTGAAATGAGCTTTCATGCAGGTAGCAAACTTATACAACTAATAAAATTCAATTTTCTTATACTAATATAACATTAAATCATATCTTCATTTAGGCTGGGAGCAACCAGCATGGTTTGCACAGCCAGGAGATGAAAAAGGTTACAAACCAAGTTTCCGTCGCACAAATTGGTTTGATCCAGTTGGACGAGAATGCCGAATTGTCTTAGATCATGTGGGAATAATTGATTTGAGTCCATTTGCAAAGTTTGAAATCATTGGACCCGATGCGTTCAACTTTTTGGACTATTTAGTTGCTAACAATGTGCCAGAGGTAAGATCCCAAGTAGCAAAGTTCATCATTTTGACGTCATTTACCAAAAAAAATGACCAATCAACTCATAATTTTATAATTTTTTTTTAAAAATCTTACTATACTATCATATCATTCTAACAGAAATTAACAAAAAGAGTTAACATTGCCTGCTGAACAGCATGCAGTTGAAAATATGCAATATTTGGGAATTTTTCTAGGAATTTTAATATAAATATTTCTAAACTTTATATTACTAGATTGGCCATACCAACATCAGTCATATGATAACGCCAAAAGGCAAAATATACGGAGAAATCACTTTATCAACACTCAAAAATGATCATATATTTTGTGTAACTGGTTCAGGATCTGAATTACACGATCTCAGGTAGGTCTATCGATCCCGTATTTTACGGACTATAAGACGCTACGGACTATAAAAGACGCACCTGAATTTTGGAGGCAATTTTTTGAAGAAAAAAGTGCGTCTTATAGTCCGTAAAATACGATAATTCGAATTCAATAAACCCAACATTTTATTTTAGTTTAAAGAAAAAAATAATTCAGCAAAAATAAACTCAAAAAAATACCAGTGAAATTTATTTCCAATTTTCACGAGATACCATTTGATATCTGATCTAATAAAAAGCCTGTAGAAAATATCACATGCAATAAATAGCAGAAAAATTGACGTATTAATAAAATAAAATCTTTTTATTTAAAACAGATGGATAGAGGAAAAGGCACGTTCAAAAAAATACAATGTGAAAATTGAAAATGTGACAGATGAAATGGCCTGTCTTGGCATTGCAGGGCCTTGCGCCAGACAAGTACTGACGGAATTAACCAGTCAAGACATAAGCGATAAATCTTTTCCATTTCTGACCATCAAACAGCTCGATTTGGCAGGAATAAGTGTTCGAGCCATTCGAATCTCTTATACAGGCAAGACATATTTGAAAAAACAATGTGCAGAATAGTATAAAAAGAATGAAAAAAAATAACATAAATGAATACTTAAAATTTTTACATGGCCACAATGTAGATTTTATTCATGAGTACTTAAAACAAGTTTGGTTTATATAACAGAAAAAAATGGATAGTTTCTTGCAATTGGTTTGGTAATTTTCAATTGTTGTTATTCAATAGGTGAACTTGGATGGGAATTGTATCATAACAAAAATGACACAAAGTGCTTGTATGAAGCATTATTAAAAGCTGGAGGAAAATATGAGATTGGTGATTTTGGCACCTATGCAATGAATTCTCTTCGCATCGAAAAAGGATTCAGAGCCTGGGGTAGTGATGTAAGGAATTTTATGCTTTGGTATTAAGACTTGTGCCAATGTCGTAAGAAATTTTATTTCAGAACTTAATAAATCGCATTTCATTTCAGATGACAGTCGATACAAATCCATTCGAAGCCGGACTAGGATATTTCATAAAACTTAAGAAGGTGCCAAGCATACATGGGTAGACAAAATTATGTAAACATGAAGGCCTCAAAAAATGCGCAACCATAAAGTGTTCATATTATTTTGTTTACCCCTTGTACTTGTAATATTCGCTTATAAATAAGACATAATAATATAGTAATGAATTTTTTTTTTTCTAAACACCTTAGCCAACAAATTTCGTTGGAAAAGATGCCCTGATTGAAATTTTGCGACAAGGATTAAATCGTCACCTTGTTCACCTTGAAGTTAACACCACAGATGTTTATCCTGAAGGAAACGAAACTATTTGGTGTGAAAATAAGGTAAAATGTTTGTTAGCTATAAGGCCTTTCAATAAATGGCAGTAAATCATCAAAGCGATGAAACATTTCAAATGTTACCAACAAATTCAAGTGCAGTTAAGTTAATATGTTATATGCTAACAGGTCGTGGGATATACGACATCCGGATGCTATGGATATCAAGTGGAAAAGAGTTTAGCAATGGCTTATCTACCACCATTCCTAACTGTACCAGACACAGAAGTTCAAGTTGAGCTTTTAGGTGAAAGGACATTGGCCAAAGTACTTAAAAGTCCTCCGGTTTTGACTGCACCGATGCGCACCAAAGTGAGAAGAACATCATGAGAAATTAACCATTTCGCAATTTCAACATTTGTTGTTCTTCAAAATTATGATTATTATAATGACAAGAAAATAATTTTTTTTCAAACAGAATTTTAATACTGAAAATTGCTAATTATCTTAAATTTGACCGTCAATTTAATAACAAATATAACAATGATTTCTATTATTTATCTAGCATAGAAATTGCTTTAAGTCAGCATTACCACTTGATGCAAAGTTATCAATGCACAGGATTAAGAAAAATAAGTTGACTGCATGAATACCATGCAGGACATATATGAATTAATAAGCACAAATTATATTTCCAAAATATATACACAAAAATAATGACCATCCACTCCAGGTCCATCCTCAATCTTAAACTCGCATTTCCTTGAAAACTGGAGGCATCCTTGGTCCAATTGCACGCCTAGAGCCCGAAATAACTTTCTGACCAATTTTAATTCTCAAGTCATTATCAGTTTCAGAAATTTTCTTTAATACTTGGTGGTATTTCAGTTCGTGACGTTTTAGTTTAGAAATAAACGCTTGCAGGCATATCCACTTTGAAACACAGTTTCTTAATGGGAAACCGCTCACCTTACGGTGATTTAATTTGCACAAAGAAACGCAAATTTGATTAATGAAAAAGAGAATCATTTCGGCGTAGAAATCCGGATGTTTGTCGGCTCCTTCAGATTTTGGCAATTTCGTCGTTAAGCTGTGCATCCGAAAAGCATTCAAAAGGGAAAACTCGTACAAGTTTTTAATGATGGTTTTCTTGCAGTTGATTTTGTTGTCGAATAAAATGTTCTGATTTCCAAATGCGATTAAGGAAATCATTTTTTTCTTAAGACCCGTCTTTCCCGTAGAGGCATTGAGAGTCATGGTGTGAGCGATGGAATGACCGGCATATTGAGAAAAATCACACGTGATTTCCAAAGTCTTTGAATTAACAAGAAGTCCAAGCCAAGGGATCAGATCTGCAGATTTAGCACATGCGTGGTAACTATTTTCTTCATTTGATTCCACGTCAAAGTTGGTTAAAACTTTAGTGCAAGAAGTTCCACAATTATATTCTGGAATGCCCGGATGCAAGATAGATAAGAATTTCTGCGCTCGTTCCCTTTCAGAAACGACCAAGAAATAATCGTCCACGTAACGTATTAATACTTCATCTTTCTTCAGGGTTGAGATGAACTCTGCGAGGAAACAGTTTTCCATGTGTCCATAATAAAGATTGCTGAGAATAGGCGAAAGTAAACTTCCCTGACCGAGACCTTGAGTCAAAGAAAACTGGCTTTTACCCAGCTTGACACAAATGTTCTTCAAGTGCAACATAAGATTTTCAGTCATTGTTCGGATGGAGACAGTGGTAACGCGTCCCAGATCAACCAAGATGTTACCGGTGTGTCCCTTATCTTTTAACTTCGCCAAGAAACATCCATTTTTTGGCACGGTGATGTGCCTAAACTTGTGCACAAGTCGATTGGCAGCCATGTTTACCGTGAAATAAGTATACACGTCCACTTCCTTTACACCCATATGTTCTGTAAACTGGCAAGCATCGCTTAACACTTTTTCCAATAAATCCAACCGCACGGATGAAAAGCAGTCATGAATATCCAGTTTCACGAAAAATAAAGGTGTTGAACACCCCATTGTATTATTCATGCGAAAGTTTTCAACAAAGCTCTGCCACAAGGAGTGAAAATCTGCCAAAGATGATATGCTGCATCCAACTAAACTCTTCGCAGTCTTGGACTTTATGCTTACTACGTAATCAAGAATACTCAGATAGGTTTTAAGGCATGCCGATAACTTGTTCGATGGTTTAAGATTCAAAATGAGACGAGACCACATTTTTTTTGGCAACAACCTGGCTGCACCGCTGCAAGCCATTTCGGATGATGGATTTTTTAAGGAGTCATTTGCAAGAATGTTGCTTCTTGCAAGTTGCAGTGTTAAATTTCTGCTTATCGATGCCCACACATCTTTTTTGTAAAAAAACAGCCGTTTCTTCTGTCCTTCAAAATCAGTAATATAAAAATATCCTCGCAACACTGCAAGCAGGTAATCTGAAAATAACCAGTTCATCGCAATGGCAAATACTATCTGGCGCTGTGCTTCATCAGGACATTCAGGAATCCACTTGCAATCGTCGACACGCATGCAGTAAAGCAAATGTCCGAGGCTGAAATAGTCGCCTTTGCTAGCGTTAACAAAAACCTTGCAAAAATTTTGTATTTTTCCCTTGTTGTGCTTCGATCCAAACAAATCGAGCGGAATGACACGGTGAATGACGGCACTCAAGAAGTCACAAACTTGCTTGGTAGAACAATAACTTTGAGTGGTTGGCACGTAAAGTGCATTGAAAGGACAATGAAAGTGTAACATTTTTAAGAAATTTATCTTCCGATGATTTTTCAGAAAGTTCCTCAAAATTTTATTTGTGGCTTCCGCCTCTTTTAGCGAGGTTATCACGGAGTCGTCCAGGTTAAACTCTACTCCCATTGCCGCTTTCAGAACGTTATTTTTATTTCGGAAAATTAGTTCAATTAACTCAATGACTTCATTCGGGCCTGCCTTTTCCAATTGTTCTAAGGCATGACGCCGTGGAAAAGCCATTAACAAATTTTTTGAATACAACATTGTGTGGAGATCAGCAAAAAGCCTAATGCCCTGAAAATTGGGAACTGGTGTAGGTGTCAAGCTGGCCACATACTTATCATTACCTACTTTAAGACGTTTACTAATGTTTACTTCTTCAAATTCTAATTTCCTTTTTTCTTTTACTTTGTTCATAACTTTGTAGTATATATCAACCATTGCAATTCCAGTGATCTGCAAGAGACAGTTTTGTGGAAACAAAATGAAAAGTGAACCGTGACTAAATATAAAATTCAGCCATGTGAATCCAACGTGGGTATAAAAAACATTCCATAATTCAATGTTGAACATTGGGATTAAAGGTTTCTCCTCGGTCAGCGCTGGAAATATTTTCTCCATGAACACTTTGCAGGGTAATATGAATTGATAACTATTGCGAAATTCATAAAAATTCTTCACGAGTGTAGGACTCGAGGTTAATTTAGGTGGAAAAGCTGGCAAGTCAGAACATGTTGGGAAAGTCAGAAAGGTCTTACCCACAAAGCTTCTATAGTCAGAGGTCACATTTTCCATAAATTTTAAATGGTCATCGCGTTTTTCATAGACCAAACTACTAATAAATTCACACAAGTTAAAACAATTGTCCCTGTATATTTGCTTAAGAATATGGTGAGCCATGAATGTTGGAAAACATGCATCCAACACCACCAAAAACTCTCAAAAGAAGACACTGTAGCAGAAGATAGGGCGTGGTTAATGACGTACTCGTGTTAACTCCGCCTTTAACAGTGCTGTCAAGGTAGGCACCTGTTTCTGGCCATATTCATTACAGCATGGTACTTTTCCCCTATATGCGGTGTACAATACCAAAGTTCGCACGAGGCTTACGTTTATGAGACAAGTTTTCGCCGATTACTCATTTATATATAGTAAGTAAAACTTCCTTGTTATAGAAATTGAAGGATAACATTCTTAAATTCAGCAAAAGTAATACAAAAGTTGCCACTTACGGGTATGTTGAGCGATAGTCACTATAGCACGTACTGTTGGTGACGTCATATTTGTACCACGATGCCATAACATGCCGCACGTGCATTTTATGACCAGTATAAGTCAACACCTGTTTGTGTGGATATCTTGTCTACCATTTCACATATTATTTGACAAGTGAAGTTTTTAATGAAATATCAATAAGGGTATAAACTCAATAGGCTCCATAGAGACGCATGATAGACATGTTGCTATGCTGCTATTTGAACCAAATGTTAATTCTGTGTATTAATTTTCTTTGATTTCTATAGCACTTAAATATGAGCTCACAAAAAGGAAATTCCAAACGTACTAGGCCTCAGAAGCATCAAAATAAGTTCGCCTTCAAAAATGATCTTCACGACAAAACGGTTCAAATTAAAATGATAAATTCAATCGAAGTTGGTGGTGTCTGTGCCAGGTGCAAAGATGTCATAGAATGGCGAATTAGATACAAGAAGTATAAACCCCTTACTGTTCCTAAAAAATGGTAAAGTGCATTTCATGGATCGTAACTTAATTACGCTACTGTGTATTATTTGCGATTTGCATATATTTATATTTGAATTTGATATCTAGCATAAAATGTGAAGGAAAAACTGTGCTTTTTGCATACCACGTTATGTGTCTACCGTGCTCACAAAAGTTAGGTGTATGTGGAAAATGTGGCCAATCGGAAAAAGAAATCATTGCGTAAGTGTGTGCGTGCAGGCTAGACAAGTTTACATGTAATGTTAATATATTTATAAATACATTGATTTTCTTTTCATTATGTTATTATAGTGCTGCCCCTACTCCTCAAGAAATACAAAAACAAAAATGTGATCAAGAAACGGAAATGAAATCTTTGACAGAAAGACAACGAAGTGAGTATTCAAATATCAAACTCGTCGTGGGTCATGAAATCCACAAAGTACGAATTAAAGTTAATAATATTGTTGCCCACATACAAGGCAAAATATCAATATTTAATGATCGACTCATGGTGTTGCAAAGACACATTTTCACAAGATAGTTTTTGAACTTTCAGGATCTCTCCTAAGATCAACTACAAAATCTGGCAGTGCGAGGAGCAGTAAAAACATGTCTGCAACAGCTACCGATGAAATCTGTGACGACAAATTTGACCAACTGAGCCTTAATTCCAGTTTTAGTGACGATGATGACATTTGAAGCGTATTTAAATTTATTTTCTAAATAAAATTTAATTACATGAATTGGATACCAAGTTATTATTCTACAGCCACTGCTTACTACTACTAGCAGACAAATCCATCAATTTCCATGCTGCTTTTGGGTCGAGTTCAGTTTGGTCACGACATAAGGCCCAAACATAAAAGACACGCATCACTTTGTCCTGAAAATGAAATTTAAAAGATGCTCAGTATTGCCCATTTCAAATACTTTCCAAATAATCCTAGCATATTTTTATCAAACTTCTGTTTGATTTTTTTTCTAACAAAAATTGTAAAGGGCCAAATAAATATTTGTTCTTTGTACATGTGCAATTTATATTACTAAACAACTTACAGTATCCCCTTCAACAACCTCGCCTTTCAAATTTCTCACAACCATAATTTGTTGAGCCTGGAAGGTTATTATGAGCACGGGTCCTTGCTCCATCATCTTCCCCATAGACAGCTAGATATGTGAATAAGACGATAATAAGCCCCACTTTCTACAACTTCATGAAAATAACCACAACATCAATGGAATGCGTACATCAACACTGCCAATGTCCAATACTTGCGATTCGATTTTTAAGCCCATTGCTTTAGCTTGATTTATTGGAGTGGCTAATACGTTGTATGGCTAAAATGAAATGAACACGTCACATATTACTTGTCATGCTTTTCAATTTTGCAGTGTATTAGTATCTGACACTCACAGCTTCGTGACACCAATCTTTAAGTATGGCCAAGTCTCCTCGTACCAGTGCCTGAAAATAATAAGAAAATTTGTTAAAATTGTAATGCAGATGATTTAATTGTGTATAACGTACACTATTTTGAAAATGCGACATTACCTCTAAAATATTTGGAATAATCTCAAATTCACATTCTTTGAGAAATTCTTCCTTATTGAAGTGAGGATCCATTTTGCAAATTTCAGTTAAAACTTCTGACAATTCGGTTTTTTGAAACATACCACCTAGAAAGCAAAAGTAATAAAAACAAAGTTAATAATACTGCATACCAAAAGTCATTGCTCCGCTTATAAATAACACGTACCGATTATGTCAGTGACTTTATCTGTAACAGCTCGTGAAACCCTGACAACTGGGTTGTCACTTTCATCATATTTCATTTTCCAGTGAAAAACCTCTGAAAAGAAAAATGGAATTTTGACAAATCAGTTAATTATAAAAACTAATTCTCTACGTATCGAGATAGAATATACCAATATGCAACTACTTACTATTAACATATGGGTTATTATCTTTAAAGTTTTGCCAGTTTTGATACCAGCGTGAGTCTTTATGAAGTTCTACCCCAGTGGCATCCCTTAAAAATATTAACAAAAACATGTTTGTTTACAATATTGTAATAGGCATCTAATCTATACATTTACAAGGTGAAGATGACAATACCATCTCTAATCCAAGTTTTAACTCACTCATTAGGCGCCACAATTTTTTCTTCATCCTTTCCAGTTCTTTCAACTCTCTTCCGCAATTTTTCTAGATAAATAGCAATTAAATCCATATTTAAGCTGAGTATAACTCTTAATTGAAGTGTGGTAAATATTACCCTTTGAACGAAAAAATTACCTGGTGGTTTATATAGACCAGTTTTATATAAACCGTTTTCATCAATTCCTTCTCTAACTGCCTTCACACTCTAAAAAAAGATTCCATCATTATGATTTAAATGACCACAATATCCTCATACATAAATAATTTATTATTATTATTCTTACTTGTGAAATTGCTTTAAATGGTGCACTCTTTCCTATAGATTCTGTTGTTTCACTGACAGCTTCAGCAGCTCCTTTTGCTGATTTTGATATTTCACTAGATATTTGACTTGCCCTTTTGCCTAATTCAGAGTTTTGGGCATCTTCCAAGGTCTGAGTATAACGAATCAGAAAATCATGTCATCAATATTCAATGCAAGTCAATCTGACTAACTCCTACAATTGCAATAAACTAAAACAAACCTCTTGTAGTTTATCTTTAAAAACTTCCAATTTTTCTTTAATAACAGCTGAACTTTTCACAGTCTCAGATTCTAGCGATTCCTGAATGCAGAACAATGAAAAATGTTCAACTTGTTCGAAATAAACCATTTGAAGCATTGATGATCTTGAAAATCACTTTCGTTTAGGCGAAATTTGTTTTCTTCTTGAACTTACGTATTTTCTCCTAGCTTTTTTCAGGGCATCAGATTGTTCTAGTTTTTCTGCTTCCGCTCGAAACTTCTTCAAATTTTCCTTTAATTAGAAAAGAATTACTTTTTAACACTCAAGTCTATAAAGAAAAAGCAAAAAATCATTTTTAATACATTGAGAACATACTTCCATTTCTTTATTTTTGGCCATGTCTTGTTTAATATTATCAACCAGCTTCCCCAAAAATGTTTTCCTCTCAGGTGGGGAGGAAAAATTTCGAATGTAAATCTGTTAAAATAATGTAAAATGCTTTAAAACCAACACTTTGATATAAAGTAAACGTTAAAAACATCAAAACGTATGGTACCTCATTGAAATATTTCTGCCTATTGATAGGACATGATCTATGTAAAAAATAGTTTCGGTGATGGGAATAGTTGCCATAAGAAGAGGCACGGACACACAAATGCCTAAATTGTTGAGACGACGTCAAACCCTGTGGAATAACAAACAGTACAAGGTTAACTTCCGGAATATATTTTAAAGTGTCATAGGTTAGTAGCACACTATTTTACTCATGTTTAAAGTATACATTTTATTATTTATGTTATAACAATAAAACCACCTTGCCTCTGAAAATTGTGGTAATGCTTTCAATGCATTCACTGACTGTAAAATAATGATGCATTTTTATCATTGAATATGTGACGGACACTTTGTGCATCAGGGAAAGGTTGGGTACGTTTCCGTAGTACTTTTCAATTTGAGAAGGGCTTGCAATATGAGCTTTTCATGGTCATGCAAGATAACGAACGCAGCCTAGGGCATTCCAAAAATATTTTGCTCTGGAATGTTCTGAAATTGCGACTTTTACCCTAAAATTGTCTTTTTAAAGTTTGGTAAAGGTTTGAGCTCTATGCAGTAAGTTGTACTGTAGTATTTTAAATATCGTAAGTTTTTGTTAAAGTTTAGTTGTAGTTGAAAACCCGGTATAAAACAATGCAATCGAATGCGCATTTTTTTGCGAAACATATTGGTTGCATCATTTTCACGGAAATTATAGAACTGAAAGCCGTTCCGATTAAATAATTTAGTTAATGCATCATATAGCCAGTCATTTCATATTTTAAATTACACGAGGATTAGAGAAAACTACAAGATTCAGTAAATACCTTAATGTAGGGAAACCCTCGTGGAAGTAACGAGCACATAGGCGCCGCCATTTTTAAAACAGGCGCACGGGCCGCATGAAGGGGACGTTCATAAAGTACATGGATTTTTACGTAACACTATCACGTGATTGTATCATCAGAACCTACTGAAAGTGAAAATATTCACTAAATTTACATAAAAATAGCAATGGTTTAAACATTAGATTTTAAAATGCAGTGGCATAATCATTCTATGTTAGCTAGCTAATTAAGCCATATTTCAAACGTAATTTCAATATTTGGCATAGCAATAATTTACTAATATAGAAAATGGTTCAGGTCTTTATAGATTATATGGATTTTCTAAAAACAATTAAACGGATGACATTTACTGTAAACAACTGTAAAAAATTAGCATAAAATCTTCAAACTATCACTAGAAGCCTGTTGAAGATTCATCGTTAACTATCAGAAGTGGTCACACAATTAATTTTAGCTTAATAAATTGTATAAAACTGAATGTGGTTGTGCTCTCGAAGTTATAGCAAAGTTTTAATCTTTTGATTCTATATGTGATAACATAAATTGAGCAGTGATAAAATGTCAACCAATATTTACAATAAATAAACAAGTAGGACACGTTTCATTGATAAATCATCATTGTCAGGGATTAATCAGTTTGAAAAAACGCATGCCAAACTAGGTAACATATAAATGACTAATATACGAGATAAGTCGCAGTTTTAATGTCTCCATCGAAAATGTTAGCAGTATTTTTGCCAAGAAATCGAAGTTTGTAGATAGTACTATCAAACGTGGAAATTATTGCAATCTTGGTCAAAACCATATGTTTTCCTACACAAAAAGGTTGGGTGCATCCCAGACTTACCCTTTGTTAGATCGATCAGCCACAATTCATGCTGAACAAATGAGAATTTCAAACAACAAGTGTGTACTTTCCATCTGTGTTAACACCTGCTTTGGAAATAAAATCAAACTTTGATATACAAATGAAACATAGGCATAACATGTATTTTGAAACCAATTCATTTGAAACATTACTTAGACAATGCATTTCTAAATAATAGACAAGTCATGGACTTGAACAGCATTTACAAAGTTGAAAAGCATTTGACAAGTCTTCAAACTACAAATTTTTTTTTCGTCAACATAAAATTTACTAACAGCAAAAACTCCACTGTACTTGCAGCGATGCAGGAATTATACAACCCTAAAATAAGATCCGATGACGCAAACTGTGGCGTAGAATTATCAAAGTCCCACCTGACCAACTAATTTCTTGTGCAGACATCACATTTACGATAGGCCTACACAGCGATTTCCCCATTGGATTTTCAGCAAGGAAATTAATAACGCTGCGTTGTAACAGGAATGCCGGCCTCCCTCTACAAAGAGTACGACCACTTTATAATAACAATAATGATAATTATGTACATTAGGCAAAATTCGCCCGTGGAGGCCTTATTAACCAGTATCGTTCCTTCTCGAATGGCTTTCGGTTCAGCTGGGTATCATCTCGAAAATACTAACCACATATTCGTGTAATTAAAGTCATAGATACGGGTGCAACGAAGTCGAAAAAGTAGTCTGCAGTGTGATGTGTTGAATACATAATTTTACTCCCATAATTGATTTGGCGTTTCCTCCCTGCACTTCTCTTCATTTATTGAATGCTGAAAAAACAGCCCACATGAGCTCGTTCGTGTTAGGTTTGGAGCTCTCCACCTCCATGTCCAATTCTAGAAGTTCACGTACACGTTTCATGGCCAATTCGTAATCGTCGTCGTTGAGAGGAGCGAATGCATTTTCGATGACATCTGCGGAATGTGCCAAATAAATAAGAGCCAATAGGCGTCTGTTCATTCGATGGGCATCGTTCACCCACTTGCTCAACACTGCTTCTTGCACTTTCTTGATGAGCCGTTGCTTGGCATTGCCGTCAGTCAGGGGATGTGTGGTCATATCAAATAAAATGAAGTTCTGTTTTTCGGTGGTAAGGACACCTTTTTCAACTAGATTTTTGGCTAGTCGCTCGCGGACGTTTCGCAGCTGATATCGTAGTTTCAGTGGATTCCACGTTTCCCCTACAACGAAATTTCAAAAATGCCATGAATAAATAAAGGAAAAGTCTCTAGGGAATCATTTATAGAAAAAAAACAACGAAAAACTACTCCCGCAAAGGCGACTAGAAAAAACACTGAAAAGAAGTATACGGAGGCAGTTGGAACTGGAACGTATACACTAAATTAAAAACATCATTGGTATATCTTTCACCAATCAAATCGTTTCATCATTGATAAAATGCTAACGTCACAGGCCAAGGTGAAATGCATGTGGGTCAATATAAAACTCTGAGCATGTATTCGATATATTGATGGGAGTTATGTTTAGAAATAAAATTTTATGAAAAACAAGATCATTCCTATTTTTCAATAAAAGTAATGACACGGAGAATTTTAAAAGCATTGCGATTAAAAGTGTCAAGTTACACCTATTGTTGAATTGGTAATGTAAATACTTGGTATAGATATGCCAGCTGGTTCATTATATGTATGACAATAAGTATTCCGTTTCTGACCCATAGCTTAAAATGCTCAGTTTAAATTAAGTAAACATAAAAGCTAGAATAAATGTGAAAGGCACAAATCAATGTCCAAGCTGACAACACGGAACCGCTACTCCTAGTCCAATAAATGCTTAAATGTCAAACAGCTAAACTAGAACAGATTTCCTGATAACTTATCCGCGCTTTTCATCTTTTGAAACCGCGTTTCCCCATATTGTTCCGTAGAACCATGGATAAGGCTACCTATAAAGCAAGATGTGAATACTGCGACCAAACGTTTTCAAAAGGGAAAGGTTCGTATTAGTTTGAAAAATTAAAAAACGCTGTTTAAAAAAATCACATTCTTAAAATCTATAAAGAAGGGGAAGACCACATAAACACCGAAGCTAAATTTAGATTGATTTTAAGAGGTCCTTTCATTTTCAACTCCATTTAAAAACACTTAACGAAATATAAGTAAGGTCGAGAAATGCGCAAATCGGAAATGAGAGTTTAAAAAAATTACCGCTTAAATATTCTATCCAGCTCTGGACAGTTTCCGGTGGATCGGTTTCTTTTATGTGTTTCAAAGCTTCGTCCAAAAGTACGTCGCCAGTTGGGGCATCATTTTTTAGAATAACTTTCCGATTTAAGAGATTTCGGCGTCGCATCCCTGCTTTCTCAAGTTCAAGACGACCACGCAAAGACAACTCAATTAAAATGCAACCTCGTAATCCTGAAGAAATACAATCGTTCCAGAAGGATGTGTAACCCTGGAAATTTAAATTAAAACCATTATCAATTTTCAATCTGAATAAAAGCACACATTTTGTGAATGAAATATCGATCCAAAACCATAGATTCAATTATCCATTTATCGCTTAGAAATAGCTGGATAATTTATCACGTGATTAGAAGATTAGACAGTTAACATTCTCAACAACGTTTTGAAGTCGACACGTTCTAATTAAAAAAGTAACAACATGATATATGCAAATATAGGCCAGCTGGCGTTATATCCTTAACAATCATGGATAATAGTTAGTTATTCTTATTCTCTTCAACTGTTTCTGAAATGCATATATTTATATTTCGGTGAAATCAGGCCAAAATTGCAGTCAAACAAATGTGTTACAATGAATTTTACACATGCTATTACAAGGTGCATCTAACACCAGATCAGGGCAATAAAATGCATATTGCCGCAATACTGAATCACCAAATAACACTGACAACCACCTCAACGTAAGCAACAGCTGGTGGCGGTAACAATTAAATGAAAGCTCTCACCGTCATGTAAACTGTATTTGTACTCTGTGCATTCAAAAATACCTTTTCAGGTGAGAATATAAAATCTGTATTGTACTTCATACATTTAAATAAAAGCATATACATATAAATTAAGCTTGCAATATACTGTATAAACTGCACATTTAATCAGTGAAAATGAGAACTACAATTTTAAATTTATCAGTTAACGTAATTTTTCTCATCCCTTGTACTTAGAGCCCTTTTAATACAAACTCCCACGCATTGATCTGTTTCTGTTGAGGGTTTTTTGCAAGTATACCACCACTTTCAATATTTACAAGAAAACGACATGTTAAAACAACAGGTCAACCGACAGATATTCTCCCAATCAAGCAAACGAAGCCATAAACGTCTTTTTAAAAAATTGGGGTCAAAAGGCCGACTGTTGCATGTGTGACTGTGATTTATATGGGTAATTACAAATTAACAAGGACAAGAAAACCTGCTCTTCACTGGAAATAGCTTAGAGTCGACATCGTTTTTATCTCAACTGTATTGTTGGAATAAGTAAGGATGGTTAGGCCAGAGAAAAGGACATTGCGGTTAGACAAGGGAATTATATAAATACACGGACCTAACCTGTTACCTAATATAACCAAAGTACCCAACCTTTCTAGCCAATGCAAACAGCGTTCTGATGCCGTTCTTTGCATACACAAACCTCATCTTTTTTATACTATGGACATTATCTTAACCCTCTCAATGTGCGAGAGTTATTACGATGTATATAGCTAATAACGTAAATGTGTAGCTACGCGAGCTTAAATATTTTATCGATAAGGCCTAAAATGTAATAGCAAAAGGCTTGTTGTGATCGTGATCAATCTCATGCATGCGTAGACAAGCGATCATTTGCAATTCAATAAATTAAAATTGCGAGACTACCTCTCTATCTTTCAGTCCCAACAATAAAACTTCCTCCATCAAAGTCAACCTGGTCTCCTTCGAATCGCCATCCTCAACGTAATTTTCCTGTTTTCGTTTTTCTTCTTCGTCGTCCGATGTTTTGTTTCCACCCTGAGCTCCATCGGTTTTCCTCCGCTGGACACGTTGCACTAAACCGTCCGATGTATTCATGACTCGGGAAATGATTCAAAAACTCTTAAATGCCAGAGTTAAAAGGCTAGAAATATCTCGAAATCGTGCCACGAAAACAGCAGCAAAGCTGACATTTACAACACCCAGATACAAAATGGCGGTCGTGATGTATGACGTCATAAACAGAACGGATATCTTCATTGAATTTGTGGAATCAACTTCATTTCGGCCGCAACATAAATTGCCAAATAAAATCAATGCCTCTCATTACGTAATTTAAAGTCGTTAATTAACTGTTCATTTTATTTTTAATCAAATATGTAGCCTCGCAGTCGGACGAGGTCAGTTGCTATGGCAACGAATGTAAACAAGATGGCTTCGTCCATTCGCAATTATGTGTAGAATGCTGTAGGCAATTTCTAAGCTTTTAGGGATTATAAAGGTGAAAACAAATGGCTTAGGCGTGTGAAAATGTTATTTCACTATTGTGTGGAATTATAAATGTTTCCTAGAAAGTACAGATCGCAAGTATGCGTTGGAAATTGGGAAGAAGACCGATTGGTTCAAGAGGTGTATTGCATTTTTAAAATTAATACCTGTATTGAAACCATTATAGTGGGATCAAATCTCATACTTATTATTTTCGTAATTCATAGTGCATGCAGTGTTCCTCACATGATAATCATCTTTATATAACATTTTTTGGAGGAACATTATATATATATTTATTTGTTAGTTACTGAAAAACAGTACGTGAAATATTAATTTCATTAAATTGTATTAAAATTATTTTCAGGAAAGAAAACAGCAGTATTTAAGTCGGTTAAGGAATGGTGAACTGTTATCTCAAAAAATCAACCACATAACAGCACTACTAAATAGTCCGGTATGAGCCCCTGGGCCCTAGACAACTATTTAGTTTAACATTATACCCTAACGTGACCTGCAGCCACTTTGATTAAGAATTTCTTAGATAATTATGTCTATAATATTAATATAACTTAATTGAAAATGTAATTATTTTTAGGAGTCTACATCTGTTATTACGGATGGTGTCGTACATTTTGGTGACTGTGTAAAACTTTGCCACGATGGAAATGGCACAGAATTTAATGTGTCACTTGCATCCGATGTTCCACTACAAGCATTTCTTCAACCAGAGTCGTCGCTTGGCACTCTCAACATTTGTGCCATAAAAGATGGACCCACTGTTAAGAGAAATACGTTTACCATAAAACAGTAAAAGTATTACGTCATACTTCTTCTTAAGCATGTGTGCTAATCATTCACAAGTGAATAACTTTCAATTTTAGTAAACAAGACAACATAAATTACAGAAGACCGCTATGCTTTGGAGAAACGTTTTTCTTATCCTCTTCAGTGTTGTCCGACAATGTTAGTAGCCCATATTCTCAATATAACGCCCAAGGTATTAGATCAATCTGCACGTTTCACAAAACTAATAATTAATCGTTCATTTTTTAAGTGGTATCTGGGTAGCCGAATGATTACCTTTGGCAACTCTACCAATGTCACACAACATCAAGAAATGTTTCTCAGCTCAAACTCGTCGTTTTATACCCAATTTAAAGTGGTGCATCCTGATATAAGATGGGCAGTAGAAAAAGAAGGCAGTCCTGTTCCTGTAATGTTATAAATTTGATACATTTAAATTTATGAAAGTTACAAATTATTCATTCTGCATTCATAGCATATTACATAAATTTAATCAATAAACAAAATACCATGCATGCATTCTTTGATAAATTTGACTAATTTGTGCATTTTTAATTTCATAGATTAATGAACACGTGATCATAAATCACGTTTTTACGAATCAAGCACTTGCCTTGGAAAGCTCTCCCATAAGGTATGTGGGGAAGCATTATACTGTAAATCTAAATGAACCGGACACGTTTTAACAAAACCTGAAAACGTTTTTTCAGAACTTTATTTGGAGATGTTTACGAGGTATCCACTCACACTTACATCAACAGAAGCGGTCATCAAGTAGACAGACGAAATTTGTGGAAATTTACTTCGGGTTGTCCATCTTAACTAAAATGATTCTTCTAGGTCAATGTGTAAAAAAGTAATTGCATGTAAATTTAAGTTTTTATCTTTATTTTTAAAAACTGACAAAATCAATGACATTTTCAACAAGTGGTACCATTTCATGGCTAAAAACTTTGTTAGTTATAAAATGGAAAATCTTAATTGTAGATACTGTTAATAAAGGTCTGTTCGTTTAAAAAGTGGCTTTGAAAACTAAGTTAGTTAATATAAAAAAATCAGATCACATTTTTTTTTATATCTCTCTACTATAACTACGGTGTAGTTTGGAATATACTAAGCTACAGTATACATATAAATAAAAAAATTTAGTCTCCCTACCTACCATTACATATATAAATTGCTGCATAGTAGATTAAGTCACCAATGGCAGATGGTTTCTTAGGGAAGACAGCCTAATTTGGCTTGGACAATACTTTTTTTAAGTAGTGGCACATGAGGGATTTGATTAACAATAATATCTAAAACAATGAATACATAACTATCTCAATACAGAATAGACTGAAATAAGTAAATTAAAAATTTGTGCAGTTTCATGCAAACGTGCAAATAAACGTAAAAAACAAAATAAATTAAGAAGAATACATAGATTTTGATCATTCAATTATTCTTCTGCCAATAAATAAATGCACCAGTAAGGGTGAGAGCAGCCAGTAACACCAATCCTGCCTTCACCAAAAGCTTTCTTGTAAAGACATATTGAAGAACTGCTTCCTAAATGGCAAAAAAAGGAAAAATTAGAAATTTTGAGCATTGAAACATTGAACAAATTGCAACCTGGCTTTCCGAATTTGTTCCAACAATAAAAAGTTTAGTTTCCAGAAAACTTCAAAAAATATAATTACAAAAGATTTCAGAAATTAACGTTTCGGCATTCTTGTAATATTCTCCACTTAACAATCGGAAAACTGAACTTTGCCTACCAAACAACATGTATAAAACGTCCTACCCATCCTCCTTGTTCTTGCACCCACCGACAAACGTGATCTCTAATGAAGGCCAGAGACCATTTCATAAAGTCAGTTAAGAATGACTTGATCTTGTCCTGGATGGCTCGAACTGCTAAGTCGCGTATAAAAAAGAATAGCACCACTACTCTTTCAAAAGTGACGTTTCTCTCATTTGAACTGTCGTTGAAAAGCTCTCCTAACAAGTGCAGGAAATGGCTGCGTTGAATATTTCTCAGATCCACCTGTAAAAAGAATCACATTAAGTTAATTTTGTGCGGACCAGTTATTCACATACAAGATCTTTTTATCTGCCATTTCCCAGTTCTAAGCTAATTGGTACATTTACAGTCATTGTTCATTTGCAGGATGTGCACTACTAAATTATCTAGGACTAGATTATTCAGGGTCTCTAGTTTCATCAAGATTGTGCTAGATTTTGGAGATTCCCATTCCAGAACGTTCTGGGACAAGGTCTCCCAATTTTATTTAGTCACCAAACCTTTTTATTTTATATAAACATAACGGAACCCTTTAGATATCTTGTATAACATTATGGAACCCCTTACATATTTCAGCACAGTACAAGTATACAAATGATTGTAATTTTTTGCACGGAACCTTTAAATTTACGTCATGAAGCCACATTTCTATTTAAAGCTAAATTAATCTCGCCCAGGCAATCAAGAGTTTTTATATTACACTACATTATATTTTTATGTCTTGTATACACGCTATCAATTTTGCATTTTTAAAAATCTGTTCTGCCGATTTTGAAAACAACAAGTTACTTAACAAAGTCGTTGTAATAAGGTAAAGAAATGCACATGTAGGTCAAAAAAACGGAAAATTCATCAGATTGGCTTATTAATTAAACTTGCATGATTTATTTTAATTTACCTTCAAATTTTTATCGTTACTGACCAAATTAAACGCTAGTTTTAACTTGCAGTACTGCCATTTTTTTATTAATTAAATTTAACTTTACATGCCATACAAGCTTTTGATAAAAATTAAAAAATGAGATAATTATCTAAAACAATTTAAATATACACGTATATGACAGAGATTGGTTGCTTAATTGCATGCTATCCGCCTGGAAATCGGGTGACCTGGGTTCAATTCTGACTTGGGTTGATTATCCTAACTGTGGTTGTTCCTCTAAAAATCAGTCACAACTGTGCTTTCGTCATCTCCACTTCTCACAAAAACCAATAGTCCTCACACGGGTATTAGATCTTAAAAATATTAGTTCTGACGTACTGTATAAAAATATTTACTTAAATAAATTACATAATTAAATTTACATAAATATTCATGAAATAAAAAAGATTTTTTTTTCATGAATCCAACACACAACGCACAACTACAGAAAATAGATCTATCACCACGGAATACATGAAAAATTGAAATCATGACTCCTCACATGTTCAGCTTGATCACGAACACGTTGCCTTTCACGGGAATTGGCGAAATCGTTGGCAATCTGGCGCAGCAGCACTCCTTGTCTAGAATAATAATAATAAAAAAACAGAAACAATTAATCGCAAATTTTAAGTATACAACTCATAAAAAAATCCAAAGTTTCAGCTAAATTAAACAAAACGTTCAAAATAGATTTATGACCAGTTAGATCCAACTATATGCGCTATGTTCAGTATTTCAGTCGGCACGTAGTCATGCACATTTGTACTGTGGTTCAATTAATAGTTATTTCCGTTGAACAAATGATAATTACAAGAAAAGTCTCAATGCAACTGGGAAAAGTAGTCACGAACCGCATTCACATTAATACTTGAATTCATTACATGTTTCAGTGTCACGTTACAAAATTATCTTATTTAAATTCAATTCAAAATTAAATTTAAATAAAAATTACAGGAGACCACATTTGTTTTTAACATCAACGAAATGCAGAAAGTTAAAAGTTGTTAGATCCACTGGAGGAGAAAGAGCGAGTTGAAAGTACCTGTTTATGAGGAAGCAGTACTTAAGAAAAATGTTACAATGACCTCAAGCTAATCCAAAACCTGACTGACCGCTATTGCCTGTACTCGAAATAATGAGTAGTTTGAATTTCATAATACTTTTATCACATAACCCGCCATTCTCCGTTCCCGTTGTCAAACGTTGGGACGAGGAACCTTCACCAGGACATTGCACTTAATTGAGTCATCAAAGCAAATTAGCACCTTTCAACTTTAACAACACAAAACGCAGTTATTTTTACAAATGACGATTATCTTCTAATATTAATAGCTAAAGATTTTCAAACTATATAACTGCTAAAATCACTGGAGTCTTTTGTCAATTTTTTGGTCGCAAACTGGTAATCACTATAGTAATTTTGGAAAACTTGTCCCTTTTAGATGGATACAAACTGCCCGAAAACTCATCAACTTCGCCATCGCAAACTTAATTTTTAAGCAAACACTATTGCCAGTTAAGTTTACCTAAACATTAGTATTTTTATGAAAATTTACTTATCTCAAACTGTTTTTAGTAAAATCGTGTACAATATCTTCAACAGAACAGCTAGATAAATTAAGTTAGGCTATAATGGCAAGTGAAATGGTATTAATTGAAAATATGCTTGTACAACATCCATATTTACCGTTATATATAAAATAAATTTCATTGAACATTTTAATCAAAAATGTACTAATTATTCATTAATCACACAATCATGTACAACTAAACAAATTACAATTAATCTCCAATTAACTTATGACATGTATTTTTACTGAAATTCAGAAGTCTTTAACATGCAATAAATTAACACACTAAACCATGTTGAGAAAAACAGAAAAATTGCCCACTATAATGTTGGCAAAATATCGACGGTATGAACAACTGTATGTAATAGCGGTCTTACCTCTTGCAATTCTGTTGAAACTGTACACATACACTGTCTTCATCGACAGTAGTTAACATGTCAAGGCCCAAAGGTATTTGCGGACAAGGCAAGTCCATGACCCTCACATCCATCTGCACACTAGCACTTTGATCACAGAGATGCATTGTGTCCAACCGATTTAGTAATTTTGGAAACAGTACATTCGAATACCACTGAAAATTCTTAGCTGTGTCCAGTGTTTTAAGTGGAATTTAGACTGAATTCGGTGTTGCATAGAAGTTGCTTAACTAAAGTAGGTTAGGGTCAATAACACCCATCCTGGAAGCCCACACCTCTTAACCATAAGCCATTAGGTCAATGTCCCAATCGAGCTCTATAGGCCAACAAAAAAAAAGTTTGATGAACAACCACCTGAATGTTAGTGAACCGTTTTGGGGCGTTTCTTAAACGCATGTGACGTAAGTGTGTTGGGGAAAGTAGAAATAATTTTGCATGTCTGGAAAGTACGCTGAGAATTTGCACCTGTCGATTATCACTCCCGGATGCTACACGTATGAAGAATGGTTTGACTGACTTACTGATTTCTCCAGTACTTCAACACTTACTTTTAACCAGATTTTAATATATGAACCACCTACTCTTCAAACCAGAGCCGTCTATAATCTATTAGTAATCATTAGTCAATAGATTAAAATAACATAAGATAATTTTCAACAAAGTTCCGCAAATGGTCAGTTTGTTTTTCAGCGTAGATTCTCACTCACCGATTTAAGGAGAAATCTGATATGGTTACGTGTAGAATTGTAATCCATAAATTTTGACAAGGTTAAATAAAGGTGTAATGTACCCAATTATCATAGCGGGATCAACGACACTATCGGTTCAACCTTGATATTTTATAATAAAGCAAACAAACATCTTGATGATTCATTACTTTGGAAAGGCCATGAATGCGCCATCTTTTTTCCTCCGTTTTAGAAAGGTATTTTAAAAGTCTCATGTAGTAGATTGCCAAACAAATATGATCGAATGACGTATAGTTACTATATTAGCTCACATTTAAATTTCAAGCAAAATTCGAAAAACACTATTGCTAACAATAATAACCCTCGTATCGATAATACATTTTTCCCCATTTCCGTCGACAAAAAAATGATGGCAATTTTTAAAGGATTTTTTGAATTATCGAATAATGACCTGGCCGACTATGTAAAAAAAATTAATATGACACATTGAGCAACTGAGCTTTAATGCACCTGTCATGCGAGATTATCGTCGAGGAGACAAGGCCAATGCATGGTAACATCCTAGAAGCATTTCCTCGAATTTGACAAGAAGTAATCGAAAGTTGTCCACCAATGAAATAATATGGGGAAGATATTTTAAAGCATGTTTAATGTTGTATGAAAAACATAGTTAGCATACCCAACAAACTTTGCCAATGTATATGTGAATAAATTTAACAAATAAATGAATATTTCTAATCATTCATAATCGGGTATAAAATCTACAATCTGATGGATTGGTCTATGATGTATTACCGTTAAAGATCTATTTACACACACGGTTTTCGTTCAGTGACATTTTCTTTGTGTCAGTGAAAAAAAAAATATTGTTTTCTTAAAAGTAAGTGGGGATGCGGACAATAGGAGGCTGTTTTTTCATAGAATTTTGTTAAAGCATTTACACACCGCTCGGTACAGTAGTATGAAAGTACCGGAACCGGAACCGGATGATCACCGGTTTGACTCGGAAACTGATGTGTGTAAATTAGGTGTGGAATTTTTTCAATAACTTTTTTTAAATACCTTACACGGTAGGAATTTAAAAATCGTGTAGATATGGACATACATTATGAATGATACAAGTTAAAAGTTTATCGTTAAAATATTTGTATAAAAAATCCATTGTGGACCCGGACCACCTCGAAACAGAATCAAAGATGGCGTCCACTTCCTTGAGATGACCTAGTTTTTCAAGACATGTCTAAAGTCGCTTTTTAAAAAAAAATGCTTTTTGGGCATCCGTTGTTTTTAAACAATAGTATTTTATCTATTATAGTGTGAGATCAAAATATTTTGCACTTCCCAGGACAGTTTTAGAGACACAAGAGCCGAATATATAATCGTAACATATCGATCAATTGCCAATTAATGATTCGTTAAAATCTAATATATATTATTAAATTGATGGCGAAGTAATTAAGTCAAGTGCTATAACTAATCGATTAGCAAAAATCTGTAATCTGATTCTTGCAAAACAATTAACTGTAATTATGTGATAACGGTTATTAGTCATACGACTTCTACGACGGTAACAACAATAGGACAAGAAAGATTTATTTTAAACCTAGTACATTAAAAAACAAACTTTGCGGATTAAACTTTATTTTAAAGTAAGATCATTTTTAAAACTGAAAGAACTGATATAGGCTGAAAAGGGTCACCAATAAGAGCCCTTTTACTATATATATAGTTAAAATACGTTATGAACGTTGTTGTTAGCATGGCCCTACAAGAGTAATTAAAAATAATAAAATGATTCAAACCTTCTAAAATGGGCAATTGTAGTTTCGGACTCAACACCACCTGTTGTAGGTGAAACCATGGCAAATTCCTCAGGTTCGTCCAAACCTACATTGCGAACTTCTTCGTGGATGAAATTCACGAACAACATCTCTCCTTCAATTCCAGTTTCTTCGGGGCTTGGTTGATGCACGGGGGTATTCACAATTCTCTGTCCCAAAGCAGCAATACCGGGTACAGTTGGCATGTTCAAATTGAGCGTATTCGGCGGCGGGGGATTGTGTCTAGACGTGCGGCGGGATCTCAAGCCACTTTCTCCAAGTCCCGCTTCTCCGTTCCTAACATGCAACGGACCACCTGACGCTCCTTCGCCGTCCACGTTAGGCCTAAGCAGCGAATTCGCCGAAATTTCACCGGTCGCCAACTCGGAATCCACGTTCGCCACCGCGTTTGACGGGTAATGAAATGGGTTTTGAGGAACAGGATCGGCACTGTGAGACATTTTCCGGCGAGTAAAAGGATTACGAGATAAAAACTATTTATAGCTCCGTTTATATATATCCTGTCAACTTTGAAAGGTCGAAAGTTTCGAGAATTAGTCGATAATCTATCCCATGAAAATATGAGACAATATCCGAAGTTTGAAAACTTTTTCTTGAAGACGATGACAAGTGTACATCCGATCAATACGACAACGACCTCAAGACTGCTGTGACGAGCCTTCCGATTGCCATGTGAATCGACGTCATGATCATCTGTAAATGGCACTGTTGCGCCATCTACCGCTATTTTTAGCAACGCCTTGCCCTTCACCTAACATTTTAAGAGGTCAATGACTGAGATAATGACCTAGTTGAGTGATAAACGCCCAAAATATTTACTTGATTTACCAGGCTGGGCAAGTAGGAAATTGGCACAAAAGAAGGTTCGGGAAGAAAAACGAAAGTTGTTGCTAAGCATTAAACCTTCTTTTCCTAATCACATAACGTCATTTACGCCACGTGCTTATATATAGGCACCTTAATTGACAAGTTGTTAAATTCATCATTTATATTACAACACAAAATTGTGAACTCTGACTTTTTAATGTGTTGGCAGGGTTAATACCTCCAAATGACTGACTTCGAATTTCACTCTAGCTCCGGTTTTATCTGTTTGTTATCTGTATTATTTAGGCATGTGGTATGCCAATGGTGCATGTCATGCATAAGGAAATATGACGCATCTTAATTGGTCCTATTTCCATTTGTCATGTCTGTCAGATTCCCTAACATCCAAAGTTTGCATTTCTAGCATGCATCTATAGATATAATTATCCATCAGTAGAAGTCACCATCCTCCCACGCATATGGCCCACGATCGAATGCCTTTCTATGATATGGCCTCTGTTTCTTGGGCAATCCTTGGTTATACTGAACCACTGGTAGAAGTCACTGCAATGCCCTTTCTCCAATTCATATGGGTGCAGCTACTGTTAAGATTGTTACTTAATAGGGCATGGGCTCTGGTACTTGGACAACTTTACTCTTCTCCAACACAAAATAAAATTTAAAAAATTCAGAAATCCTTAGTTTCCTATTTATTTTATGTAATTTCATTTATTTAACCCCATCCACTCATCATATATAATTGAACAGGTACATTACACAACAATATGACGATTTTCCATAAAACCCCTGTAAACAATTCAAAATTACAAGAGCATATAAGGGGCCGCATTTTATAGGTTTCATACATCCTATACACAGAATCTGTGGCTAGTAGTGGTCGATGTTCTCATCAAAAGGTTTGATTTTCTTGAATCATTTTAACAAATTATCAAGTACTGTACAAAAAAAAATATTAAAGCGGCACTCGTCCACATGGTTATCTAATTTGACTTTTTCAAAGCGTTACGTCGTATGAACAAATATCTTACACAGGAAAAGGTGAAAAACAGTTCAAACGCATAAGTATAAAAAAACGTTTGGACCAGACAAAAAATCATTCTGAACTTTAGAAAGCGCAATACAAAATAAAAATGAGAATATAAATTGAATGAAAATATACTGCATGAATGAAAATTAAAAAATGGAGGTTTTAAACATTAGTGCGCGTTGAATCTCAATTGCACATTAATGCAGCAATTGTAATAATGGGCAAACTTAATCTCTTGATGATGGATTTATGTTTCTAAAATCCACATTGTTCGTTTCAATAAATATATCTTCAAATTTCTGAAATATTTGATCCGAGCCTAAGACAAATGTATATTTCATGATTGACAACAACTCAAAAATACCTGTGTAAAAAGTTAAGTGTCATGTTAAATGCAAAATAACATTTTTCAAAAAAATAACGTAAATTAAAATGTTGCAAATTATTAGAAATGGAGCCAAAAATTACATATGCTTAATTGGATGATTTGTTTCGTACAAGGAATATGTTAAATTTTTTTACAGTTATCGATAGAAACAAAATGAATTTTCCCCTTTGCAAAACGTTGATTTAAGTTTAGTTGGTAAATAGAAATAATCTTAATTGTTCAAACCAGCTTTTATTTAATTTGTTTTTTAAGCCAAATGCAATTCTTGGAAGTTGTAGAAAACTGCAAAGAGGGTTCTTTCGGTGTCCGACCCAAAAATACGTAAAATCTTCATACGTCAGGTCCTTAAATTCACATAGTGTCCCTACAGGAACAACCAGGGTTTTAAAAAATTGTAGTAAAGTCAAATCGAGTTAACTATTAATTTAGTATAAACAATCACGCATGACACAATATTGACAAATTAATAATTTTTTTTGGAAATGAAAGTCGTTACCAGAAACCAAGAGCCCATGATCACAGAGCAGATTACGTGTTCAAATTAGAAAACCAATAGATTATTTAAATGTCAGGAAAAAAATAGATCCATAGAAAATGTGATGATGAGAAATAAATGGGATATACAATATTAATTACTATTAATTCTTGAACCTTAAAAAGCCCTGTGATGTATGTCTCGTTTCTTTAGGTAAAGTGAACTTATTTAAAGTATCAACTGAGTCCTGGATGCAAATAAATACACAGATTGGGTTGGATAATACTAACGTGCTAAAATGCCTGAAAGGCGGACATTCGAGGAAAAAACGGTACACACATGTACATCATATTTACAAGGGACGCAATGCTACTCGAGTCTTGTATTATCATCTCAATGTAAAGCCAAGCAAAATCTTGACGTTTAGTCGAATATCAGTCTTCACTTGATGAAGTTCAACCAGCTATATATTTTGGAAACCCAGTAACCGAACCTTCGATGTCCTACAAATTTTGAAATTTTTTATGCTGAAATTCGCTCCATAACTGTCCAGTTGTTTCTGTTACATACATAGGTCATAATGAATGAGAAATAGCTTCATTGAAAAATGCCAAAAATTGGAAAATTTGCAATTAACGTGATAATAAAGTGACTAATGCCAAATTTTGCTTTAAATAACCTTAATTCTGGAGATGATATTATCTAAAAAGTGAAAAGATAATGTCATCATTTACAAAATTAAATAAATTTAGCTAAATATTTCAAGTGTATCGAGATTCTGTCTGATTTGGTACTGGACTGACTTTACTAACCACGCTCGTTTTTCTCTATACATCTTCAAAATTTTTCAGCAACATCCCATAATAAATGTTTTCAAAGCTGTACTAATAAATACAGTCAGCACTTCAGATAAAATACATTTGCATAGCCACAAAAAAGAATTATTCAACAAGTGCAGTCGGGGCTCGACTCGGATCAAGGTTAATACAAAATTCGGCAAGGAGTGTAGCTAAGGCTCGGGAAATTGAGAAATTCAGGTTCAAAAAATGAGAAACGAAACACGGACGGGGGTAAATTGGACCTGTTTAGGTTAGAATTTATCGTTTATTAGTTTCTCCTATAACAAAAGAATTAGCTGCATAGGCGAACCGTAGGTGGTGTAGCAGTGCAAAAGTTTCAATTCCTGTTACTTGACAGCAACGAGGTAATCATATTGTTTTAATAGACTTAAGCTTAATTCTATAAATGTAATGCTGCCTTATTAGCACCATGATGCTTTCTTAGCAGTGATACAATTCAACTCAATTCAGTGTTCTACTCTAGGCTTCTTCTGTATTCCTTCTGACTGGCAAAACCTGGGGAGAACACTCAAATTGCATAATTAGTATCTTGGTATGCATCTTCAAGTCCATACCACAAATTTGTCCCTCATTTCAGCGTTTGTTTAGTGAAGATACACGTCCTGATATCACATAACAGGGCATAGATCACGCCTTAGTCGCTACATTTTCTGCCCTTTGCATGCTACGCCACTACGTCGCGTATACGCCGTAAGAATTTCGTAAAAAAGTTTTCAGTAAGTAATACCTGTTGCCCAATCTGTACAATGTTGCTATAGAATCATCTAGGATCAACGCAATTATATCTACCTACATTATTTACAATAATATTACACATACAAAGAAATGGCTGAGCACCCGCACAACTCACAAGCACCTTCGTCGCACACGAGGTGACCAAGAAAACTTGTATCAGGTATTGCTATCCAACTAAGACACTCGATTAACCAATGTAGGGGTTTCGATGTTGAGATATCGGTCATCGATATCCGGCTTAATAATGAAGAGTTCGCGATGGTCATTGCGGTCACCGTAGGAGTAATGGAAATGGTCTGCAGAAAGCACAAAACTCCTACTGCCGATGAACTACATGGGACCGGACGCACCAATGCAAACATTGAAAAAATAAACGAGAATAATTTATTCCAGGCTCGATGAATAATTTGTACTGAAGTTACCATTCCCAAATCATGATAGCTGTCCAGCTGCGTACCGATGCTAGCGGCCCATACATACTAGTCGCATATACTTGAGGATATGCGAGTGAAATTGGTATTAAGTTTCAATTAATGAATAGTAGATTGTAAATGTTGAATTTCAGTGCTTGTCATTATATGGACTTTGATTACAATTGGATCATAAAATTTATGAGAATGAAAAAGTAGTTACATAATGTAAAATCAGAGCTAGGTACTGACCATCGAATGTTGGTGCAATTGGTAATTTCCCCAATTGTCCTTTTAAAGAAAATGATCAGATAATGAAAGATCAAGCAAGTTTGCATTGGTTTGTGGAATTGTTTAACATACAGAAAATAGAGAGCAAAGGAGGGCCTATGATATACAAAGATGCTTTGCTGGCTTCCAGGTTAATTAATGGCAATTTTGTCAATTTTCTTTCCAAATGTCTTACATAAAACCTAAAGCATAAACCTCATTTCCAGAATGGAACATGTTGTATCAGTTACCAGTACTTGGGTAACATACATTCTAATATGCATCTAGAAAGTATGGGACATCTAATTAGGTACCACGAAAAAATTGTCCGAACGGTCAATTGGCCATCCAAGAAGCCAGCAAAAATTCCATGGGACAAGGCAGAATCAAGACCAATATCTAAGCCAAACCTGGCATTTTCAATCCATTGGTTAAATACGCGACCAATGAGTCTTAACAATTCCACGTTCTCGAGGATTTGCCTCTACGTCCCAACTGGCGACTAGTGGGCATTTCTACTTCGTTGGTCACCCGTTGAACTCTTGCCTGGCCGGATCTGTTGGAAGCCGAACGTGCTCTTCCCGGATGCTCGCCATCAGAATCACTTGACTGAAATGCAAAGTCCGCACAAATGTCACTAATATAGAATGAGAAACAATGAAATGCCCTTCTTACAAAAAATGGATGCTTCATATTCAGAGATCACGCTGTAGTGCAGAATGAGTGGTCGTTAAATGATGAGAGAATTTTGGGGCGAATGGTCATCGTTCTCGAGCCTTCGCGAGGACCAAACGAGCTGTTGTCGTCGAATGGCCGAGTACTCACTTCAGTAATCTACGTGAAAAAACTGCGCTAGAACGAGTCTGCTAGGTGTCAGAAGGCAGCGGCTTCGGCCTAAAGACACATCCCATCTTAAAACGATGAACAAATAATTGGTAATACTGCAAGACGTCCTGCAGTCAGTCTCAGTGATTCTCCAGAATCGATTCGAACGAAACAACCCAACGTCCTCGGGCAGCTGACTCGCGTCCAGGACAGTAAAAAAATAAAAATAAAAACACAGGATTTTGGAACGGAAAACAAAAAGCAATCCATAATAGCCTCGATCCGTTGGCTCAGCCAGGTGATACGGTAGGGTCACGCTGGCCATTTTTCAACCGAAAAACGCACCGGATTAGTCTTGTTTTGCGATAAATCAAAACGGACTTAATTATTCACACTCTGAAGCTAGGTGGTACCACTGCAACCAGCGGCGGAACTTAGAACTGCAGGAAGTTATCTGGCAACAAGGCAGCCAGAATTTGAATCCTTTAGCGCAAAAGTCTCATGTCCGATGAGGGTCTGTCAAAGAAACGCACCGATGACACCCACCCTCAACTTCCGATCGTCTACAGCGTGAATCAAAAACGCACGAGGGTTAGAGTTGAATGTCTTTTCCGATGATTGGTGGCACACGTGCGGTTCGCCTAACGGTGTCGATTGTAGCTAATCAATCCTCACCGATTTGAGTTTTAGGTCTCGCACATATGCAACAGGAAAGACTATAAACACCATTTCTGTGGCTTATGATGGAAGAAAATTTATGTATCCAGTTGACTTTCATACTCCAGAGCCAACACCAGACTCGGCGTCCGCCTTTCCAGTAGTAGTAGTAGTAGTAGAAGTAGTTGCGGTAGTAGCGCTACGCTCAACATGCTAGTGCGTCTTAAGGAACAACGCAGATGCTAGCCCAATCGAAAGGGTGCTTGCCACTACTACACGAGGACATCTAGTTGGATATATATTACATGGTTTCTTCGCTGGAATGGTCAAATGAATAGACGGCTGCTGCTCGTCTCGCCAATGGATTGCATAGCTATAAGTAGATTTTCTTCACTTTCTGCGCTGGCTTCGTGTCTGCCGAACTGTTGGCGTTCTTGCCGTTGCCATTTTTTGGCGGTACGTTTAAGACTAGATTGATCTGTTTATTGTTGCTGGGCAAGTTGGAAAACCCTTCTGTGTGGTTCATGTTCATGTGGAGAGGCTCGCGAGCGCCCCTGTTCGAGCACTGCCTCTGATCGAAGTTCGGATCGTCCACGTACGGCGTGTCCACTTCGTCCGAGCGGCAGCGCCGGCTGAACAGATATCCACTTATGAAACCTACGATCAGGGCCACGATAATCGAGGTGGCCACCGCGATGGCCAGCGTTTCGGCCGTGTAGATGGGCGGGGATTCACGGGATGCTCCATATGTGGGTCCTACAGAAAATGCACAGACAAGTAGAAAAAAGAAACGAGAAATTAATCGTGTTACGTGGCGAAATGGGTGAGATGCCAACCCAAAAACTCAAAAGCAGGATGTCCCTTATTCAGCGGTTTTGTAAGCTCGTATAAACGCAAGTGGTACTTATCGACCAAACAAGTATCGAGTGCGCACGACTGAATAAATTATATTTGAAACGCACACAAATAAACAGCACATTGTAAAATTTCAAAATTCTCGTTGTAAAAAGCAATTTCTTCAATTAGTTAAACTTTTGGGTGACCTTTAGTTGAACATTATGGCATATAGGGTCATATTTTCATCTACGAATTGAGGTGCAAAGAAAGTGTGCGAGTGTACTTGAAAATCATAAGGAAAATGTCTGGTTTAAGAAGCATACGCAAGAAGGACCTAAACACCTGCAAACTAATCCATTGCTAATAATAACTTAACAATGAATTTCTTAACTCACACAAACACAGTAAATTAGCTTGAAATAAATGTGAAGAAAGCAGCATAAAAAAAAGGAAAAATAAAAGCTTCAAACGGGGGTTTGCCTCGTCTTCCTTTCTCCCAGCCTGCCCTCCTCTGTCCCATGTAACAGCAATATAACAACATGCCTCATATTCTCAGACTACAGCAACTGCTTTCAAACATTCAATCGTCATTTATTCAAGGACATTCACTTTTGCTGCAGCTAACTTCACATGGCATATTCAAAGAAACAAACTTTAAATTACCCATTTTTCAAAATTCCCTAATTCTGCAAGGGCATTTCTTTGATTATGCCAAGAAAGACGTATAGGTGCTGGACACAAACTGGGGATTGTGTAATGGAGTGCATGGTAGTCAGGGTAAGAGGAGGAGAAATAAGGAGAATAAGAAGTAGGAGCAGAAGAAGAAGAAGAAGATGAAGAGGAAGAACAACAACAAGCTAGGCAAGGTAATAGATTGCACAGTATGCAAGTAGTTTAAAACAAAAGCATGTACTCAAAAGTTCTTCAATAATCCAGTAATATTGAACAAGTTGTTCCATTTTCGTGGAATTCAGAACAAATTATTCCTAATAATTTTCAAATAAAAAAAATGACGTCACACCTACAATGATGTGACAATTTTAACCAGCCAAATTAAAAATTCTCTTATTAGATCGAATTTAGTGCATGGAAATTTTGATTATACAACGCTTGAAATTAAGGAAGATGATAGAATTCAATTCTATCAAAAACTGCAAAATTTCCCTTAATATTTTAAGCGAGTTATAAAAGTTCACAAAGTATTAACCACAAAAAATGGACTAATCATTATTTTGAATTAATCTGCAGTTGTTTTGATGCTGTCAATGCTGGGAAGAAATACAAAAAGTATATAACAATCACTTTAATATAATTTTCAATATCCCTATTTTCTAATAATTCTAATTTAATAATCATTCATGCTAACAAAAACTTTCAAAACAGATCTACCCTTCCACAAGCCTAATCGCTTTCCAGCTCATCCAATTTCCATACACATTCGTACAACAGAACTTGTATGCGACTTCATATTTAATTTTCATGCATTTTTCAAGAGTACGACAACAACATGACATGAAACACAACAATATGTATAACAAAAACTAAATCCACCACCACTGTTCAGAAACACCAATGAAGTAAACAATATTATTAACATAACAAAAATAAACCGCAACCAAGTATAAAACAGATTTCAATTCATGCATCTAAAATTCAAATCATACTAAACTTAAGAATTAAAATAAGAGTAACCTAGCTAATTCTTAAATATAAAAACAAGCTTTTTTTTTTTTTTTTTTTTAAAAAACCCACTACTGGTAAGGGAGAAGACGAGGAAGCAGCACAAATACAATTAATCCGGGCTATGATCACTGTGGCATTTTTTTTTGCTAGATCTACACGTATGATTATTAATTATGTATGCACAGGTAGTTGGGCGCAACAATCATTCACACAGAGGTAGAGGGGGCAGAGCTAATGGAACGAAAGGAAGGTCAAAAGGCTTACCCTTGTTGTCAGTGCCAGCTAATGTGGTAGGAATAGCGTTGGAGAGCTCATTATGGCGGCCTGGACGACTGGGCGTTTGTTGAGAGGAACGCTGAGGTGTAGTAGAAATAGGACCACGACCTACGACCAGTAGCAAACATATAGATGTCACATAACAATGAATGCCACTCATTGTTTTAACAAACATAATTAGTGGAGAACTAAGTTACAAAATGGAGCAATTAAAAGTAAATTTTATATATAGGTTTTTTTAAGAGACGTTAATAGAAATAACGTGATGATATAATTATGTAATATAACGTGAGAATGTTTTATTTAAAACTTTTTCTTATAAAAAATTGACTAAAAATTTAAAATGAGCCTTTAATGAATTTTTTAGCAACGTTTTTGCAGAAATTATATGACATAACATGTCATAACATGAATAAACAGATTTGTAAAGTATGATAACAGCGTAACCAAATGTATTGATTCCAATTAATAGTTCTTCCCTTCTGGAAGCCTTTTAATTGCTCGATTGTTTTACTGTGCGGGTTAGGATATATCCATTAAAGTGAGGCAGCACAATTTTTGTACAATTATTAAAGAAGTTGGGAAACCAGGTTAATGCGTTAGGAGTACTGATATGGTACTGAGATGAAGCGTGGCCTACACACGCTTCTGAATGCGATTATTAAAAGCCAAACTTAAATATCTGAAAATGGTTAGTTGAAGACAGTATAGAGAACAAAGAACAAAGCAACACTAGAAAAGCACAAGTACGATCACTATCATGTCAAAATAGAACAGGCAATTTTAACGCATATAAAACAGGTTGCATGCAATGCGAAAAGCAATGTGCATTAATTACTTAATGTGCTGGTAGAAAAATAAAATTAACTGACCTCCACCATATACATAAACACGTTGCTCTTAGAAAGCAAATTTTGACGTATAGCTTATCAACTAAATGGAGTAGCTAGGATCGAGAGCAATCCATTCCTTCCCTAATTTAGTAGGGGTGCCAAAATGTGGCTGTGATAATGTGGAGCTGGCTCCGAATTCACTATTTAACATACCCATTTCATTAGTTACCAACTGGAGAATCTGCAAGATTATTTATTTCTAACCTGATGAAGTCCGTGAGGACATGACATTTTTAAAATTCAGAAAATTATAATTCCTTATTTAATTGTTTTTCTTCTTCTCAAAGTTGAACTATACTAGAACGATGCAATTTTAAAGCCATTGAATTGCCAAAAAGTACTAAGCTCTTAGTTTGTTTAAAATGGCAGTATTTTCATACTCAAATTTATAATTTAGGCTACTGATCCCAGCTACTCCCAGAGCAGCTTCGAATAAAGGGTGAGTGCCAGACTAACCCGAATCAGGAATGGTGTTGTTGTCGCCACTAACTAGGCCCATATCATCGGTGTTGTCGCTGGCACTACTTTGGGCATCAGGACACTGCACAGGACAGGGTGGACAGGAAGAGGAAGGAGGAGGTACGACGGTACTGCGAGGAGGATCTAACAAGTAATAGCAGGAAAACTTAAAAAAACTCATTCCAGGATAACTAAAAAAATTGGAAGCGGTGTCTGTCAGCACCTGGTGACAATTACAACCATCCGTCAAACTAAAAGGAATGGCTGTCAAATCATATTAATGAAATGCACTTCTCAACAAATGCAATACATGCATCTTATGTATGCTTAAAATAATAAAGATAAAAACTAAATTAAAATAAGTGCCAAATTATGCCTCACAGTCAAACTGGTCTTTCAACCATTCAAGATGCATTTACTCAATCACATGGATTAAAATGATTTAGGTTACACAAAAACTTGCTTTAAACTGAACATTGGCTTACCGTTCGAACAACGGGGGTGATATCCGAGGGCAACGCTTTGAACATAATCGTTACTATTCCGGTTGCTAAAAGAATTATCAAAAATATTAGATACAGGTAAATGAGGAAATTATACAGTAAATGGTGCACTTTAAAATTGCAGGGGCCATCGAACGTCTCAAGCAAAGACACATAATCAAAACTTTAAATTAAAAATTGCATTTGTTTAAATTTTGTGTGTGAAAAATGCACAACAAGACCACAAGTTGTACGTAATTCGCATACAATTCAGAATGTTTGATTTAGGGTAAAGTTAAGATTATTGTCCTAAAGTTCCAAACGATCATATCTTCAAAAGAGCCCATAACTAATCCAAGAAACGACATTATGAAACACTCACGGTGACCCTTCACTGGTACATTTGCTTCTTTTTTCGTCCCAAGCACAGTACGGGTCTTGCAAGTTCACGCATTCGCTAAAAAAATAATTCAAACAAGTTTTTGAAATGTAGAAAATCAGATTACATTGCAACCATGCAACATGAAAAAACCTGACTAAAAACTACTTACTTGCAAGATAGAATCTTGTCCTCATAACACCGGGACAACTTTACGGACAATATTTCTTCTTTTGATACGACAATTAGTTTGCTTTCCTCGGTACCATCGGCACGAACGCCCCTGTACACATGGAGGTTTGTGATGGCCATGTGAGGCGGGAAAACCTGAAGTTCTTCAATTATAACCGGGCTTGGTTTTGAGTGTTCTTGACTGTCCGCATTGATGGCTTTGATAACTTTGCCATTATCTGTAATAAGGGTCAGTTAGCAATACTGGTCTTAGTAAAAGCAAGTAACATTCAATATCAATAATGTTAAATTAGAAATTGCACTATTACATACCGGTACCAATAAAAAGCACATCGTATGCTTTATCATCGGCAGTCTTTACTTGAGGGTCAACAGCAATTTGCGTGAACCTATATCTATAAGACAAAAATTCAAAAGCGATGCTTTTAGACAGCGAAAATGCACGATATCATTTAATGCAATGCCATCTCAAGTCAAAAGAAAACATCTTTTACTGTAATTAAATACTGAACTTACTGCAAGCTTGTGTGGACTACCAATGGATGATCCCAAAATGCTGGAACTGCTTGATCCATTAAAGTGTGGCTCTTGATGAAATTCAAAGGTACATCGGGTAAAGTTCTGGAATCGTTCACGCACTGTAAAATATCCAAGAATAAGGTGTTTAATATTTATTAAAATACATAAAAGCAATTGAACCTCTAAATGATGTTTTAAAAACAAAATATTACTTGTCCAGGTCGGGGCTCAGGCACTTTGCTGCCTTGTACTGGCAACCAATTTGAATTCATGGTTTCCTGTTCTTTGAAAGGTCCACCAAAGGTTTCCAAAATGTCCTTCATCCGAAAAGCACACACAGCAGAACCGCTAATACTATTCCTGCAGAAACGGGAGAGCCATTAATTAGCAAGAGGAAATTACAATTGCACAATAAAAATATTCAGAAATGTGTTGGCTAAAAAGGACACACAGATGCTGTTCAAAATACACACAAGCTCAACAACCAAATTGCCAGAATAAACTGCAAACATGGTGTCAAATAATACAAAACAAACAATGGATTATTCCTGGCTAGTTTGCAAAGATGAGACTTAAAAAACTTAATTACTAGAAATATAACAAGCAGACATTCCACCTAAATTTCTCATTTACACTGGTATCTGTTCACAGGGACACAGACTTGGAAACGAGCTTACAATGCTCATATCATTCACGTTTAAATTTACTAGAGAAAAAAAACCAATTCAATATGAAAGCAATTTCATGACAATCTTCGAAATTCAATGCTTGTTAACATAATGATACCAAGCCATTTTTGGATGCAGGCAAGCTATTTATCGAATAATTTGAAGATCGATAAAATGCCATTGTTAGCATCTGGTGTTCTGTGATGAATATGTCTCACCCACTCCAAAAAAATCATTAATAATAATTGCCAATCCATTTTCCCTTCGTTAATAAATACAATCTGTGAATAAAGAGCCATATTATGCACACTTTATGGGCATAATAGGGGGGCCTCCACACTTCTCCGTCAATAAAATGGCAACATAAATCTCACTTGATGGCTCATGAGGGTGGTCAAAAGTCATCGAAAATATTCTGAACTTTGGTAGCATTATATTTTGATCGTGATTTAATATCAAGTTGTGCGGTCCGTGAAAACAAAGTGGGCAATAAATTTAAATCAGTTTGACAAAGCGTGTTAGTATTCATAAATTATTCTAATGTGTGCATTTTTTATTTTGGATCGACCAAAAGATTCACCATTGCCTGAGATTTAACCTATAGTGGCATCCAAGTCTGATCCAAATACATCATTTTGCAACATGTCAAAATGCAACATCTTGAAAATTCTAAAAAGTCCACTATGACTTTTTGACATTTAGGATCGCTGTCATGATTTTCCAATTTTCATCACGTCGTAAAATCAATATGGTCATGTATGTAATGTTAGATAATATAATCGCAACATTTATGAAGCAAGCGATAGTTGTGGCAATATTTTGCACTTTGCAATTTGCGATTTGTAAATATTCAGTAGTTTGTTATCAATGATTTCTCAATTTAGAAAACATTTACTCGCCGTGTGCAAAATTACGTGATTTTAAATTTGAAAATTTAATCAATATTAGTTCTTAATTACGGCTTTGTCATTACGGTTGCTGTCATTGAACCAAGCTAAAACTGCATCTCCAATAACACAAGGAGTGCTAAAAGTACACTAACGAAGCAATGTGTACACGAGAAACTAGCTCATCTTATTGTCAAACCCATTAGCTAGAACACGTACGATGTATTGATGTATGCAATTTGCAATTAAAACACTAATGAATGATGCAATACACACGATAGAGCAACATTAGCGCAGTGATGGATATATGCCCTGATAAAAACAAATGAGAAACAAAATGCGGAAAGAGAGGTGCACATAACGAAGGCACCCAAGAATAAGGCAGCAGAGGTGAAGTAGAAGAAAAAGTGTGATTTCGGTAGAGTTGCAAAGGCAGCAGAGCAAACGAGTGCAATTATGGGACATCATCAGATAGAGAGAAAAAATGTGAGAACGGAGAGCACACCAGTGAAGTACACATATAACCACACATGGATGATATATATATATATATAATGGCGAAAAAGAGATAGAGAAAGTAACACACAGAAGCAAGAAGAGAGAGATAGAGAGTAAAGAGAAATGAGAGAGAACCATATATGAGAAACAAAAACATAAAACACACTCATGAGATAGTAGTGGTGCCATCATGCGGCTGCATGGAATTACACAAGAGAGATTATACTGTTGGAGAACGAAACAGGGGGAAATTTGGGCAAAAACGAACACTAATAAACTCCACACCGAGAGAACAGCCGAAAATATGCAAACACCACTCACCCGCGATAACACGTTCCGAGAGTTTTTCATATGAAAAAAATGGAAGCTGGTATTAAAAACCACATGTACGGATAACACTAACACCAAAAAATAGGCATAAGAAAATGGCTATTCAAGAATTACAACTGCCAAATCATAATGTAGCTAATGTAAAATGGCGGCATTTGATGGGAACAGACGGTGCATCCTTATTTGAAATAATGGTCCCATGGTGGACATTAATCGGATGCCTCGCACAGAGTAAAGTGTCATGTATAACATGGGCTGCTCGATACTCAATTCCACAATTAAGCTCAAAAATAATCTAGAAATGAGAGATTAAGGCTTTTGAAAAAAAGTTTGTGGGATGATTTAAATGTGCAACGAATACAAATTTAGATAACAAACAGAAGTGTAACAATGGATAGCAAATGTTAAAGGATGATATAACAGCATTTGGCTGTGACTATCCCCAGTTAGCCGTTATACACATCATGTACTCATGTCGGGACCGTTCTGTTTTCGTGCGGTAAATGCAGTGCAAATCAAATTGAACAAATTTGTGACCTAATAGTGAGCAGCTTTTGCTCAATGCCAGTAAAGCCAAAATTATTCATTTAATATAAAAATTCCTTCGCACTTTGGTCCAAAAGCTTAAAGCCAACTGTAATAAGAAAACAGAAAGACACAGCCGATAGATAGCACCACCACATTACTGGAGCTCAGCAATTATAAGCGTATGTGAAAACAACTTGTGACATAAAGAAGAATATTCTTCTCGAATCGTGTAAAGCATGGCATATTTTTAACCACTAGTTCAGCGATTAAATACAGGTTCATCCTCCGACAAATGTGTACTGCAAGAAACAAAGCAGACTTAGCAGAGCGCGAGGCTTTGCTTTTGCACGCTCGGAGTACCAGGTAGCTGAAAACTGTTGGACTCGAGTGCTAAATTAATGGCTGGGGAGATTTCATCCGGAGTCCAAACTTGTTTACGCTCAGTCCCTTATAATTCTTGTTCATTCATCCAATGGCGTTTTCCTCCATTCACTCGTTTTATCTAAACACCCAGCCACCTTGAGGGTCAATGCTTTTAAATAATGATAACAGACTTCGTCTATTAATTACGCATGTCCGAGTATGGATAAACACTGGGGCCTACACGCGGAGCGCTTGGGCACAATGAAATGAGGCAAATGATAAACAGAATTTAACAAACTCCAGCGCTTTCACCATACAAATCACACACTTGGCTTTCTGGTTACACGGAGGGGCTGGATTTATGGATTATGAGTTCGGCTTAAATGTTGCTCGAAATGCATATATTAGAATTTCTCGCTTAGCAGTGCCCCATGGAAAAAGGACTTTTGTCTGGCTGAACTTTCAACATTCTTATTAAATTATATATGGAGAAACTAACAATTTATTTCAATTATGAATAAATAGATCAACGTGATAATCCTTTCGTTTTTTGTGCCTTCAAACACAAAGTTCCTCCAGAGCTTTCTCCAACAAATTACTCCCGCTGTCAATGCAATTCAATTACCCATTTCACAAATGCCTAATGCAAGCAATATACAAAAAAACTTTAGACCATCAAATAACTTCAATGACAGAAAAATATCAGAAAGACTTAGGTTTTAACGTGCTTCATAACTTTATATGAATACATCGTTGTTGTCAACAGATGTATCATTTGTAAAATACTGCATCAGTCCAAGTACTAAGCATTTACGCATTTATTTACTGCATATCATGAAACCCATTTTGGTGTATTTGCATTGGAAGACGTTAGTAAGTTTGGGTTAGGTCTCTTTTGCGTGCAACACAGTGGGAGTTAAATATATTTAAATAGATAGAAACCAAATTGCCAAACACTTAAACTGCAATCAAACGGACACAGCGAACAATGATTTGATTCGGCAATTAACAATTCTACAAGAGATACGTGCAAATTAAAGAGGACTTACGGAGGTGTAGTAAAGACGGCATAGATTAAAGATTCTTGATTTCCAGCGTAATGCCCTTCGACTACATTTGTTGTAGATTCTGTAAAAAAAAAAGAAAATAGACGTTCTTTATAATTGCTGAGCAGAGTCCATATATTGGAGTTTCCAGTGAGTTGATATAACACTTGCTTAGTGTAACGCACGTAGAACTTAATTAATTAGTAAACAAAGAAAGTTTACTTAAATCTCCTAGCTAACTAAACTCTGCTCAAAAGTGCACAAACGCAGCTTACGGAAAACCCAAATGGGAATTGGGCAGTCATGTGCACCAATGAACAGAGTACTTTGCACAAAAACATCGAACGAATTAACCGTATCAAACAATGATAATTAATGCAGAGAACGGTCTTTCTCTAAAGTTTATAATAAATTGCGAGGCATTATCTCGATAAAGACTTATTTTTTTTTAGATAAATACTTTTTCAGCAAGATAGTATTTGCAAATTTTTCAGTAAACCACACAAAAGCATTTAAATTTCAATCAAAATAGAAAAAAAGAAAATTTGCAGGCATTGTTAATTACAAACGCTTGGTACGCACACTCCACTACCAATGAAACAATTGGGTATAACACGGTAAAACTTTAAATGACAACTTACGTATTTCATTGAAATAAAATGGAAATTCGCCTCCAACAGAGCAGTTTAAACGGGCCTTCAAGAACGACGTCCATCGGAAAGCGAATTTGTGGGATCCTCCTTTGTCGTTTTTGCAAACTCGAGCAACTCGAGAATAGACAGTCTGGAATAAAAAGCAGTATTAAAGCATAAACTTCAGAATTTTAGCACGTAAATATCAGAAGCATCAGAGTTTCCTATTTATTTTTCAATAAAATAACTACCAGAATGTTAGTTTTAAAGTCGAGCGCTGCAGGACCTCATTTTTGTAAACATGTATAAGAGTAATATGTATGTTTACACCAGAGTTGTTTGCACACTTTAGACGTGTTTGGGTATTTTAAAAAACAACAGTCAACAGCCATTTTTGTTGCCAAATGGCGCTATCAAACCATCGCTGCGATATGCAGTCGACAAGGAGCCAATCTTGTAAAATTTATTCTCCTACTAGACAATCAATTTACCCAGATATTTGCACTTTCCAATGCTGGAAAACCGTAAAATGTTTATGAAGCAGTTGATCTGACAATTAAATTTCATGCCGCCATAACTGCTTGCCAAGCATGCAAGCAGACGTCTAAGCCCATAAAACGCATGGAGAAATTTCAAAACAAACATTTCTTTTGGCCATACAATGTTCTAGCATTCAAATCCGTAAGACAAAGTCAGTAATTGCCTAAGCTGCATGAGTTATTTTCATTATTTTATGTCCAAGAACAAAGGCTGGGTTAAAACGACAAAGTCTCTAAAGCTAACTCGATTTCGGTTCAGAAAAGCCAGTTTCCGCTGAGCCGCATATATATAGTGCAGAAATAAAAATCCAAATTACTTCATTCATAAGCTAATAAGGATTAAGCAGTCGAAAAGTTGACACTGAATAATTATGCGCGGGATAACTACATGAAATGTAATATAACCGAAAGTGGGCCTCCAACGCCCCCACCAGACATGATGAATGGGCAACAGGTTTACCCAACGATATGTCAAACCTGACGAATTAAATAGGGTAACCAGACATAAGCGCAAATATACACAAGTCCAAAGTGTAATTTCACTACCATAAAAGGTTAGGTTAGGTTAAGTTATTGTCCCCATCAGGACCTTGTGGAGGTTCTATATTAAAATAACAATGTACGAGTAACTATCCTTTCACAATAGCAGTTTATTAGTCTGGTAAACAATATTTTAGAAATTGGAATAATGCATTATGTAGTGAATGGTCCAGAAAATAAAGGAAATAATCAGATAAAAAAAAAAATGCAAAAAAATCAATATTTAAAAAAACCCGACTATGTTTGCTATCTTTTGACAAAGGCCAAGAGCAGCTAGCATAGCCACGTAGAAAATCAATCAATGAGCTAAACTAAAAGGCTAAGGAGTTTAAATGACTTGTGTGGACTTTGAAGCCAGTGTTTCATGCAGCTTTGAGCAACAAATTTCTTAAATTATGCAGATTCGAAGCAGTCATTATCATTAATGAAGCGTTGCACATAAATGGCACAAACATATTAAAAGATTGCTTGAAAATTCAATATTTATTTCCAAACATGTAGGAAATTACTTGCAATTCTGGATGTCACACACAGCTGACTCATCTACTCTTTCTGTTCAGACAAGCCATCCTGATGGAACACTGCTCTTACTCAATGACTCGTACGGCCCAGCAATTTCTCGCGAAGGCATTTACCCAAAACTTACTCCCAAAGTTGTGTTTCTGTATACATCTTTATTTTCTGCTCAGTTGTTCCCCGACGATCCCATTTCCTGCAGTTAACAAAGCCGAAAACCAGGCAGCGAGAAAACCGATGCCATTCGGCAATTGCTTAGTACAGCAAGGAAGAGAAGGCCAATAAAAGTAATGAACTAACCTTTCCGCAATTGATATATTCAACTGCCGTCTCTCGGAAGAAGAAATAGACGTGTTCTCCGTAGCTCAATGAACTGACGAAATTGGGAGCTGAAAGAAAAACAAACAGAATTTCTATTTTAACGAAAGCGAGTAAAGCAAATACTGCAAAAAATGGATGAAGGGATAGAAAACCCCCTCATGTCTAAAGGTGGATGCAAGAACTACATAGTCCATTGCATGAGAGAGGGAAAAAATACATTCGGCATCACGGGATCAAATGCAATTACAATCACTGAAATGGATTACAAGTGAAAATCAAAATGGAAGCTATCGATATTACTCTAAAACTTCAGAGGCGAATCTCTGTTCGTTTTCCTCCTTCTGAATTCAAGTGACAAACCAGGAGGAACCAATTGTTAATTTTGTGCGCATTCAAAGACTTGTCAATACGTAGAGAGTGCCATAATGATGGGGGGTGTTGGCAAAGAGGAAAAACTAATCAACTGGCAAAATATTTGTGCAATCAATTACAGCTATTATTATTATTCCTGGGGAACCGTACTGAGCACCCTCCAACACAGCGTTTGAAATACTGGCAGTGAAACAAATAACGACCTGCAGTAACAGATAGGCAGTGCAAGGATATTATTCTGGCCAATTTATTGCACAAAACTGACAATTCCTTCTGCGACAATGTACTGATACTGCAGCCACAACCTATTGGAAGTTCTCACTAGTTTGCATATCTCAAGAGAACAAGATGATCTCTAACAGTCCCAACGCCAAGACTGTTATGGACTCTTTGGTGTCTTATTGCCAGGAACTTTCAAATGGTATACAACCAAACAAAATCTACGTAATGTGCGACCTTTGGGAAGCTGATTTGAATTATAGATAAACAATACTACTGTATATAAAAACATGCAATCAATATTTGTGATATAATCACTTAAGTTAGCCAACAAAAGCAAGTATTAGCAACCAAATAAATTGTGCGCATGAGATTCCCCATTGACCATCGTTAAATATCATAAAGATGCATTACTTTAAGGATACGTGATATCATGAACCTACTAAGGGGCATAAAGCAAGAACTAATTTTGATGAACATTTAAATACAAGTAAATTGAGCAGTAAGTAAATATTCAAGGAAAAAACCCAATTTCTAAATGTCATTATTTTTGAAAAAAAAGAAGTTAAAGTCTACCAAGTTTGCAAGTACTCAACCAGTTTTAACACGAGTAATGCGCCAGAAGCACCTCAGCAAAAGATAATAAAAGATTTGCGATGTTCGAGCCATTTTCAGTGTTATGCTTGCAGATTAAATTTTAATTACATTTACAGGCACAAGGTTTTAATGGCCAAATCGAGCAGAACAGCAGTAGCAGCAGTACGTCGAAGAAATGTGCCAGCACTTACATTTTCATAGAAAAACAAACCTGGAGCAATTATTTTCTTGCGAGACGGCTAGAAAGTCCTTCAGAAAAGTTCACGCGGTGCATATATTTAATAACAGTTGCAGATCGATAATTCAAGAGCCCCATTTCCCCGTTTCCATTCCCCAACTCTCACCAACAAGACCCTAAAAATCCACCAGTGAAAGATTTTCACACTTTACCAATCACATGTATGAAATTAATTTTGTGCTTGTTTATCCTTCACTTGACAAACTGAACTTCTCAATCATCCTTCTTCAATAAATACTGTAATTGTGGATCCAAATTATCAATCCAGAGAAGGGGGAAAAAAATCCATCGCCATTTGAAATGCTTTCTACAAATAAAATCTTACAACATAAAATAATAAAACAAAAGAAACAATAAAACCAAGGAACAAATATTCAATTCCTTTAGTAATCAAAAAAATAAACTAAATCCAAAGACCCCATCAAGAGCATATGAACTTATGAAGGCACATATTCCCTCACCTTATCCCAAATTCTGAACAAATTTTTGGACAGCTCATATTCTCTTAATTGCCTTACCCCCAAATTGTGCATAATTTTTTGAAATTTTTATGACATAACTAATAAATTTCTAGTGAAACAAAACATAAATAAAACAATAATAAAAAAATAAATAAAAAAATAAAAAACTATAAAATGAAGAGATTAACTTCCGGCCATACTTCGTAGATATTTCAGAAGATGATGTCAAATCAGTACAGGATAAAAAAAAAGTAAACATTGTCTTAGGGAATGTTAATAAGAAACCTTTAGAAAAATGTAAAATATCGTAAGTTTTCGAAGGTTTTCTACATTTCGTATTTCTTTAACAACACAAAATTAACAATATATCCCTACTATTTCATCTTCATACACAACTCAGCATTACAATTTGGATATTTTTCAGAGAATTCTGTCTCCATTAATATTTAAATGTATAGCTAGATCTATGGGTTTTGATAGATACAAGACATGTCTTGTTGGTTTTGTCATCCAATGACAGCACTAAACATGTTTTTTTTTTTGCTTCAAATTTAAGAACATATCGAATGTAATCCACTGCCAAATTCTATCTTATAAGATATATATTTCAACTATAACTAGCGAGATTAGAAACGGCGTTTAAACTTACACCTACCATTGAGATGCTTTGGGTCATATTGCTCCGTTCTCAAGGGTTCTCTGTAGATCAGAGGATCTGTCCCAGAGAAATCGGACACCGTTGCTACGTACAATGACCCGTCTGAAAAATATAAAAAACAACCTTAGATGTTAACGCCTGTAATGTACAATAAACAGAGAGCAAATCAATGGCCTGGCAAATTTCATAAGAAGCCCGCAACTTGACAATAATTAAAGATCAATAAATGAGCAATGTCTGTAGGGTATTGGACAACGATCATGGTTCAACATGTGATACAAGAAGCTTACTTACCAAGGATAAATAATTTTAAGCCACAGCAACGATGGATCTGTTATGGGCTAATGTCACGTGCATCAAGCAAGCAGGATCCACTTTAAGAGCATTACCATGACAAATACCGGGAGACTAACAAACAAATTTTGCGCTGGAAATAATGGCTATGTTTGAAATCTCAACACAGCAGTTCCACAAATGTGTTTTTTTATTATTTTTGGGGAAAGAAAACCTGAAACTTTGGGATGTGCTAAAACGAAAATAGTTCAGAAGCAGGTGTCTCGCATCTTTTTCGCTCATTTATTTTCAGCCAAATGTGATAACAAATCTAAGAGTTGGTTGCATAGAATAAAACTCTGACACAACCGAATGCTGGTCTCCTGATGGGAAGAGGAAGAGGAGGAGGAAGAGGGGGTTAAAGGGGTGAGGACACCAGACAAAAAAAAAATCATCAATAAAAATGATGACGGTGGAAATACACGAGGGGACCCTTTAAGAATAACCGGTCGTTATGCAGAGCTCCATATACGATTGTAAGAAATGGGATAATTGGAGGATGGGTCGAATAATTTTCAAATAATTGGGCTTTTCGAGAAAATTCCACTAGTCATGTTGTAATTGTAGGAAACGGTGATGTAATTCATGGCTGTTAATTATTACATGCTTCCTAATCACCATCGCAGTGAAATTTATGATAACAGATTGGAAGTAGCAACGTCTGGGATAAATACAGTGAGTAAAAACAAGTTGATTTACAACTTGTTTATTTATTCTGAAAATGTTCAGTTTTCCACAGAGCCGTTTTGGAGGTAAAATTAAAGAACACCAGAAGGTAATTTTTGAGAATTTTCTTCATAAACCATTAACAAACTTTTAACTGTCTGCTTCCAAAGTTTTGAAGTCTGCAACTCTGATACAAAATCATAAATGAAAGACAAATTGCACTTAGTTCTAAACGTTTCAAGACAAAGACATGTTTATGAAAACTAATTTTGAGATATGGTTTTCTGCAGAAAAAAACGTTTGCAAAGCATGTTTTTGTACTTTGTGCAAATTTTAACAAAGATCAGCGTGGGTGGTGAGCCCAAGTCCTTTTATGTATATTAAACTTAAAATGCGCATTACACTTACAACGCACATGTAGGTGTTGACTACCTGCAAATGACAACGATGCCATCAAGAAAATTTATGGTACACATCTTTCAGCACCCACACATCTCACGCATGTCTGCCTCCCTCAACGTGGCATTTGCCAAATAAAGTTAAGCTAAATACGGTCAACCAACCTGCGAAGACTGCAGTACTGTTGTGTTTGGAATCGTACGGACACAAGCCTTGTCCAACGATACTGTCATTGTACTTGTACGCTTCTCCCTGCAAGACAAAACAAAACAAATGTTAGGACATCAGTAGAGCACTACTAGTCAAAGCAATAGGATAAAAAACACTCAATTTAATTAGTTGCACGTCTGCATTGCCATAATGGGTGTCGGGCTTATGTCTAGCAAATTATGAGGCAGCCAAATGTCCAAGGGAGATAAAAGTTGGCTTCCTCCGGGCAAACGCCTATGGCTTCCAATAATCGCACGTAGTCTTGAGCACATATCTTTCATGTGTCATTAAATGTTGCCATGGCAATGATACAAAAATCTATAGTCATGGCACGGACAAAATGCCAAATCAAGCGGCGGAATTGAATTTCAAAGACATAGGGGGCTAACCGAAGAACTTCAGCCAGATACGCCTTTAGACTGACCAGAACTTTGACAGTCGAGATGTCAGATTTCAAAATTGTGATCACGGGATGATTTTTAAGAGGATCCCTAATGATCTATAAAGAACTCTGGGCAATATTACTGAACCCTTTCTCTACATTTATATTCGCCTAAGCACATCCTTAGAAAGATCCAAGTCAGCTTACTTGCTCAGAAGTTGAGAACCAAGTCTCAACAGCAAGATACTATTCCAATTGACAAATCTCATGATTGCAAGATGCCTGGAGTTTATGGTAATTGAATAAAATTGAATGTTATCCTTGAAAAATATGCATGTTATGCATAGATTTAAACCATACAAACAACTGAAGAACGTTATGGTATTTACACCAAATGCATTTGTAAATATGCAAGGGCGTTCCTTTTTTTCGATGTGGAATAAATACATTTTCTAAGAATTAATGATTACCGCATTTCTTATAACTTTTCAGGCAAGTCAAATCACTCACAGTTCGACTTGGTCTTTCCACCAATCTTTTTTTCTTCCATGTTTGCACCAAACTCTAGCTTTTTCTTGGCAAGTAGACCAAAAATAAATGCATTATAAATTCGTTGGAGTAGAATCATGAGAGACTGCAAGCTGCCAAGGGACAATGGAAAAAAAGAGGGCGCCCAACGCATTAGGGCTTTAATTTTTCCGCCATTAAAATGAGATGTGGATGACCAGGACTTCACAAGCCCCGTTATCTGATTAGATGTAACGATCCAAGAAGTGACTTGCCAAAAACTGCGACAATGAGAGCTCTGTCGCTGCTGCACTGCTGCACATTGTCATTGTAATTTAGGTAGCAAAGCCAACTCGATCCGCGCTCGTCATTGAAATATACTATCCATTTAAGTTGACAAGGCTCTTTCGTTTCAAACCACCGGTTCAAGTAAGTCTGCAGTCTGGTAAATCATTGAGATAGAAAGTAACTTTGCGCACAACTTCGGAAAAAGCGCATAAAAAACCTCAACGTCTGCACTTTTATTTATTGGACTTGAAAAGTATTAACTCGAAGATCGAAAAGGTCTTGGATCATCCGTTGAAAAATTAAGGGAAATGAAAAAAAAAAGTAGTGTTTTTTTTTCAGACGAAATATTGCCCGTATTTTGCCATAACTTGCTCAAGACAGTTACATTCATTAGACAGTTTTCCAACTTCAATTAAGGATTACGACAATGCCATATTTCAGCCCCAGTTGCCAGAAATAATCTTTAAGTTGCAATTAAATGTCACAAATTCCCAGACGATTCATTTGCAGCTCATGAGATAACAAAAAATTTTAAAAAATGCAAGGATCACCGATATTGCGCAAAAAAAGTGGTGTCAATATGCTGAATGAAATAATACGTATATTAGACTATATTCCACATTAATTTAATTAAAATATAGAATTACAAGAGTTAATTAGCGTTTAATTGAAATTATATATTTAGAAATCCATGAAAACATATTAATTATTTATCCTATCCCAGAGCAAAAAATGTTATTAATTATGGTAAAAAACGCAAGAGAAATCTTGACAGTAGTACTTAGTAGGAAAGTAGATAAAAAACAAGATACATTCCTGTATGCCTCACTAGGATTGAAATGCACATGTAATCGTTATTAAATTACAAACTCTAAGCATGTACGTATGTTATTCCAATATTTGGTATGGTTAACATGGATGTTAAATTCTTCAAGTTCAGATAATTAACGTTTTCTATTCATTCGATAACTCAACACCGTGTATCGTTTAATCATGTCAAAGTTATGGAACGAGTGCATATGTAGACATCTTTCTAAGGACTTTATACAGTTTGTCATGTTTACCCAAGAGCAGAAAACACGCCAAACATTCAGTTAATCACAACGATACTGATCAGAAACTAGGGAAATTAAATTTCTAGAAACGAAATTAACTTTTCAAATAATCTGAAGAATAGAAAAGCTGAAAAGCGATCTATTTTGTTCCTGATAGTCTGATACACCTTTACGACGTCTGCCATTTTCGAAGCAATCGCCGATTGTGGTCGTTGATAGCCTTTATAATATTTTTACGAAGGAAGTTAGCGAAAGCAACTTATCTTCTACAAGCCGAACTTAAAACCTGGCCAACAATGACAAAATTACCACCGAACCCGATATACACCGAGAGCAATTTCTTTCTCGCATTAAATTCAACAATGTCAACCTTGCACGATAAAAAATGGGGTACTGGAAGAATAACAGTAATCACCTTTTTCTCGTTTCTTTTTTTTTGTAAGAAAAGTTGCAAACTAGGCAAGAAAAACTGACGATTGTTAGATTTCTCTTTTTAAAAAAAAAACTGTTACAGACAAGAATGAAAGCGAGTGGGGTGGTGGGTAGAACATACAAAATCAATACGTAATATGAAGCCAACAGCGCAGGTTAGATATTTCTTTCCAATAATACATATAGAAACGCACACCATAAAAACATATTAGTAACAATATTTGTTACAAGACTGAATGAAAAAACATTTGCTGTACATACATACGAGAAGTGCTTTCACACCCCTGAAAGCCACTCTTGTAAAACGCAAAGATGCTTAAAAAGTTGTTTGATAGGCAGTATGGATTTTACAAAGAGTTAAATAATAATGTTGGTTAGTTTCTGATGCTGCTTATATTTCTAACAAAAAGGATCGTTAAATACAGTATAGTATCTTCACAATTACCTACATCATAAATCATACATATCTGTTTTTTGTTTGGTGCGCCAATATAACTGCCATGGCATCATCGGTATACGAAACCATATTTGCTGAGCAACAGACTCAATAAAATGGATAGCTTTTCAGATTTTAAGCCATTGAAATTGGTATCTTGAACAACATCTGATCATTAAAAATACCATATTATTTACATTTGTGCTTTGTTGAGCTTATTACTGAAATGTTGAATTTATCATAGGCTACACGTACTACGCCCAGGTTCATATGGGAAGAACGGGGCCGAATTAAAGAATTACGACCGTGGCCGATTTTTAGAGGAACGATTCCACCATTTGTCTGAAAACAATTATGGAAAAGCACAAAAAGCTAACAGCATTGTTTTCAGTTAATCCGCTTTCATAAAGTTTTTGCACATTTAACGCCCATGCTTTTAAAAAATCAGATAACAATAGCAGACAAGAACTCCTCCATGGTTTAACAAACAATCACTTTTATAGTGTATAAAAGTGAAAAGCAAGAAGAAAAAAAAAAGAATTTGGACGTGTAGCCCGAACGTGCCATTGGGTAACAATGTGATGTGAACTAACAACTTGACTGCTGTCATCCATGATGACCGCCAGCAGTTTTGTCTTGGCATCTTCATCCTCGAAAGCCAATTTAGGCACAAGGGCTGAGAAGATGCCCGGATATCGCATTTGGCAGCTGCAATTGTGACTTGGGTGCACAAAATCATCGCAATGCCAACCAGTTCCACTTGGGTTATATATGGCCCAGCATCATGCAAATCGACTTCAGCGGTTTGCTTTTCAAAATGCCACGCGTCAGCTATGTTCAAAAAATAAGAAACATCAAGAAGATAAATGGCAGGAATGTTTTCTCCTGAGTTGGCACGTTTTGTAAAAGCCACTGCTAAAATCTCTATTTCGCTCTGCACTTTTTTCCCCATTAGGCCTACTATTGCGACAACAACAAACACCATGAAAAAAAAAATACAACAACAATAACATCTATTCAGTAGCTGCAAAGCACTCTCGCTATTTTTCAACTTGGCGTGCTATCGAAGTTTGCAAGCTTTCAACCATATCAGATTTCCTTTTGAAGTCAAATGCAATTTACATGACTAAATCTCATTAATATCAAACGTAAAAAGTGGGCATCCGTTTAAAGTTAACCGTGTAGATATTGGCACTGCAGGCTCTTAATCAACACTATTACACCTACTAATACAAGTGTTTACAGAATGACATCCATATAGTACAATGTATGGCCATTATTATCAGAATTTAATCAGTTTTACAGGAGAAGTTGAAAGGCCTGTAAAAAAAAAACAATCGGTGGTTTAATGTAGCCATCAACATACATGTAGGTACCTTCACGTAGGTGGCTGAAAAGCCTTAGGCGGCTGGAATAGCATTAGATTCTCAATATTATGCATGGAAAGCACGTCTGGTAAGCTAATGTTGATAACATAGGACTAACATTTTCTGAAAAGTTCTCGTAAGCCGTTACCCAGACGCGTAAGCCGATTGACAGCCGCTAGCCGTTACACCGCCCCTGCTGAACTTTCACTCTAACACCAAAAACAAAGACGTCAAAAGAAGCAAGGGGCTCGGTTTCAAAATGTGTGTGTTATAGCAGAATCACTCGGGTCATCGAGCCCGTTCCTTAATCTGCCATAACGCTTGTAATTTTTGCCCATTGTTTAAGTTAGGTTTGGCGGCTTTTCATGAAATCTGTAATAGCAAGGCAGGCGCGTTTTCGGATAACCGGCATCCAATTACAAGGAGCACATACATCAAATTAAGTGGTGCTGCAAATCTCCGCCTTCAAAATATCCAAAAAGGAAATACAGAGTTGCCATTGGAGATTTAGATTGGTAACACGGCAACGACTCCACCCATTTAACTCTTGCCCTCGACCGTGCCTGGGTTTTTTATCTTCATTTTTTTGCCAATCAACATAATATCAGTTAACATTTTATTTTTGTCTTAAGGCGATGTAGTTTGTATTAAGACATCAGAGCTTGTCAAAACAGGCTATAAAATAAGGCAAAAAAAGAGGGTTTCGTTCGGTTGGAGAACGAGCGGGTTCGGGTATTGCCTGTGAGGCGCCAGCTAAGGGGTGGGTCACAACATGGGATGATGCCACACACGGTGGTTACCTGCTAAGGAGATGAGAGTGAAAACAACGACCTCAAACACGTACCGTCCAACCCCTAAAACGTGGGCTCGAAGGTTATGATCATGTGAAATGCTTACAAAAATTCTTAGTCTTAGCCAATTGGCAAGACACATACAAAAATGGGAAAACAGAATTTCTAATTCTCATCGACATAATAAATTAAAACAAATTTCTAAACAATATTTGCCAAGATAATGCAGTATTGTCGTGTATACAGTATACGACATTATATACGTAGTACCAGAAGTTGTTATCAATGGTTCCACTCTTGTATTTACGTATATGATAAACTATGCACTGTACTAACAAAGCTAGTAATAGGGAAGAAATTTTATAGATAGCTTAGCCATTGGTAGTACAAAATAGTAATTGGCAGCATTCATAAGAATAAGTATCTCTGATGCTATTCAATCTTGAAAAGTAATACAAGTGAAACATTTGTTCAGTTTTCCAATAAAACGATCGAATTTCAAATAATTTTTGTCAAGCTTTTATCACTTAAAAACTAAGTAAAACTCAAGTACGTTCACAAGGGTGGCGAAATCAGCACCATTATTTCGTCTACCTGTACATCATCATCATACAAAGGATTACACGTCGGTACGTATATTTTAAATTGGTCTGATATACTTGATTTTCAGAAAGCCAACATGGCACTGGTAGTGGATATTTTCGCGTATATAACTATGACTAACACCTGAAACACACGCAATCTGTCATCATGACCAACCCAAGTAGGCGTAAGAACAGAGGTTAGGCCATACCTCCATCAGTTCGGTGTATTATACTAAGCACAACTGCTTACTGCAGAATGCAATCATCACCTACAACAAGGAGACTAAAAAAATCATTCGCACGAAGGCAAAAAAACAAAGCAACCAAAATTGCAGTCAACGTGCAATTTCCATGTAATTACACGCAATGGCTCTTTAATTATTTCTGTGAATATAGAGCTAGAGCAAGGTATAATCTGCCCCAAGAATGCCGTTGTCGTGCCAATGGGGGCTTGCTTCGCTGTTTTTCTTTTCGTGATCCCCCCTGCAAAAATTATACACATCTTATCCGCAATAAAAGCGCAGCACCCGTGAAATAAATAGCCTCGGTAATAATGTCTTCATTTCGAGACATTCTTGACTTCCAATGAAATATATGGCGCGCAGTGTCACACCAATTGCGAAGACGACGCTGCAATTTCATTAGGCCTACAGCTCGAAAGGATTGCCACCTCAAATTCCCGATGCATGGGATACATAACTTCCCCAGCTAAAAACCCCTTTAATCACCATTTATTACATCGATTTCGCATTGACGCATGCGTGCCAACGTCACAAAAAGGTCGCGTTGCGGCCTGTTGCTGCCCTAACTAACGTGTTAAGTGGCCATTAATGCCTACGAGCAATTACAAAATACACTATAGAAATGCAAAACAAGCTCTCCTAAATTGCTCATTTTTCACGTTATCTAAACAGTAGGACAATTTAATATGTATGTTTTCAAAGTGTGTGTATAAGGCAAAAAAAGGCACTCTAAATCTTGGTTGAATCAATTCAGAATGCCTAAAATATTCATATTTTTCAACACGTTATAGTAGATGCAGTCACGAAATGGATTTCATCCTAACTGAAAACCATTTGAGTAGAATATGCAAATGCACAACGAGTATTAACTGATCGTTGCTCAAGCACCCAAATTCTACCCTTGAAATCCATTCCATGACTATGCTGCTGGAATGAAAATTCGAAAGGCCACACACACACACACACACGCAAACAGACATCCGATGTCTGTCCTCCCATCAACTCACATCAGGAGGGTACGTACCTTCAAAAAATCAAAGGTGTTCGGTTCTATGTCGCTGAATTTCATTTTTATTGTTAATAATTTACTATTTGGTTCGAGTTCTTAGTTGTTCGACAGGTAAGCAAAGTGCTGCAGGGAGAGGGAGAGGAGAAACTTCGTTGAAATTCAAGACAGTCGACGACCACCTTAGAGGTTTTTCTTATCAGTTGCCTTTTTCAGCTCTCCGTGCACAGTGAGGTTAATCATCTTTTTATTTTTAAGGTAAAAAAACAACAACGCATCATGACCACTTTTTGAAAGCTGATTACATGGCACACCATCTGACGAAAAAAAAATACTAAAAACATCCATTTGCGAAGCCGGATTTTTCATTTATAGGTGGACATTCACTGTCCCCTAAATAACAATTAAAATAACATCACGAGGTATAAATTAAAACAGTGTAAACAGTCGCAATAATAAAAAAAAATCTTCGGAATTCCGTGGCACGCAGACATATCAGATTTTTAGCAAATTACTTTACAAATATCCACAGGTTTTTTTATGTTGCATAAGAACCCAACTGACACATGCCTTGTCAAACTTCTGCTGACTTTACAAGAGCTAAATTCGTTAACAATTCAATCTAAACAATGATTGAATACACAGTAGAACCAAGACAACCATGGCTAAATTTACGAAACAGAAAATAACCTACCTACGCAATAAAGATAAACTGTCTTTCTTTTGGTCTGAAGCCAACAATCCTAGACTGCTAATTCTATTTCAAAAGCAACACGCTATAAATACTTCAAATTGTCTAACAAGCTTCGAACACTGAACACCTTCATTAGTATCGTTTATCGTGCATGTTCGAACACTAGTTCTACTTAGTGGACACTAATTAAAACGTAACATGGCGGAAAACTGTGGTATCAAATTTTGGTACGAAACATGGCGGGAAACTGTGGTATCAAATTTTGGAACGAAACCTGTACAATCCTGTGAAGGGGCTTACATTATCTCGTAAGACTAAGTATTAAATCCAAAATATTCCACTATTGGAACAAGCGAGTCCCAATAATCCGGCCCCCATAGGGTTTTAGAAAACAAAGTACAGAGACCCTAACACCTTTTAAGGTTGAACAAATCCCAAAAAAAACTGCATGATATTCCAGTTTGATGTTATGGAACCTAACTACGACGGTCTGTTATCTTTTTCTCTGTATAGGAATATAAAAAACCTATACAGAATCCTTCATTCATTGCACATTTACAGAAACTTCCACCAAAATTGCTTTTTCCTGTACATGTATACTGTCTATTTCTTCACCAAAAGCATGCATGTTCGGATGAGTGTTACTTTCGAACAAGTAATGCAATACCTGAATTTGGGTGGCGGCGACCAAGTTAGACGCTATCTGAAGTAAGGATTGACTGAAGAGCACGGGCCATCGCACATTTATGTTAATGCCGATTTGTTCTTGTACAGACACCGCACACGGGGTACAGGAGGATTCAATGAGAGAGCATGGAGCAATATAAATAAAACAGTGGGATGGAGGGATGTATAAGGAGGAACGAAAAGGGCGTATTTTAGCACAGTTTGAGCAATGCAGTATTCCCGGGGAGCAGTGTTAAGCAAACACTGGTCTGATCATCGAGCATAGTGGAGTGTAATAGCAACATGGAAGAGGCAATGAAAATGTCGAAGAGAAAAGTTAAAATAGCAGCAAGGGCTTGTGAACTGCAGCGGCTCAATAAGAATTCTTAATGGAAGGTGGATGGATCTCTGTTTACTTAAAAACCGCATAAAAACAATTTCTTACCTCCAAAAGACAAAAAACAACTAAAGATTTTCTGATATTCTGACTGTATGAGCAAACCGCAAATCTCTGATTTCTACTTTTTTAACGATAGCACATTTTCTAAAACATGAGGACACATTTCGCAATTTAATAAAATGGGTACCTTTTTAATACTACTTTTGGACATGACAAAAATGTATACATGTCTAAAACAGTAAAGGATAGCACGTACAGTAGCTATAGCTCTGAAGAGTCTACTGCTTGTTAGTTGTCTGACACATACAGTAGTAACTAAGTATAGTGCGTTAAAACAAAAAATTCTAACAAAAATCCCAAGCATTTAAACTCCACACACTAACAGCATATGCCAAAAAGTGCAGCATTGCGATATTTGAATCTTCATCCCAATTGCCTCGCTAGGTATTTGAAAACTCTTGACCATATAGTTTCCCAGCTAGTCGCTGATGAGCAAAGCAACCCCTTGACCCAACAGTTAAAAATTCCGCATTGCCATTAACGTTTAATGAAGAAAAGTATAATCTAAAAAGTTGGGATATATGTAGTTATTACACTTATGGCAATGAAAGATTTCTGTGAAAACGGTGCTATAGCGGATCGACCAGCATTTCTGCCGCGGAACAAAAGCCAAAGATTATCTCCAACAGACGGCAAAGCCATTAAAAAGGGCATCAAAGAAGCTTCAACGAATCCACATCCAGCACGAAGGACCCGTACCGTTCAACCGTACAACTTGTCTTTATCTCCAAACGATGGCAGAAGGTTAAAACATGGACCAAAACGACCATGAAACAGCAAGAAAGTGAAGAAGTCTAATTAGGCTTATGAGTTCAACGATGAACCTGCACCTGCACAACGGATCCAGACTCCAAAAGCCCTAAGGTCACGGTGGATCATGATGGATTCAGGTTGAGGTTCGATAAGCCAATGGGCAACTTGGTCCTCCCACAAGATTATAGCAATTGCCGCAGAAAAGTGCTCCTGCAATGTCTGCCATACAGATTAAGTTCAATGCTTATAATGCGTACAGTGGCATGGCGGCAGTGTCACCCATCACTAAGCAATTTAGTCTCGGTGAACACTGAGAATAATCTTGGCTTCCATCTGCCGCAATATTCACAACGGTTGATTTTGCAAGTTGATTACAGTGAACCGATGCCTTTACCAAGTAGTGCAAAAGGCAAAGCACATAGGGCCCTACTGCAGCAACGACTTTTCAAACCTGGAATGAAATCAACTTTAAATAGCTGTGCCATACCATGATTCCAATAAGCCATCGGGGATAATGACATTGCACAAGTTGGGAAGTTTGTTGCAATGAAGCGAGTGCTTTGGTGCTTTGTAGTGAACAAGGTCCACTGAAGCAGCTTTCAACAAGCAGAAACCTCTTTTTTTCAGTTCAATAATATAAAAAAGGAACCTGATATAAGGCTTTTTGTACTCTTTTTCCGTCATTGTTAGAGAAGGAAAAACAATAGTTCCTAAATGAGGACACAAACAAGGATGATTAATTAGCCTTTCTTTTGCGGAGCGATAAGAATGACCGTTATGCGTTTTCTGGATGTTAATCAGAAATGTGCATGCGTCTGTGGAAATAAATTCACTGCACAAGAAATTCGTATACGAGATACTCGTACGCAGGAACAAAAAAAAAAACCATGATGAACTTTGGTAATCCCATTAGTGCCGTATTGGAAGCGATTAATCAGCAAAACATGCAGCTGGGTCCAAAACTCTGCTGTGATGCCAAGCGTGCCCTGAATACCAGAGATAAGTGCTGGCTACCATGCCTGCCCTTGGATGTTATATATGTTGCAAATACAGATCTAATATAATAACTCATATGAATTACCAAATTAAAGATGGCATTTCTGAATTTTCATAGAGAAAATATTGGGTACACTATTGGGATTAAGGCATGCATATGACAAAGATCTATATGTTTTTGTTGTTAGACAAAAAAATATCAGGAGACAATATACTATATCATAATGACACCTGAAAACATCCTACAGGTACACCTTTGTCATGCTTTTGCAATAGGTAACTAAAGCAGTCTAAAAATACAATTTTCTTCTGAATTTTTCAACCTACATCAAATAAGGTTATTTCAACAATGGCTTGGCCATTCCACATTTTGCTAATTCTTCTTGGTTGTCAGGATAGCACTGTCCACATCAAAAGCGGATAAAGCTTATGCGAATGCAAGAATGTCTTGAAAAAAATAGCATATCAAAGAAGCTAAAAAATTTCGTCTCAATCTTCTACTGGCTTCAGTATGGAAAGTGCATTAAGCCTGAAAGAGTTACTTTGAAAATCAAAGACCCGCAATGTGTGATTGCCCAAACACGCCAAACCTATTCTTCGGGATGATGGACCATAAAGTGAATCTGATTTGCTAGTCGCTTCCAGTTCGACCATGTAGCTTTATGGGATGATTTTCCAGACCAGTGGCTACAAAAATCTAGTTTCATGCTTCTTGGAAGGAATTTGCGAGCAAATCCATCAGAAATCCAACTGCATAATATCCGATGCCAAAATAAGTTTCTTATTGCATTTAGCTCGGATATTAAACGGCCGCATCAGTGGAGGGAGTTGCGATCAAGAAAGCATGTGAAATCGACAAATTATAAGGTCTGAAAAACCGAAACTTTTGAAATATTAGAACTATTTAATAGGATGGCATAGTTGTCGTCTATTATATTTCAAACAAAAGTATACATGTCTATTGGCAGAATGCACCAAAATTCATACGAAACAGCAAGTATGAAAAGCATTTTTGTTGTACAAGTCAGATTTGCAACCTAAGCAAGAAAAATATCATTCTGTATGGTTCACATAAGGGATCACTATTTTAAATTCGCAATGGACATTGACCATTTATGTCAATATATAGCTGAAACAGCAATAACGTTACCAGACTTGGCAAAAGCCATTGATCGGATAATTCCTGGGCAGGTTTCTTCGCAAAGTAAAATTTGCGAGTAAAGGGTGAACACGTGATCAACGATTGCCACTGGTCATTTGGGTGGAATTTTACCATTAACGAACATCCTTCCCTAATCATTATCCACTATCTTCAACTATAAGACATTGCATTGAAAATAGGCTTCAGGAAGGGTTGAGTTTCTCTCCATCGATTATCGCTCGATGGAAAGTGCCGCGAGTTCAAATTGAGATTAACGACAGCATAGAAGTTGCTATCCTTGTTTTGGCACAGATCATAATGCCAAAACGGAATTAGCGTCATTATCTCCGAAAGCATCCTGGCCCTGAAGAGTCCAGAAGTCATCATCATCATCAACTCGCACAATTCGTGCAGTTAACCGATATAGGAATAAAAATGAGAGAAGAATTATACGAGCCAGAACGGATGTCTTGACTATATTATACCACTTGCCACAGGCTATAATTTAAATGTGTTCACCGAGTTTATATATCAACATAACACATGTACTGTTGGATAACACCGTTGGGAAAGTGCGAACCAAAGCTATCTCAGATCTGCATGGCTGCATGCTTTCGCTAACATGCGATTTTTGTGAATGCAATAAGCCCACATGAAAACAGTGCAGAGAAACTGTATTTATGTGGGCTTATTTATCAGACGTACAACAACAGTTAATTTCTATATTGTCCACACAATGGAAACAGCAAATTTAGTATTTTTTTAGGAAACAACTTTAATTACTAGTAAATCAGCGTTTTTCAATCTGTTTCTGTTCACAGCACACTATAATAAATCTACTAAAATTATCGTAACACACTGAACAATGAAGTACAATTGTCACGGCACAACATTCGTTTTATTAAGGATATGTTTCTATACTTTCTCAATAAAGTAAAGAAAAATTGTTTGAAATAAAATATTCTGCTCTATGATGAACATTTCTAATTGTTTTTTTTTTACAATTAGTATATAGAGGGTAAACCCAATTTTGGATTCTTCATCATAATCAAATACTTCTGCAATTTCCTCTAAGGCAGAAATACAGACAGCATCCCAACTGATTCATTGCATTTATCAACATCATGGTCTACGACTACCAAAATTCACTACACCATGCAAGTATAGAAATCTGACATGTTCTGCAAGAATGTTGCAACTGGTAAAAATGCATGTTAAGCATATACATCGTGAGCCTGTGAGCAATCAGTCTGTCATCTGAATGGTATGGGCTTGGCTTTCTTGCAGTATTGACGTTGTAGTACAAGCTTCTGGCTCATGTTTCAGCAGCGGGAAAGTTCAATAAGCGGATGCTTATTCATGAGTTCGGCATCATGTGGCGGTGTGTGGCATTGCTACAGAAGTAATACACGACTCCCTACGGTTGCAGATTTCCCGAAATACAGTATTGCGGTTTCCCACATTATTCATGTCAATCTCGGGTGCCGTTTCCGTGATATCCAATATTTGATCCTCACCAAAAGCGCTGTCCAATCGCTGGCGTATGAGAATTACATGATATATAAGGTATACATTTTTTTTTTTCATTACATGCTTCCCCCATCCATCATTTACGAGCATGTTTCCGAATTTACATTTGACAAAGAGGTTTACCAGGCCAGTTAAACAGTTTCTCGTTTTCCTTCCTATTTTTCCGCTTCCGTTTGGGGATACAAAAAAAAAAAGAAGTTGCAGTATTGTGTACCAGAGATGCAGTACAAGCAAGAGATGAAAAAGGTTTCTTAGTAAACATCCAAAGAATTGAAATGATTTTCTTTTGCTTCTTCTCTTCTGTTAACATTCTAGTCGACAAACACGTTTTTTTTCTTCACTCTCTCTCTTTTATATAAATAACGTTTCTGGGTCTATAGTTTCGGGCTCGATAAACGATTCTTGAAAACTGGAATTCATCAACGGTCAAACTAAGAGGAAATGGATGGTCTGCATTCAAGCGTCATGCATCACATTTTGGCGAGTGATTTCAACGTTAGAATAACAGGTAAGTTGTTTTCAAGATCGAGATGGTGGGGTTGAACAAACAAGCTTTTGCCATTCGAAAGATGCCGCACAAATTCAACCAACCTTCCATCTAGAACATGAAAGTCATGCGTGACGATTACGAATATTAAACTCAAAGAAAACTAATTCAAAAACAACTGAATTGCTAGCTCAAGTGTTAAAAGTACATAAAGTTCTTAATTCCATCCGCAAAGTTTTTGCAAAGGATATACATTCATTTTTAACAATAGGAACTTTTATTTTAGAATTGCTTATCGATAAGATCCTGCAACATACAAACAAATAATACAATTTATTTCGCTTTTTCTTCCTGATGTAAACCTGAGAGTTATATGCAGTACCATATGCAGATTATACAAGTACCCCATGCCAAATCAAAGGCAGTACCGCTACTTAGTTTTTCAGACAATGCCAAAAGCGAGGGCATTTTGAAGACACATTTCACAAAAATATGAAATTACTATACTAAAATTATGCTGGTTTTCTATGAAAAAGAAGCATTTAAAGGTACAGATACTAACAATGGCGATGCTTGCAAATGGCATACAAGAGGTATTAGAGGTATACAAGGTCTTATTTCTCTGCTGTTGTGCTTCATCAGCAATGAAGATGGATTTCATGGAGAAAGTTTTTTTTTCTCATAATAAACAAAAGTTTTGGGAAAGTTTCGGCAAATCAGCCTCGCATCCAAGAACTTCTGAAGAGCAGATATTTGCAGAAACCAGGTCGTTGGTTAGTGAGGAAAACTTAATGGATGATGTGAAAGCATAGAGTTTTGGTATTGGTAAAGCGTAATAAAGTACGTTTATCGGCCATTGACAAACGATGCTGGTGATCAGGAATGCAAATAGCTATCCACCCAGCAATAAAAATGCCTTCCAAAATTCATAGGGGCACACACGGCGATGAGATTTAATTGCCGGGGCATTAATGCCCCCTTCTTGTAAATAGGAAAACTGACCTAGCACAGATACCCTGCTGCTGCTGGTCATCCTATAGGCTAGGCAAAGCAAAAAGGCAGTTTTGTGCACTGTCAAAGCCAACATTGCACCATGAATTCGTGGTAGTAAAACTCGTAGGGGAAAAGATGGAGGAGGCATTCAAGCGACTGATGGCAGATAAATGTCAGAATTAGGAAAACGAAAGAGGCAAAACGAGCACAAAATACAATGATTATGCCTAAGCCAATTGAACGGTAGTATAAGTCCAAATTGGTTTTGGTTGGCGGAATGTGGGTTGAAAAACGCTTTTAGGCTCGGCCGATTCCAGCAAATCCAGCTTTGAAGATGTCTGATATCGGTTTCTTGACTTTTCACCAACAATTTTCTGCAAATAAATCCGCATATAGGGCGTATTTTAATGTAAGATGCTCCAGCTTATTCAATACATTTTTTTCCTCCTGATTTATCCGAGTAAACCTGGAGCATCGCGTCTTAAATTGTCCGCAAAACTAATTTGTCTTCCAATAAAAACCCGCCATTCTGTATCATCAATAAGGTTTAAAAGTAATTGCCTTTAATGCGTTATATGGACAATTTCTTCTCAATGGCAGTTTATGGTTCCCTGTAATGGTACGAGCACCAGAATATGGCAGCATGCTGAAGTGAATCCTAAACAGGGGGTTTAGGGGGCGCTAGAGGACAATTTGCGACAAGAGGGTGGGGGATCCATTTAGTGTAAATACTGACAATAAATGCAGCAGCACAGTCGTGAGGGGTCCTACCGGCCATGCCATGGCAATAACCACCTTTTTACAGTTGTCATAGACGAGCTTTTCGTGCAATTTTCTTTTAAATTAATGCAATGGGTTTATGGTGAACTGCATGGATTTGGATTCTGTAAATATTATCCCTCTACGCTATTTTCAGCTGGCAAACGCATTTATTCCCCCCTCTTACTTTTTCCTACAAACTGACTGGGATTTAGTAGCAATCCCAATGATGGGTGCATTATGACAATCCAATCATCATATTTAAAATCCTGTATGGCGGTGACTGATACCCTGACGAGTGTAGGAATGCATTTTTCAGGATGAAATCCATCGTGACTGGTGAAAATGTAGTTCCAACGAAGGCAACATTGGCCTTTTTTCAATCGGTCTGCAACCCCTTTCCCATCTCAGTTTGATTAATTTAAAACTCTAGCTTTGGGGTAAATTCAAGAATACCGTAAACATGCACACAGAAATTGGTCACTCATAAGAGAAAACTGTATCTTGATTCAACTATGGATACGCCATGTTTATCCATAATGCCAAGCACGTGAAGACCACTTCCGTAAGAATGCTAAGCAAAAAATGTACACTCAATGCGCGCTACCTGGCGGCGTGATACATGACAGTTAATTCGATCAGGTTTTTTTTTTTTCTTCAAATTTACACTAAGAATTTTTAGTTTTAATCCAGTTATCAAATGCACAAAAACAAAATTTTAGCTGACCAAATCAGAAATTCGAAGGTAATCGTTTTCTGAAGGAGAAAAAAGTTTCATTGTGTCGTGACTTTTATGATAACGTTTTTGATCATAATGTAAGCAAGCCGAATTTGGTAATATAGGAAATGAAAGCACATAATAGATACGGTTATAATAATAAGCGATTTCCATTTTTGCAAGGTGGGCAAAAATCTACTGGAATATACAAAAAGCTTCAACAATGCAGACGCATCATGCACATCAGAAATTAGGGAAAAAAAGCATCATCTCAGATAAAAAGTTACAATTACGCCCCTCCATCTTCAAATAAATTAGCCCCCATTGTGTTTCGTTGTCGGAAAACTCGTCCGAATATGGCAAAGAGGTGTTACGGATATTGCCATAAAGTTGTTCAGGTTGCATTTTACGACACAACCAATCCCACATTTCATTTTATATACGCCATAACAGCTATGGGAAACTGCAATCTTGAATCTCTTAAAATGTTAATATCACCATCGAAAAGAGTTATGGAAGGGTTTTTTTGTGCTGAAAAGCTCAAATTCCAATATTTCAACATTCCAACCCGATACCTTCTATGCGAGTGTAACTTCTTCGTAGATATGAAATTACGAGTTATACTCTCAATTCATATCACTAATGTAAAAACTTTTGATACTTAAAAAAAAACATTAACAAAAAGAAAATGACCAAAAAGTTAACTTTTTTTTCTGAATATTTTCCCCCCAATACTTTAAACATACAGCACAATGATTATTCGACCACAGTTACAATATGAAATTCCTTTCAATGTTAATGGTTATTATTAACCATTACAATGAAACAAAAAAATCTTGACGACCCTACTCTATGTGTTTCGGCAATAATTCGGCTATTTTAACTTTTCAAAGACTTCATATTATTAGAATAAATGAAAGTGAATTACAATCTCCACTCTGAAGCAGTAAGATTCTTGGGAAATTGCAAACAACAAACGCACACATAAACATGAGATTATAAGGTCTAGTTCTCATGTTGGAGACTACTTCTGGTTGTTTATAGTTATTCAATTGAGCATCGTAATGCGTCAGTTTCATGTATAAGAAACGTGATGGCACTAAGACCCTAATGATAATTCTTCAACGATACTAGAAGGAAACTCGATCATATTTCTCTCTTGAAATCGCTACTAAGCTTTCTTGGTGTTACCAAAGATACCTCTTGGAAGAGCTTTTCTCGTCTGCAGATTTCATTACGGGCTCGAAAGGAATTAGCGCAGAACTTCATTAGACGCGTACTTACTTCCTTTTTATTGGGATTACATATATTATCGATGCTTACCACACCGCATCGTGTCCACTGACGACAAGATCAGTCAACATTTCCGGCCGTGTCCCCCACATAATGCGATCAGAAATTATTAACTTGGAATGCATGTGTGATGGACGATAGTATCGTTATGACCCGTCGTGCTTTTAATGAATATCTCTAATAATGTAAGTTAAGACAGCAAAAATAAACAACTTACCTCCACATAGTAGTAACGGCACATGGGCTTGTAGGCATTGGTGCCACAAACTAACACGTGGGTGGCATTGGTTTTGGCTAACACTCGAATATAATTCTGGCAGTCATCCTAAAAAAGAAAGAAAAAATACAATACATTAAAAAGTGAAAATTTTCATCGAAGCAAACCAATCGACATACTTTAATCTGAAATGGTTTAAGATGATATTTATGGAAATGCAGTGATTTTGTTTCAAAAATGCATTGGTATACATTTTGTTTAGCATGCCTAAAACCCTTAAAAATGCAAACATTGATGCTAATCAATAATATTTTACATATTTACAATTATTGGACATATACATTTAAAAATTATTAAAGCAACTTGAAGTTCCTTAACATTTCGGTTACAGGAGATGACTACAAAATAAATGTAATCTTTTCCTACATATCAGAAACCGACATTTGACAAACAAGGGTATTTAAAAAAGAAATTCCGCTCTAAACTTATCTTATAGAATATCAGTATGGATTTTTTTGTTGGCAACTTCTACTGACTGTACTATTTAAGCTGTAATCTATCCGAGGCACTTTTCCATTTCCCCCTTTTTCGTGCATTTATAGATGGCTGTAAAATTTACAGCTTATTCCCATAATGGCGGTTTGGTTCCATCACCGTGGAGTGTAATGGAATTTCTGCTAAGTTTCTCAACTGTACGCTACGTGCTTCGTGATCATAGCAGATTCCCATTGCCATTCACCCGAGAGCTGTTAACTTGAATGTCGACTCATGATATTCTCATCATATAAAATAAATACAACTAGATCTCACAAAAGAGAAAAATAAGATGCCTTTTCCCCTGTTCGTCATTGCCATTCGCTCAGAGGAAATTTGGCGTTAAAGCTTGCAGTACAGTTGTACAACGAGAATAATCAAAAAGCCAGCCTTATGCGGCATTTGCATAAATCACCAACCATGCATTATTTAAAGCTTTTATATAACCATGGATATCGGATAATGCCATCATACCATACACGGAACATTTTCGTTCATGGAGAACCCAAAAGGCGACCCACTTTTTCAAACCAATATATTCAGTGTTAAATACACATTTTTTTATCACAAAAATGGACCCCACTGAGAGCAATACAGACACACTATAAAATACTGCAGTAGCCTACAATAAAGTAGATTATAAAAAAGTACAAAAGATTTGTAGTCTACAACAGAATACAACAATATAATTACATTGTAATCTACAAAATCCTATCATTATAAAATTGCATTATACCCTACTAAATATTACAATTGTAGATTGCATTATAGCTTTAAAAAACTACGCAATTGTAAAATTAGTTGCTGGATTACAATTTTAGAATTTCACTGTCGTCTACATGCACAATTGCAAAATCGCATTTGTAGTCTACAAATATTACATAAGATTGGGAATGGTTCTTTGAACAGATATTTTTAATAAAGTAATGTATTTTTATACAGCATACGCTTTTGCACGAACTTTTGCTTAGTTTCGATTAACCCACACATGTTTCACTGATAATTCACGTGGTTTCAACTTTCTGAATGCATGGGGTGAATCTTTGGCAGCAGTTTGTCAAAGAATGGAAAAATTGCAAAAATTGCTGCATAAAAATACGCTGATGTGCACTCTTTCATAGAAAGGGAATAGTTGACAATATATAAGAAGAATGAGGGGGAGAAAAGAAAGAAAGATAAAATTTTTATCCACATCACTGGTTATGACTTTCTAGAAGAAAAAGTATCCTTCGCAGGAGGCGTCGATGAAACGTTGATACCATAATTTTGGAAAAACGATCATTACAAAGATTGGTCATTAAGTTAGCCCCCAAAGTGATCAATCTAATACCAGCAGGAAAAAAATAAATATAAACCAAGCATAAAGACAACGAATGAAAACCTTTATGCGAAGAAAATAAAAACTGTATAAAATAATCCCGTAGTTAAGGTCAGTGAGGTGCGAAACTATAGGTAAAGGGGGCAATGAAAAACAAAATCTTCCAAATGGATGTGATGAATGGTGAAAATAGGAAGGAGAAAAAAAAATCCACAAAGAATAAGATAAATATAAGAAAATGATACACTTAAGATCAAAACGCATGACAGATTATGGGGTGCAACGTCAAAAGATTTTTCAAAGCCCATTGCAAAAAAAATACAGTTATATAGAGATAAAACCATTAACAGAGAAAGAAATAAAAAATCAATTCCAAGAAAATTGGATAAAAGAGCAAAGAAGATAAATGATGAAAGCAGGGAACAAAAAACATAACATATAGCAAATAGAATTTAAAACCCAATTGAAGTGAAAAACGAGAGTAAAATCGGTTCACCAAAAACGAACATTTATAACGAGCAATACATTAATATCTGATTTCATCATTGTTATTTCAGTGGGTGTTAAAATTTTTTAGAGATTACAAAAACAGATAATACAAAGTTGGAATACAAGTAACTTTTAGGACCTTGATAGGAAACTATTTTTGTTGCCCTTTCATTTGAAAAGCAATTCATTCTGAATTTCGTGGCGCCATCTAGATTCTATGCTAAGTGCATGTGGTTGTACGTATACACCATCGTAATTGGATCAAAACAAGCTTGAGACGATCATATATGCCAGTTTTGAAGAGTTCAAAGACATGGCACATACTAAGCAGCAAATCCTAAATACTGCAAGAAAAGAAATGCGATGCAAACTGGAAATTTGCCCAAAAAGCCACTGAGAATTAAAAGGATTTTATTTATAGTTTCTGTTCAAATGCAAGACTTATTAAATTACGTTTGGAAAAAAAAAAGTATTGAATTGACAAATTGTTGGCGTTAAGTGCAACTATTCCTCAGAGTTCTTTGAACTCCTAGATATACTGTATAAATATAGTGGTGCCAAAAACAGAGCAAACAGAAATAGACCGATTTTAGAAATGTCAGAAAGAGGAAAAAACAACCCAAGACGATTTGCTAAAATGTAATTTCTAGGCAAATATACTTAAATACATTGGATTTTTAGTCAGGTCAAGTAAAGCACTTTTACTGTGTTATTGCAGTAAAAATATAGCAGGAAAATCCTTGTCATAAGTGTGCCTACTCTACAACACGTGTGTACATATAGTGTGTGAAATATACATCATAAATACATTAACACATCAATAATGATGATTAACTTTACATGTATGTAAAATCAATATAAAATAGGCGAATTTAATTAACGCATCTAAACCGTATATATCCCCTAAAGTAAATAAAAGCAATGACCCCTGCTCATCATGCATCTCGTAGTTTCACATTGGAGGAGAACCTACCAAAAGATATGAGCTAAATGTGTAATCAACTTTGTATACTTTTAATTAAATGTAAGGCCTATAAAGATGTTGGATTTCGCGACCAATTTATTTAACGTTATTACCATTACTCTAGGCCCATTTCCGTGCATATAGTAATGGCCAATAAATCTCTATTGGGCAATATCTTATTGTTAAATGGGTGCACAATCTCCAAGCAATTCCTATTTAAACGAAATTGTTGAGAAAACGTACCAAATTCAATCATCAGCGCTGCTTAAAGGCTTGGACTCCCAGTAAATTTTAAAGAGCATTCATTTGGAGGAAGAAGTTTTATTTTCGCAAAATTGCACCCAAATGGCCCATCGTCAACCAAACCCATCTCAAACGCGTTGATAATTCCCCAAATAGCAAAATGCTACAACATGAATGAGTTTCCCCAAAAATCAACAGGAGCAATTAAGCTGAGGGGGGAAAAATGCATTCGATGAATCTATGACGTCATTCTTACAGAACTATAGCAAAGACACTATGGTACCAAAGATTTAGACAATTCCATTTTATCCATTCTAGTCAGAGAGTTCTGCAGGTTATCATAAGAAATATTTTATCGGAGTTTATAAAAATTATTTGACCTTACTAGTCTATATTAGTTCCTTCTATCGACTACTGCAGTTATCACACAATTTTTTTTAAAGTTTCTCATTATACCTTTATAGATTTATTAAATATTACAAACACATTCTCATTTACAAAGCTATATTTGTAGCTACGCAACTGGATCAAATTAATTTCTTTTTGTCAACGTCAGCATACCATATTTTGCCAACTGCTGTATGGGAAGCCGAAAGCCTGTTTTCAAAATTACTACTTTTCAGGAGATTTTTAATTATAAACGAATGCATTATATAGTCGTGCTAACTCCCCATTATACAGGTCCATATATTAACACCTATGAAAGGACCATATAATCAATGACATCTATTGGAAATAAAGAAATCGACCAACCTTTGGAAACATCGCGTGTCTGGCACTTGAGATTACGAATAAAATATTAAGATATTAATTTAAAAAAACTAATAAGAATAAATTTGGTTATCATAAACAGAGATATATTTATTATTAAAAAATTCCAGGGCAGAAACAAATGGAGAATGCAATTTGTATGGAGTTTCCTCCGATTTTATAGACCAAGATTAATAAATTAAAACTTTAAAAGTGAATATGTTATAATGAGAAAATGTTTATTTTTGACTAGTTCTTGAGAACAGACTTGCATGTACTAAACACTACTGCACAAGTACACAAGATTTCGCATTATGTAACAAAATCTAATGTAAATTTTCCAACATGGTACAGCGCCCTTAATTGTATTACTAAGTAAATACCAGTCTTAAAAATGCTGCATTTTGCTTTTTGTAGTTTTTTATTCATCATTCCCGGGAGATCATTTATTAAAAAAAAAAAAAAAAAAAAAAAAAAATCCTAACCATTACCAATGACTCAAGCTCAATCTGTTGAATTCCGCATAAATCGAAATGCAAACCTTTTACTAAATTTTGCTTGCGGCTATGCATTAATGTGTTTCGAAAATTTCTCCATTTCGAAACACAGATGATGAGGAGATTCATCTTGTACAAACATTCAAGAGCCTCTAATGGAAGCTGGGGTAATCATTTTTATTATTTGGCAATTCAATGAAACATTCTCGCTAAGCGCTAAGTGATTTCTTAGCGGATAAAAAAGCAGCTTAAAATCAACACAAAATGAAAGGGCGCTTTTCAGCACGGGCGCCATGATTCCATTTCTAATGTCAATGTTATCATATACGACGCAGTCACTAACCCTGTATGTATAACTAAATGAGCTGTATTGCAAACATTTAGGTAGACCAATAACAATTTGGAAAAACACACATATACTCCAACGGGAGCAAACAAAACTACAATTACGCACGAGTCCAATGTAATTGACAATTTCGAAAGAATTATCCATCTAAAACGTAACCCTTTCCCAGTTGCGCCAAAACTCACATCCCTTATGACAACAAGCCATTACCGTAGAATTGAAAGCAGTAATGATAATAAATCCTAAGCTTTTCCATCGAACACTGGCAGTTAATCAATAAACTAAAGTTTAGTTATCAACGTGCATTTATCCATAGAAAAAGAAATAGAAGAATTTGGATGAAAAAAAAAGTTACTGGCATCATATTCATCAACTAATAATTTTAACACTTAATATTTCCTCAATTTTAAAAGAAAATGATAAATTTCAAAATGTGAATTCCTTAAGTACAAGAAAACAGATTTCGAATTAGTCTCAAACAATTTATATGTATTCTTGCAGCTAGATGCATTTTAGGATCTCGTTATAACAATTCTATCAAATTGTAATTTCTCTAGTTAAGAATCCTTTGAGAATTACCATAATTCATTCTAGACTACAAATCCTAAAAGACTGGTGTTTACCCTACATATAATATTGTGAAAGTCAACAATAATGAAGAGTGGATAAAACGAATTCACGAAGTGTTGTTGAATCCCATAAATTTAATATGCACGACATTAACTTAATTAAGATTTTTTAAATTATTCGTTAATCAGATTCATGGCATCATAACGTGCCTAATGTGTTGTACACTGCACACAAACATCCATAAATCAGGCTTAATTTATGGAGTATCCCGAGTGGAGCAACAACATAAAAACAACAAATTAAAAATGGGCGCACGAATTTCGAAGAACAAAAAAAATATATATTATACCAAATTTGAAGGCTTAAATCACAAGTTTAAATTCACCTTAAGGATGGCCTGTTCTGGTTTTCCAAAATAGTCAATGGCTATAGAAATTGATTTCTCATTTGAAGGTTGGTTACTTCAGTCCATCGTTAGGGTAATGCAATTAAGAGCAACGCGCTAAATAGCATCCCAAAGGGACGTCAGAGTTAAGGAAAACCATTTGATTAACATCAACGATGTTACAGGTTGCGACCTTACATTTTTCCACTTCACACTATTAGTAAATCCATACTACGTGTAACTAAGCATTCATCGTACAACGCAGGGGTGAATAATTCAATGAATTTAAAAATACTACATTGGCATATAATTTGAGGGCGCTACAAATTGTGCAAAAACATAAGATGGAGTCATCCATTTCTTATTAAATCATTCCACGGTTTATAAAAACAAAAATGAAAAATAAATAGAGAAATCCATACTTTGGCAGAATCAAGAAATTGCCATTGTCCATGGAGGTCAAAGAGGTGCCCAAAAAAGGGGATTTGATTCCACACGGTGTTCTACGTGGAATAATATATACCTCTAGAATTTTACGAGCCTTTGCAATTTGTTCTGATCAGAGGAATTTGGTGTGTGCAAGCCTGTAGCCATTATTAAGGGCGGCATGACTGACCGATAATGGCGTCTGGCGATTAAATTACACCGTGATGAGAACGAATATTTCATTGAGAAGGTGCCATAACGTTCAACGTAATGGCAGAGAGAGAAAATGCCGCACATATATATCATAAAAGAGACGCATCTTGGTGGCAAAATGGTCGGAATGTAACCCGATGAGGAATTCTTAATAGCATTGCAACGAAATTCGGCTTTCTAATAGGCTCGTGGATCCAGGCCAATGATATCATTGCATTTTATATATCTACCTCTGCTCTTAAGACAAGAGACATATCTATCGTGATACCGTACATTAGCAAATAATTCGTTTAGATGGGCATTGGCAATTGAAAATTTCCGATATTAAAAATATGGTGCACTGGCCAGGGTGTTAACCCCTATAAATATTAACAATTTGACTTTATATGCATTTGTATCGCAAACAAATTAATTGCAGCGTATTTTTTTGAAAATTGCATTTATTTCATATAAAACTTAAACGACAGCCTTATAGTTGTTGGTGGGCCCCTTTGATTCCTGACAACAAATGAATTCATATAAATTTATTTTCGATGTTTTAAATAATCAAATATGCAATTTTTTAACACATTTTTTTAAAGGAAAAATCAAATTTCAATACAACCGATTACTATAACTACTACCAGATAATATTTATTATTAACAGTAAATAAAGACATAATTTTTCACACTGCAAGTTATTGACTTGGAAGACTGTAAAAGACTAGACTGAAATTCAGAAATTATGATGGCATTTTACCAAATTTCTTAGAATTGAAAGTTTTCAATATCGCCAAGCTATGCACCATCTACATCATCGTGTTGCCATCTTCCATCCAGACCCATGTCTTGATATGTGACATTTCTTTTCCAGCTAGGCCAAAGTCGTAGAGCCACCATAAATTTCGTGCACTTATACCCCCAATCTGACCCGATTGACAGAATTTATATTAGAGTATCTTATTGCTTTCTCGCAACGTTCAACGAATTTGAATTTTTCAATAAAAACTTTGTGAACGTCACTGCAAGGCATAGGCAACGTATATGTGCTATATTGTAAATTTCCACCCAAACTTGAAATTCATTTTTGTCAACTATTTCACTTGTATATTAGACACGCGTACCATTTGTTAGGGCTGGCGTTTTTCACATTCATTTTGAATTCGAAGCTGGATAAGGTCAAAAACTAAAGACAATTTTTAAACAAATTGAAATATACATGTGACATTTCTAACAATACGTACACAAATATCTACCAATTTTTACTTTCATCCATTTCATCACTACAAGTATATATTTAATAATGTGTCGAATCTTGATATAAAGGGACGAGAAAACCATTCGGCATCCTCCAAATTTGTTGCATCCACTATTACGGTTACTTATGCAGTTTTAGAAACAAAACTTAACTACAACTGCCTGCTTACAACACTAAAATGATCCACACTGCAGTTAGCAATATTTAAAAATGCCCGCCACTAATAAATGCAAATTTAATCCTAGTATTGACGTCGATGCCCTATAAATGGAGCGTCTTAATAAAGCCATATTTTCTTGAAATTTCTTTTTCAAATTCTATAAAAATTTCGCTTTTGGCATAATACAATGCGAAGCAAAATGAGCAGCTTTAGAGCTCCAAAGTCGATATTTGATTTACATAAAGCAGCAGTCAGCTGTGATCAACCGACGTCAACATACGGAATTCTGTTAAAAAATCTTCCAATAAAAGGGATAAATTTAAAGGAAATGAATACAACAAAGCCGCGCATGCACACAGACAACCACTAATGAAGGAATTTTCATAAAAATGAAGCGACGCCAAATAAAGTGCATTTTATGTAGGCCTGCAATGTCGTTTAAGAGGGAGTATATATAGAAAGGACCTCGCGCAGGGAATCATTTAAAAAGGATGAAAAAAAAAGCACCGGCTTTCACCAAAATATCGTATATATACGATGATGGGCGCTGCCATATAAATTCCCCCGCATTTGCATAAATACGCAAATTGAGTACGTGCGCGTAAATTCAAATTGCTGTTTTGCAAAATATGCTAATGACCCGATCGTCTATACGGCGTACGGGAAAGTGCACTGTGAAAATGACCGTGCATTTCACATCTATGACATCCCTCTCAAGAGGTCATACTCAAATTCATATATGAAATAATAAATTCTTTTAATTAGCATACAGCAGGATGTAGCGATAGATGCGCGTCATGGAGGATGCTCACGTGGGATCTCTCAACAAATGTATAAGCATTTTCTTTGATGGTTACAATGTTTTCAATGCCCTTATTTTCTTTCATGAATACTACTTCAGTTTTGTAAAACGAGTTCTGAAAAATATGTTATTTTTGTATATAAAAAACACTCCCTAAAGTTAACCCTAAAATTGTATAATCCATGTATGTATAGATGCAAATTCGTATTCTGTGCCATTTAAAGAAAATACAATGTAGAACATACTATCCTAAAATTTAAGAACATGTAGAAATGCGTGAAAATTTTACTTCAGAGCAGTGCCCTTAGAAAAGTAGCCTTTTTACAAATAAAAGTTCAGAAAGTCAAGTGAAACGACTTCAAACTTGATATACCCAGGAGATACAAAAAGAGTTGAAGAAACAAATGGTTCAGGGGGTTCCTTATAAGCATATTGCGAGAAATTCCATCTGATACCTGGAAGGATATGAAAGCGAACATAAGCCCCGCAGTTTGAATTTTTATGACGACTTCAAATGGTCAAAAGGAATTTATTCAAACCATATTTGGCCACTCTTTTGAAATGCATGGGATATACTACGATAAGGAGAGGAGCAGAAAGACGATGTTCAGATAGGGAACAAGAAAAAGATCCGTGGCAGAAGCAATTCATAAATTTCAGTACATGTCACTGCTGCTTTATTTGTAGTCCAAGAGGAGGGAGAAAGAAGAGAAAAAAAGAATAGGAAGGGTCATATAAGAAGGAGTCAAATAATATATCTGCCGAGCGTCCAAAAACCTGATTTATTTCAAACGCCATGAGTTTGAGGGCCGAAATAAAATGGACTCCAGATACTGTTTTTGCATTATTCCATTACAATAGGAGAAAATAAGAAAAAAGGAAATCCCAGAAGAGCTGTAGTGGTCACAGATCATTATCTGTTTCTGATACAAGATCCTCCAAACAAGAAACAAATCCACGAGTGCATCCTCCACAATCTATGTCCATCCAATGATGGTCCGCACCATCTGACACCTACCAATGGCATCTCTGACAAAACAACCACACAAGAATGCCAATTATAATGTCACACAAGATGACTTGGCTAGGAAACAATACGGTTGCGTTTTCTATATTGAATTGTAAATGTAATGAAAAAACATGAAGACCTTCTATACAAAATAAAGTCAATAAATTGTATAGCAATCCAAAAAGATGTTGGTACACACACTCTTATTAGAAGTTACTAATAAAATTTGCAGAAATAATATTTAATTTGCAACTTATTCAGTTTTAGTCAAATGAAGCATCTGGTGTTATTTATTTTATTTCCAAAAATCTTTGACGACTATTCCATTACATTTCCTGACTTCTAAATAAAGTTAACCGTAACTATCGGCTATAGACTACAATAATGATCGTACATCAATATTTCATTAAGAATCCCAAGCACTGATGCTGGTTTTCAGTATGGTGGCAAAGGTGTCTGATTCCCAGTCAATTTAGAGTGTACACCCGCCAATTCTCATGGAGCCATTTCCAATATATCTGGGCCCCAAATGTTAAATTAAGTCAGCCATTTCAGTGGCCATCAAAAGAGTGGACGCTGGCAAAATGACAAACCAATAGCCTGGAACCAAACGAATATATATTGCGTGATTAACGTCAGTTGTCATCCTTCACAAATCATAGCACAATAAAAGTTAGAAAACGATACGTCCCTTTTCAATTTCTAGTAAAATACTTCATTCGATGGTAATTTCATGATAAAAAATGAAATCGCCTACCTTCTGTTCGACGAGATGATTTAAAGATACTATTGTCTTTTTGTGCATAAAGATCTCAAATCAAATTTAGGAAGAGTGCTAACAATATGAAACCTTTCTTCAAATTATTTGTTTAAAAATTTTAAAGTTCTTTAAGTTTCTATTTTCGTGCCACCAAATTCACCATGAGACTGTACAATACCTAATCCAGATTTCGTTTTTGAGAAATTCTACAGCATCGGTATTCATACTGGGCCACCAAACGTTAAAAAAAAACGATCTGCTAAAAGGGGAGCAAACTTCAAAATAATCATTATTAATACAATGCAAAAATGGCAGCGTTGGACACAAGATGGTGTCTAGGGAGCAACTTCGCAAAATAGTGCATGCAGGGCTTTTATTTCAGAGTTCTTGTTACATCTGCAGTCAACACTACTATACATGAATTGTTCGGTTCGGTAACGAGGGCCATGGGGCTACAAAATCTTGGATCTTGAAAACAAGAAGAGAGGAAAAAGTCCCAAATGCAGTCCAGTAATGACTGCTTGGATATTTTCAGAGCAAAAGTTTCCAAAGCCAAGCAAGTTGTAAAAATCCGAGTTACTTTCAACCAAATCGATGAAACCCGTTTAGAAAAAGGGGTGGGGAAAAAGATAACGTAGAAGAAAGGTTTTGGCATGGGAAAAGCAAGAAAGACCTCTGTACAGCACGTCTGCGACTTTAAAAAAGATGGAGAGAAATAAAGGGAGAGCAAAAATAAGGAGAAGAGTTCAATTCTTATGCAACAGTCGTCCTCCAGGGTCCCTCCCCCGTAGTCATATCACTCCCAGAGCACAAATATACCATTATGCATGCCGCCATCTTGGCTCGTGCCAAACCAATGAAATGGCTTTCGGACACACTGGTGCGTTTGTATTTTGCTGCGCTTTTACTTCATTTAAAGTTGGGAAGTTAAAGATAATACCCTTTGGGGAGTAGTTGCCATCCACCAACCAGTCAGTGGTCATGGAGCACGATTGAGCTGATAAATCAATGGATAATACAAAAACCTTAGCCTGAATGATCACTGTCGGGTTAGTATTGATTTTTAAAATTGCAACGGGCTTTCTTTCTTTCTCTCTCTCTTAACATAAAAATTAATGGGGTCTCAGTTTATTACAAAATACATGTAAAAAGAAGACACGGGCAATTTAGAGATAAAGAAGATATAGACAACGGATATCCTACTTCCAAGAAGAAACCAAAAATTAATGACTGGCAATTGGCAATGAGATGAGAAAAATCTTTACAAGAATTGCACTCCCAACATCCCATGAACAGAGCCGATGATAGTTAAACTGCAATCTGATCATTCTGTCAATGGACAAACCATCATTCAACAAGGTCTTCAGACGTGGTTAAGTGGCTAAGAGGCTCTTGGGCAGCTTTGTAGCCGTTTGTGAAAGAAATCCACATAATAGTCTGACCCAACAAAGTTCTTTAGTCATGCTGGTACTACTAACCAATGCGTCGCTTATAATGTATACGTGACTATATATCTGTTTAACAGATTATCTTCAAGGCGTATATTTATGCTCATTTCAATGACGACGATCAGAATTGAAAGGCACGTTTTTACTTATAATTAATTGAAAGGTCAAATATACATTATGCCACATTTCTCAGATAGGGTATTATCAAAACATGTCCATAAATATAATCCGTGGGTATCGAGAATATGGTGTCGATTGTGATTCAAAATCCACAATGATAAAATGAAAATGAACTTACCTCTGTCCTGCCTTTCATTTGGCACAACCCAAAATGGGCTTCATTGGCTGGCCACTCTAGTCTCTGCAATATAAAAAAAAGGCGTTAGAACAAAGGGTAATCATCACAAATCCATACAGAGGTCAGTAAAATGGTCAGTTGCACCATTCACCAGTTAAATGCATTTTAAGAACACAAAATTATCACTGATAGCTGAAGAAAATCCATTCAATTTCAAATATGATATAAGGGAACATAGCTTAGGCAGCATATACGTACATCTATTGTAAACATATTCAAAATGAAATACGATGCCCCTTTTAGGCACGAATGATACACCATGTTTAGGAGCATTAGGGCCATGGGGTACCCTTATTGGATTCAAAATGGTCAACGCGTTGTCCATGTTAGTGCTACAGTAGAAACAGATGCCATTTTCGCCGTCCTTCCATTAACTCGATAATGCAATTACTTTTACACTCATCCAGTCGATGGCACGCTTAATCTCATTACTGTCTTAACGACAATTAAACAAGATCAAAATAATGCGTTTCGCATTTTACACGGGAATTAAACTCGCCCAACTGGACGAAACGCGAGGGCCCAAATCCGTGTCATTTTTAAGCTATTTATAAACTACCGAATTTTTCCATTTAATGTTCATTAGCGAAAAATTCAATTTGCAAGATTTCTTGGAAAACGACATGTCCCACACCCCACAGTCCAATGATTGGTCGGTGGTTGGGAAATAAAGGCAAAAGAGCGCCGTTGATATGCGGACTCACTAATGACGTTAGCAAATGCATTATCAACTTAATTATGCCTTAAAATAACGACTGGAGAGGGAGAGGGGGGGATGACTGAGAATGACGTCACCTCTTTGGGCACACATCGATGGAGTCGTTTAGGTTAGTACGGCGATCTCTCATCGAGCACTAAAAGAGCCAGTTGACGAAAGTGCCACCACCGTGTGGCAGCTCAAATGAAAAATAATTGGACGAGAGTGTAAGGAACACAACGTCAACCGCAAACATACGTCATCTATGCTAATGATACGTGGCAGCGTTATGCAAATAACATTTGCAGACAAGCTCAACCAACAATGGCTCGAATAAGTACATAAGGGAGTAGTGCTTGGAAGGGCGCTATTTGCATACTCTTCTGCCAAGATGTACCAACTCGAACCGTAAGGAAACATGACCGGGAGGCCATTATTGCTTTTATTACATGTACGTGTGCCAGGACAAAGGGACTCTCATAATACATCCAATGAACTTAATTGAAATGTCAATAAAGGCAATAATTCCAATTTTGTTTAATTTGACAACTCTATATTCCCTACAATGGAGTCGCCAAGTAGCTGACACGCATTCAAAAATGGAGGATGTAACACACAACGTTGGATTTTGGTTGGCAACAGCTAGAGATGCAAATGTAAAAGTAAAAAACCTTTTAATGTACAACAACTTGCAACAGTATTTATATTTGATCTCCACAACATACAATTAAATAAAATCGTGGTGTTTACTTGTAGAAATAAAGGCAAAACACTAGGCAATAGTGCAAATTCCTTGTTTGGCATTTTCTTGGCATAATATCGTTGGCTAAACGCTGACCTAATTAAGTGACATTTCAACCATGCACCAACATTGGCCTATCAGTTTTTGGTAATTTGGGATATTTAACAAATTTTAGAAAATGTGGATAATAAAATGATAAAACCCACCACAACAGACAACTTTGAGAAAATGAAACATTTCAGCTGAAAATTACAAAACTTTTTGGCGATTCATGATTTTGAGTTTTCTATTACTATAAGAAACTATCTTCTAAATGAAGTTTCTGTCGACAGTTTGGATAACTAGAGATGCTAATACAACTTTATGATTCGTTCTAGAGCTGGCACATGTTCGCGTTTTTTCTTGCATTTTACCACGTCAATTTGTGTACAATTTAAGAATGCATCGTACATACAGCTCAGCTCACCATATATTGATATCTTCAAGATATAGAAATAAGGTTTCTCTCCAACAAAGCAAGAAGAGTGGAGTGCAAATGAAGTCGAGGGGAGGCGTCTGTTAATAATTTCCAATAAGCAATTGATTTGCAAGCCAGACTCGACTGGGTCTGCCTCCAAATGCACGAGTGCAATACAAAGTGGAAACCTGCTATTTACTCCGGCATTCGTTAAGAATGGAAAACTGCATAATGGGTGGGTTCAATGAGGAGCGATTTCGTTTATCGCCATATCATTTACGCCATAAGTAAGCGATCTCATTAACACCCACAGGAAACATTTTCAGAGAGCAGCCAAGGCAGGAATTGAGAAAGGAAAATTACTTTTATATGCGCTGTTATGTGAAGGGGGTGCATAAAAGCGAGTGGATGCAAGGGCGGAATTAGGTTCCAACGGTTCTAAATTGCTAAATGAAAAAAAAAAGATGAAAAAAAATGCCCCTAACGAAGATGAAGCTTGAGGGGATCGGGAAAAAAGGGAAAAATAATGCTGACGAAATATGCTTATAATAAATCCTTTGATGAAAACTGAACCGAAATGAGATATTTCCAATTACTCTATCAGATCTCATCCAATTAAATGCACTCGAATATGAATGGCAATTATTTCCAGCATCCAGTGGCAACGAGTTACCAAGACATCCATACTCAATTATAGTATAACACACACAAAATGGCATTTTTGGATTTAAATTGCTAAATGTACCACCATTCTATCAAGTTTCTTTGACTGTAAGACTTCAATGATCTCCTTATATTGGATAAGGGACTCACAGATTTACCAAAGTTGTCTAGTAATGGTAGTTGCCAAAAACGTTGGTTTGTTGGCTGTCAACGATGGCAACTGCCAGTTAAACATATTTAAAAAAAAACGTTTTAGTGTATACGTTGGTTGAATAATAGAGAGTTTGAGCCAGCCAACGCCTTAACGTTAACCTTAACGTTAGCGGCGGGAAGTGAGGAGCCACGGACTTAACTACCCAATGAACTCAATGAACGTCAAGAGTGCGCGTGACGGTCAGTTAATTCATTGGATAGTTAAGTCCTTGGCTCCTCCCTTCCTGCCGTTAACGTTAAGGTTAACGTTAAGGCGTTGGCTGGCTCAAATTCTCTATTGGCCCAATGTATTGACCCGACATTGAGTTGTACGACAAGAATACGTTTGTCAAACCAATATGCACCAGCATTCCAAACATGACCTAACGAATTTTGGTTACTCGAGTAACAAGGTCCAAGTAATGTCACATATACCATGTCGATGACAATACAGTATTATGTACTATATTGCAATGAAATATCAGCGTACTAGCTGTATTTGTCAATACTTTTTTATGTGTTCGATAAGCTAAGTGCTTAATGCCTGAAAATACGTATTGACCGAAAACAGCACATACAGATTTGAAAGAGCTTAGAGGGGCGGGATTTAATTCTAAGTTTCCGATATCGCTATTAGCTTGATAATTATAAATATAAAAAAGAAAAGGCCAAGTGAGAGATGTATATCACAACAATGTCTCGCTTTCGCTTTAACTAACCTATATATCAGTCTCTTTACCTCCGGGGCGTGTCTGGTATATGCAATCGTGAAATGCCATTTTCGCGAGTTAATATTATTTTAGCGAAAACCTTCAAAGCGCCACCTTCATCCTGGCCCAATTCGTTTTGATGCGCAAATCTTCGTAATTTGCATACAACGGAACCGCTATAGGTCTTTCGTATGACTAATACCGTTTGTTACTTTAGGCCATGCGACGCAATTTCGTGTTTTATGCAAAAATGGCCCACGAGGGAGCCACTAATAAAGCACTTATGGCAACATGAAATTTCTACTAAAATAACACATATTGGTGAGCGTGGTGGAAAACATTTTGTCGACTCTGTAAATATTTGCATAACTACCAAAAATTCAAAATTCAAAAGAATGGGCGTCACAGAAAATTCACCGCCAAAGGAGGAATTTCCAAACCGTCTGGCATTTGTTTTAGTAATTAATAGTTTATTTGAGCTGCACGAGATAATTATTTTGGCAATTAATATCCGCCATTATCCACAATCCTGTTGTAGAACAAACATAACCAGTTTCAAGTTACAAATCCGATGTTACAAATTTAATATTCACTTTCATCTAGTCGGTCTTAAGTTGAATATAATATCCAATTAATTTTCCTTGACCGAGAGCGCAATCTAACTTGAAATGTTTATAGAAACACCGTAGCTAGTTGTTCCATCTCTGTTTACGGAGTCACGCAATGCTGTCACTCGTTAGCGTGGACAAAATCCCTAGAGGGGCACCACTGGTGCGTATAAAATGAAATGAAAGTTACACTGCAGAGAAGCCACCAAGTTGCCATGGAAACTGTCTATAACTCTTGCATCGCTCGTTTTGGATGTGCGTTGAGTTATTTGAAAACATACCAGAGACTTTTATAGCAACGTCTAAAAGTTTTTCAAACAATAATACAAAGATGAAGAAACAACAAAAAAATGATGCAGTTTTCCATATTCCATGCATCTTTCGTGGAAACCTTAACAAACTCGCGTAGAAAACGACATAGATAAACCAATTGAAACAACATTATGTCGGCATTGCAAATTATTACCGGAACAGCAATCATCAAAACTTTGACAAAAATTATCGTTGGCAACTTTGTATTTACGCCACAACTTATTTCTATGGGAGTTCGATCCATTATGGCCATTAAGATAACGCCGGTTTAGCAGCGTTGACATTTTGCCATTCATTTTGGAAAGATTAGGAAAATAATCGCAGCTTGCGTATGTTTTCAAGTGGAATTGCCAGATTCCTCGTTATTAGCCATAATTTATTCGACGTGTCGTACTCGAGATTTCATTAGCGTTTATTTTTTGAAAGCCTGTTTCGAAAAATAATCGGTTATTCAAGAGCAAGAGCAACAACGGCTTCTTGTTGTCCTATATATAAAAAAGGCACATCGCTGTAAAATCAGTGCAGCAAACAAAGTCGCGAATAAAACCACAGCTTGGTTCTGCACATTAATTGCACCAGAAATTGCCAAAACCCATTACATTAATGAATCGCTTTTACGTGTTTCAGATAAAAAAAAAAAGCGTAAAAGCGGGGACGAGGTGGTGGTGGCGGTGGTGAAGATGCTGCCGACAAAACACTTCTTCCTCGGCAAACCAGAAATGACACGAACGGAAGGAAGTCGAAAAAAGCCCTTGCCACCTCCTTCGATGGACGAACACAGCTTCAGAGCAATTTCTGACCAACCTCTCTTCTTGGGCTCAACTTGGCCATCCCTGGGACATACGCAAACATTCAACATTCACTTGCAGGATGATTGACCAGAATCCAAGTGGACACTTGCACTAATATCCCATAAAACACTAGATAGTAAATTGATAATAAAATTTAAAAAAGACTATTGCTAATCGCTGCTATACTAATGCTATGAAAGTTTAAGGGAGTTACTGAACCAGAGGTGATACACAAGTCATGAACTAAGTGTGTATAGAAAACAGAGACCTCCATCGGACTTGAAAATGGTAAAAGATAACATTACACGAAAATACGTTTCGTATAACGTCATATCTATACAATACCCAAACAAAATGAAATCGAAATAAAATATATAATCGATGCTATTTTCATCATTTCCCCTTTACGAGGGAAAATACCTCGGTAATTCTCCTTTCAGACCATGTTCCTTCCAACTGGCACTCAAACTAGATAACACTTCGGCCTCTTTGGTCCAGTGCCCAAGATAGTGGGGTTTGTCCGTATTTAGCAAAGGAATAGGGGGTGGAGAAAAAGTGGGGTGGGGATACCCCACCATGATTAGTAGGGGGAGAAAAAAACGCTGCACTGGGCAAATAAATAGCAGCACGCTACACAACAAACCAAGTAATACATTTCTCTGATTGAACTTAACTAAAAGCGTTCATGCTACACTGATTTAGGACCATTAACATTCAACGCCAATGATGTGTCGTGATAAATCAAAGACTCGTTCGATATTGTTCCCTCACCGAGAACAGAGCCTCTGTTAGCTGCTTCATTGGTAAGCTATGGGAAGAGAGAGAGCAGACAAAAAGTGCACGGCCGGGATGCAAAGCGCCGTACAAATCAAATTACTCAAGCTCAGCTGGAGTGCACTGCACCGAATAACACTAATTGCTGATTAGAAGTAGAAGGACGCATGCACGGACTGCCAATGGATTTACTGCCTATAGGATCCAAGGGTTAATCAACGGGCTTTTACCCTACTCCGCACTATCCAATAGCCTTAATCTCCCCATTTCACAGCACACCCAGTGGCAAAAAAAAAACACCACCCAACTACATAGAGCCGATTGAATGCCCAAAATGAATTACTCGATGCAACTATAAAATGGATTATTGGTATTATAGACGAATTCTACATGTCATATATAGTCTGGGAGATAAATCAAACCACCATTAACTCCATTTGCGAGGCCGCTATCTTGCAGGAAATTCAGGCTTGACATGTTAAGATCCCAGAGAAGGATGATGGCTCTTTACGGCCCCAGATTGAGACTTTCCACTTTAGAAAATTAAAAAAAAAAAACGTTCTCAACTTGACATTTTTGCTACATTTCATTGTCTAAAGAGGATGAGTGGATCTACAACAACTTTATGTATAAAATTGCCCGTAACAACCATTTTGTTTTGCAGACATGACAGTACACTAAATAAGAATGGCTACCATTGAAAAGGAAAGCGATTACACCTGTACATGTTTGCAGGTTTGATAAATACTGTACATTGATATTAGAGTATGAAAGTCACATCCGTATAAAAGCTTACACTATAATGAAAACAGGAAAGCTGTGAAATTCAGCCAATTAAGCCACACGATAATCTTTTTTTAATGATCAAGTTAAATTGAATGTGGGAACTATACGGTTAAATGTAACTAAATTGCATACAGCAGCACTTGACCGAATGCTAAAAACTTTTAAAATGTAATATGGCCACTGCACATAGCATCAGCTAAAAGACATACCTCCCACGAAATTCAACCTCATCTCCCAGTTTCGCATAAAAGAAATTCCGAAACAATTCCACGCTGTAATTTTATGCGAATTTTCCGCCTTTTATCTGCGGGCATTCAATTCGGCGAAATGCATTGTCTGAAAGTGATAATTTCCCAGAAAACTTTCTCTTCGGAAAGCGAGAAAACCCATTAACCACATTTAAAAACACTGCGTTGAAAGTAAAAGGATTTTGGAATCTCATTTTTACGTCTAACCATGCCATGGTCTTAATACTGCATTAAAAGGTTATTCCTGTAGAAGTTGTTTTGGGGGGTGGGTGAAAAAGGAGTAAGGGAGGGTAGATTAAGCGAATACCCTCAGTAGCAAATCGAGGATTTCCATACACGAAAAACGATTCAGGCGTGTAAAAATATGAAGATCTTTTAAAAGTACTTTCGGGTCTCTGATAAATCTACCAAGCGTGCTATAATTTATCATTTTGAGCAACAAAAACTACGGTGTTGTAGAAGGGACCTCGTACATTTGCATTTGCCAGCCAATTAAAATATCATAACCCTCGCACGTCAAGTGTTAGAAGAAAGGAGTATTAATTTCAATGACGTGAAATATAAGTTACCCAAAGAAATTCGTATCAAAAAAGATTTGTCTTTCGTAATTAAGTTGGCAAAATAGAGTTCCTCGGTGCATTCATCACAACGCTGGCTATTGTTCGCTTTTCCCATATCCTTAAAAATTCCAATAACCGGAGCTTTCACTCAACCAACAATGGAAAAAAAGCTGGTTGCAATTTATTATTTTTTTTTTCCACGAGTACATATACATATCGGATGTATGAATTAAACTGTGCACAACGGCCTTAATTCATATTAATAGAGCAAAACTTAAAAATATAAAAGTTGAACATTGCGCATTTTATAATAACTCAACGCATATAAGATTTTTTACTTGGAACTATGAAGATAGTATATTGAATATGCTTTCAGAAAACCATTGCTAGGGAATTATTTATAGCTTGTAGTTCTGACCCTGTGATAATGGATTATTTTTTAAATTTCTCATTAAATACTTTTTTTCCAATTTTGCTCACTTGACCTGTAGCAACCTTTTTTGTATAGTTTCTTTTATTTTTTAAACACCTGGCACATGAACCATTTTTTCCCAAAATCAAAGCACTGACTCTGAATCCCGAACAGCACTTGTTACTAAAAAAACTGAGCAATTGTTCTCGCTTCGAATTTGGAGCACATATGTACATGTAGGTTCGCATCTCCCAATTTTCATTGAAGATTTTTCGCTCATGCAGTTCCTGTCATATCTTCCATTGTTAATGGAAAACATGACAAAGTGCAAAAAAGTCCACAAGAAACGCATGGCATGTCAGCAAATGCCAATGCTTTCAACATCACGTGCCTTTATTTTTCCAGAGTTAAGGGACCCTCACTTAATATTTCGCCATTGTTTTCCTTATCATTTTCCCTTATCCCTGACTTTCCAGTTCAGTGGATTCCAAAAGAGGCTTTCAACGTCGACTTGCGTAAAAGGTTCCGATGTTTTTCTTTTATCAGCCCTGCCTTCGTTTTAATAAGTTGGCTGCTCTTGCCGTTGTCATCGCTTTTATTTTCAGTTGCACGAAGAAATATCCGCCTTAGAAAATCTCTCCGGATCTATTATTCTTCCTCATATCCTACCAGTTCTTTATACAAACTCGATGTTCTCTATTAACCAAATTCTGGGTTATGTAGATCATCAGCAGGCAGAGAGAGAGGAAATTAACACTCGTTACATCTGAAAACATCTAATAAGGTTCCCATGCAAGGTCATGTACTCTATTGATTTACATTCATGAAGGAATGCACCAACGAAATCTTTCGGAGGACAAAGTGGCAAAGTAGAAAACTGCATTTACACCATCTTCCAATCGGCCCATTGGTTCGCCTTACGCAAACATGGCGGTCTGGAAACTACATAATACAGTATAGAACCCCTCTAAACAAATAGCCGTTTAACTAATATCCCCTATACACTAATACCCGTTTAACTAATATCACCTATACACTAATAAAGTTTGATGGTCCCAACTACAGGCCCCACAGTCAATTCCTCCCTATAACTTCTTTAAACTAATACCAAGCACCAGTCCTAAGGATATTAGTTTAGAGGGGTTCTAACGTATAACTAGTCACGTGCTTGCGAATAATAATGCTATTCCAGAGCAAAATTGATTTTCCAACGAAATAAGACGCACTTTTTTTTGCACGTTAACCTAGCTTTCAAGACTGTTTTTATAGGGAATTTTCAAAATACGTTACTCCAGCAAGGACAACTGAGCTATATTTCCCTCAGGTGATTTCGCAAACCATACCAAACCATCTAAAACATACCTGATTTGTAAAGACCATAGATCGTGAAACTTATCAACTCTTTCCTTCCTTATAGTAATGTTAGAATTTAATGTTTTATTTAAAACAGGAAGCAATATCCAACGGCATTTCTTCGATTTAACTTTTTTACTCATGGCTGAAGATTGGATATGGTAAAAGAACGTTTCCTAGCTATAGCAATCGTATTTTTTTTGGGTTTTTTGTGGCAATATATCCTAACTGTATGACTGGCTCGTTGACTGATTGACTGCGTACTGCGAGGCTTTGTACGGAGGCTCACGAGAGCCACCCATTCACACGAGTGAATTTGCGGATGGAACAAAAAAAGAAAAAAAAAATCAATAAAGTAATGGGTTGCGGGACAAAAAAGGACAATTTTTTTCCGAAGATATTTCTGACTGCTTCACCGTATTTCTCCAGCTTTTTTTATTTAAAGAATGAAGAAAGAAAAAGAAAAAACTGCTTTCGGAGGCGATATTATCATATTGGTCTATTGGTCCAGTCAATATTATTATATGCAAACAGGAAAAGACTGCTTATGTGCTGAAATTTGAAATTCAAAGTGCTCATTCCGTCAAAATCCATTCAATTTTGGGCTAGGACTCGTCGAACGCACGCCCGAGCACAAAATGGCACTTTTTTCATTAGATTTAAATCGGTGGAGTTTAGATTGAAGAAAAAAAATAGGAGGTGGGTTGAAGGGACTTGTGTCAAAGTGATGAATTTCAAAATTAGATTGTTGTCCATCAATAGGTGGCACTAGGGCTGTGTTCCATTATGAATGGCATATTGGAGCAGAAGATGAGGCGACTTTGAAATGAAAACTCAAGAGGCGTATAGGAGAAGGTTCGGTCAAAATTGCATTATTATAGCTTTTTGGCATGTCATGTACAGTGTGCATTTCGTGCGAATCCAATCAATAATGAGAATTAATGGTCCCCAATATTTCTGTACACAAATCAATGGAGATGGCCACGGAAAAAACACCACCGAGACGTACAGAGTGCATGCTAGAGCTTATAAGGGAAAAACCAAGTCCCACGTGATCAGATTTCCATAGAGAGTATTTCTAATGCACTTATTGGTACTGTTTTTCTTACAATGTCCCAACGATAATTCATGAAAAACATTAAAATGAACAAAGAGAAAATATCAATGTGTTTAATGGGAGTCAATAGTTTTTATTTGAACAGGTCTAATTTTTACAACATTGAATTGGATCATTGTCAATTTGAGTAGAATTTATTAAGTTGTTTTTTTATATAAGGTTAATAAATTTCTTATTTTTCTGGCCTTATAAAACTCATTTCTTATATTTCGTCTATGGCAGTACGAGTCACGTTAACTCTTCTAGGACTGTAAGTGAACTGGAATGCCGCGTAATCTAGTTTTTATTAAATTTTTGGGGTGTTATTATACTTTCATACCGCCTCATTTCATTAGCCTTTCAAAATTGTCTAGACAATAGCAAAAACAATCAAATCAAGTACCTGCATTAAAGAGGCAGAAAAGAAGGGCAGGGGAATTAGGATTATATTGCTTAAAGCTTGTTTGCAAATTAATTAAAATTTATAATATTAATCACAAATCAATATGTTATGAATAAAAATTATTGTTGAATTACCACGAGGGGAGTATATACTTCTCAATATTTAGACTTTGTTAGCAGTAACCTTACAACATGTTTATCGTTAACGCTAAAATTTAAACAACAGCCACCCAACACATAAGTTTAGCAATTTAAATCAGTCTTAATCAGCAATCATCACTAACTATCCTAGTACAGCACATGAACAAACATGATACATAACATTAGTTAGTAATTACGAATTCGTATAACTAAAATATGCAACGAGTCGTTTTCTAATTAAAATCGACAAAGGATTAATCAGTGATAACAGTGCAACTGTCCATACAACTAGAGTTAATCAAAATTACAACTCACCAATTTTTCCTTCAGTGTTTCGAGACTAATATTATACACCATATTACTGCAAGAAGAGAACAAAAGCAAGCCATTAGACAATTTCGTTATTAAAATCAAACACGCGGCATAAAAGCTTCCTGTCAAATAAATGACGCTAATCGTGCATTAATTAAACGCACAATTTAAGCTTGAAATGAGACATGGCTGGACATCGCTCATTATCTTAAACCCAGTTTATGCCGCATCTCTCTTCATGACTATTCAACAATGCCGAAATTATCGTCCAATTAATTATGGCCGCATATCGTCGTTGTAAAAGTCATTATTTTTAATAAGGGTACATGTTAGCTCATTTTTATTCGTGTTAGGTCTCGCATTTTCCAAACGCAGTAATTGTAACATTCACGTTTTGGTGCAATTGTAGTATTAGACCACACATTTTTTAAAAACTTTAATTCAATACTTTTCACCAAATTATTTTCAGCATTTTATTAAAATTGTGTTAGTCAACTGTCATAATAGTTTAGGTTAGTTTGGGTTAGATTAAGCTATATGTTAGTTTAGGTTAGACTAAGCTCGCTTAGATTATGCTAGTTAAAGTTAGACTTTGGCCATTTGTTGGTTTTTCAAGTAGACGTTAATGAGCTAGGTTAGCTATGCTTAGGTTAGGCTAATCTAAGCTAATTTATGATTGGTTGGATTAGGTTAGGATAAGTGAGGTGAGGAGAAGCGAGGTTAGGTTTGGGCATTTGTAGTTTTTTTTGGACATTTTTCATAGAATTGTAGGAACAACCCATTGTATGAAGACTCAATCTCTTAGAAACAGACCGAGGATTGCCCTAAAGCGCAGAGCTGCATAGGAAGTAAAAACACTAATACAGCTCGAGCATTAATCAGAAATCTAAGTTGAAAAGAGGAAAATCAAGCCGAATCATACACAGTAGACGTTAATATCTGCCAAGAGCAAACAATGGAGGCAGCAGCCTCCGCTAATCAACAAGAAAACAACAATAGAGTGGCAGGGACACGTACGTCACACGCACGCTCGTGTGAAATCATTGCAAAATAGTGGCGTCAGGCATCTTTTCCCTTTAGACCTGCGCTACGCAGTTAGATCATTCAGCTGAAACTATGATAAAAAAACAGGGCTATTTCAGCTGGAAAACTGAATTCTCGTCGCCTTTCTACACACTGGTCGCCATGACGACGAACAAGGGGGGGAGAAAACGAGTGGGATCAATGGCCTGAGTCGCTTTGCGAATGCAGCTGACGCCCAATAATATTGGCCCCAGTGTGCTTCGCCCGTCGTTATTCGACTGGGATTCGACGCATGGTCAATGACTCGCCCGTCGTTAGTCCGGAGACGATTCACGCAAGGTCAATGAATCGCCTATTCTTGGATTTGGGCTCAATGACAGAGATGGGTAAACACAACTACTTTTTCCAATTCGAAATTTCAGCGCGGAGGAATACATCATCGCCTCAAAAACTTCCCCCTGAAAGTTGGTAAAAATATATGTATATATCCCTCAAACTAAAATTAAACGTACACGACTGTCAGGCTAACAGACATGTTAGGTGTTTTGCTTCTCAGAAACATTCCTGAGGTTTTATATTGCTGGGGTGAACTAACCCCGTTGTATTGCTACGCGTGATGTCACAAGTACTTCAATGCGTCATAGATATAATCTGATATAACATAGCAAATATTGGATGATATAATGAAAACCTACCTACGTATACGTAGAATGAGATACAATATGTAACAATAAAACAAGCCTTTTAAATGCAGATAAAATTGTAAGTTAATTCTCTTGAAACAAACAACCAAACAGACATGGAAATGAGCCTTTGGCAAGGCCATGAAATCGTACGGCATAACCTCATTTCGAGGAAACGTATTTATTTCATAAAATATAAGATGTTTTCTTATTTCTAGCTATGCTTGGCAATAACGGAATTGGTAAAATAAATAGGTTTTTCTCCAAGGATGCAGATGACTGCAGATTTCGTTTTACCTCTTCACTTTTATCCTGAAAAATCGCATGACTGCAGCCCATTTATATGCGAGTTTACCCAAAAATCTACATTTCTCCAAGGAGTTTTTTTTTATTATGTTGTTCTCCACTGCCAATTTCTTGACCTTTTTCTCTATAGTTTCCTGACCATCCATCGCGTCTTTTTCTCCAGTTTTTTTAAACGAGCCAGCGTTTTTCTAGTTTATTTATCCAACAAACAATATAATAGTGGCGCCATATTTGCATTAGGATGAGAAAAAAATATTCCCATAAGTCGTATTTTGCGCTCCCTCGCCTATTTTTCTTCTACGATTGAGCAGCACGGGACTTTATACACATGGCTAAAGATGCCCAATGCGAACACAAAAATTTGAATAATTTCAAGTTAGATGCCGGTCGGCGTTTATTTAAGCTTGCTTGCATGTCTGGCTTTGAGCAACGGCCAATTCCAGATGCAAATACTGGATAAATCCAAGCAAAAAGAGAAAAAAAAAATCAAATTATATTTCAGGACAAAAGCTATATCAAAACAATTTTTTTTTTCGTTGGCTATGCACATTTCTCTTGCAATTGAGATGCAACCGAATGTAATAGGGCTAAAACGGAGGTGGATCCTAACCAAAAAGTCTCATACGATAAAAATAAAAAAAAATAAAAAAATTCTGAATTTTGCTGGAATCAGACAAAATATTAAAAAAAAAGCTTAGCATTAATTCAGAAAACACAATGTACGTATTTAATTTTTATGCCATGTTTTGCTACATCTAAATGTAGTCTAAACATCTAAACATTACGTCTTCCAACCAGGTGCTGCCCCTTTTTATGTGGCAATCACACAACACACCAAAGCAATGCGGGGAAGACAACATTTATCCCCGATATTATTCTTATTTGAGATCAAGACCACACATAACGGTAATTTTGGTACAGTCGTATGCCGCAATCATCCATTGATTTCCATATCAAATATGCGACTGTGTAATCAAAAAGCGGCATAATAGATTTTTGGGGAAATAAGGGGTGGTATTCAAGAATAATAATTTGCAACCCTAAAATAAGAGTTTCTGTTTCGGCGTTCAATTGCATTTAGAAAACGCGAGAGAGAAAAAGTGGTGAAAAAACTAGGTTAGACTGTTTCATTAGGATTGCATTGGTAAACAGGAAGCATGGATCAATACCGTTATTCGTTGAACAAGCGCAAGGTGGCGCCACCCTTCCTGTGTGCCACATTGCCAGTCATTTCGATTGCGCAAACTCCTATAATTGATTACATAAGAGTATTCAACTCGTTTTTATTAAGACTACATTTAAAACTTTTAATGTTCATTAATTTCGCATGAATATGAACAGGGACAAGTAGTCTCATGTGGGGGAAAAATAATATTTAAAAATGCGGTCATTACACAGCTGGAGAAAATAGTTGAAACTTAAGGACATGTTACAGCATTGACAAAAAAATTGGGGAAAAATGTCTAAATATAATCTTAACGCGTTAGACTAATGAATTTTTAACGTTAAATTAATGCGTGGCAGTCAATTAAATCGTAATTACCCCAAATTCGATGCTCGTATATAGTTTCCATCTCGTTAGATTAAAGACAATTTGTTCAAAGCATGACTGAAATCTAGGTCAAACATTAGAAATCATTAAAAATATACATCGTAGCTGCGAATCAAAATTATTGCAACTCGTATGACTAAACAGAAGCGCATGTCATTATATGCAATACAAATTAACTGACAATTTGACGTGTTTTATTATAGTAAATACAGCGAACTATATATACACCAATTTAGTTTTATACACTTTCATTAACAATTGAGGGACTGCAACGCTCTATTTAGGCTACCCAACACGTTTTTTTCACGACAATATACCATAATGAATTGTCAAGAAACACAGCGAGCCCAAACAATTCCTCAATTAGAGTTTCATCAGGGAGATCAAAGGCGGCATAAAAACACTTTTTTTGCTTACGAGTGCTGATTTTCATAAAAAGGAAATTTTCAGATTGTTTTCAATGAGTAATAGATATTACGAATCCAAAATTTCTGAAAAATATTCTAGAGAATTTAAATTTTTTAAATATTTTTATAAAGAATTTTTCCCATTAACGTAAATTTCGGAAATTCAAGCATAAACAGGTGCTTAACACGAATTTCAAGCATAATTCCCTACATTTCAGAGCTGATAAAATTCAAGCACATTTCCCAATTTTACAAGGCTGTTGGGGACACCCTGGCCCCGTTCGTATCCTGGCAACCACCATTTTGTTGAAGAAAATTCCCGCGTTACCAATGGCATGTGACATCCGATAGTTCCAACAGCAGGATTCGGCCACAAAGCTTTGAAATCACGAGTGGATGGGGGGAGACCGTTGAGCGAGGGAATCAAACCCGCGCAACAGTCAATTGGAAGCGACATTAAAAGTCAAATTGCTCTACGCTTTAGATGCCTTCGCCCATCGTCATGTACATATATCTGAAAGCTGAAAATGTTGCGAACGCATCGAAACTTGCATCTAATTAAAAGGCATGAGATGCGACGCACGGACCTCGAAACCGCAAACAACTAAAGGGAGGGGTGCGTCCCCCCTTTGGCTTGTATCGTTTGAAGACGATGGGTAGAAAGTGATTGGAAATAACCCACCCTCCCCCTTTTGGAATTACGAAGGGGAATTGAGAGGACTAGCGTTAATTAAGACTGGAAAACGAGACTGTCACCATTTGCAGTCACAATATATGATTAGATGAATGGGAGGCAAGGGGAATGCCTTAATTGAGCCACCAATTGAATAAGCAATTTTTCTCATCAACATGGCAACGACGCCTCTTCGAATTTCAGAAATCCCCAAAATGCCGAATGAACACTGCGAGGGTCGACAAATAGAACCGTTAACATGCGGTCAAGTGTTGCGGCATCGAAGGCATCGAAAACCATTATTATAATCTATTTAGCCTCACCTACCTACGATACCGACCATGTTTTTATTATCGATTGGTAATGTCAGCTTTCATTTAATTTCATCCAAAAAGAAGGCCGCTTTAGCTTCTGTTATGCAAGAAGTGACTAATCGATAAAACACGCGTCTAATGTTAGGTAAAGGTTGGGATTAAACTAAGTAGGAAATTTACAAAACAGTGTGTTCGGAGCTAAAACTGATAAAATGTACGTATATAATATGGATAACGAGGCATTTGGCTCATATGGAAAACAAGTTTTACAAATTTATGGAACAGTGATGGCACAATCATCATTTAGGCGTTTCAACTGTTAATTAATTATTAGGAACCGGAAGATTACACAATTTTACCTCTAGATACGATCTCTTGATAGCAGCAATTAGACAAAGTTATCATCAACCGAAGTTTATAATTTTGCATAATAACAAGGACGAACTCCTATATACAGTGGATTCCGCTTTATCTGGACACTGGTTAATCTGGGCAGCCATTTATTAGGGCCAAATTGTCAAGAA
>JAUJYV010000017.1:0-224231 GCA_033995625.1 Ophyiulus pilosus | reverse complement strand
TTCCAATGCCATTCCGGGCCGCCAGCGCTGTTTCTCGTTATCGTTTCGTTAACGTTGGCTGGCTCAAACTCTCTATTCTCTCTAATAACGAAAACCAAACGAAAACATAAGTTTCTGAAACGTTTTTCGAAAGTTTAATAAAATTTAAAAACATGAGTGTTTACAACAATAACAACACAAATTATAAGTATATAGGGTGGATACTGCGTGGACAACAAATATTGATTAGAATGTCATAATCCTTATTCTTCCCGATGCCCCCTGATTATTTCGGGAACAGGGAAACTTTTAAGTTAGTCACGTTAGATAGCCATCAGTTTTGGAGCAGGTCGTGCACCGTTCAATCAGTTAAGATCATCCATTTTAGATGCAAAAAAACGATAGCTAGGGGATATGGTTTCTCAAGATTGCCCCCGAGAAGCCATTAACCTCTCCCTCTAAATGCATCTATCTATCTATCACACGAAACCATCTATCTCTCTGGCCCCTACCCAGCACACGTTTTTTCCTCCAAACTTTCATTGGACTTTTAATCTGGATTTTCAACAACAACAAGGTGAATTAGTGGGGGTGGCGGCCATTGCTTGACACCAGAGAAAGAAAAAAAAAAGAGTAACGCAACCCAGGCCACCATCGTCATTTCGTAATATGTACCATCTTGGGTTTTATGTATACGATACACAAACACACCTACATCTACATCACTTAACAACAAGGAGAAAAGCTCGTGTAAACACGTCCATGATAAATTAGTAATCACAGAAAACAAATAACAATTTTCATTCTACAAATTGCTTTTCAATGACTCCTTAAGTCGAACAAGAAACAGGCTTGTTAAAAGGCTTTCAAGATTTTCGTATCATCTAAATAGCGGTCATAAAGGCAATACCCCCAGTGCATTATTTAGATATTATTTATAATGCATATTAGTGTAAAAAAGAAAATCAAGTTATGGAAGAATCTTATTCATGCAATAGTATAAGAAATTATAAAAACTTTTGAACCGCAAAAAAATACTTGTACAATATATATTCAAAATAAAAAAAATATACAATATATCGTTTGGCTGAGCATAAATACATTCCTTTCATACGGGATTCTAGAAATTAATTATTTAAAATTTGATTAACAAAATTATGTTTAAACATTAAGGAGTTTGAGCCAGCTAACGTTAGAGGCGGGAAGGAAAACACCGCGCATGCGCACTCATAACGTTCAGCTCGTTCATTGGGTAGTTTAGTGGCTCATCCCTGCCCGTCTCTAACGTTAAGACGTTGACTGGCTCAATCTCTCTAAATTATTTGTAATTTGCCCCATAATGACTGAGCCCTTTGAATTTGTATGTATGTAATAAAGTGGACAAACAAATTTTGCAATTAAAATACCCAATCCAATTAAAGTAAAACGAATTATTCAAATGTTTGCTTCAGTCTATCAACAGTTTATTTGCTAAAACAAAGTTTTATGGTATCTCCTAACATTTTCTGCTTTCCTAATTTTCAAAACCATTACTTATTTTTTGCTGTCATACTGTATCTACATTACGAATCCACACACTTATGTTCAACTTAATTTACTAGTAATTTAACTCCGCATGATGGCTTCAAAGTTTGCGATCAGTAATTTCAGGCATTTTGGAAGGAGAGAAGAAAAAGTTGGGATCATGCTACAACTATAGGCCTACCGACTCATGAATTTTAATGAATAAACGTGCCAGTAAATATTAACCCGAAAGATAAAAGATAAATCACCATGAAAAAAAAAAAAAACAGAAAGGAGAAAAAAGGGGGTAATGGACACGTTTTTCAGGATTAACGAAAACATGCAATATAACTCTTACTATCTTTAGACTTTAAATTACAGGGTTGCCATCTCATTAAGTATAATCTTCAAGAAGTATACATAACTGCATCGACCATCTTGGCTACTGAATGAATAAGTGGCGCCCCCACCCTGCATTCTTTCTGCCCACGATCAAATGCAAAAAAGTAGGTCTAATTCACGTCTCATCTTTATTAAATAATGACTCGCTATACGATAATGGCGTCGGCACATGTGCTTATAACGTCAATTAACACTTCTATTAAAAATGTCACAGTCACGTGCTTGCAATTAAGACGTACAACAATAGCGTCTAGAAGCACGTTGAACTACTTAGCAAACTGATGCAAAAATGTCGCACACTTCTGAAAACTTGTTTTTTTCTTCCCTGTTTTACTGAAATACAGTGTTTGTTCTTCTCAATTGCTCCAAGATGTTACACTTCGAGGCTGGGTCTGTTAAGCTAAGCTGCGATTAACACCGGTTTTAACCAGTAATAACTAAACCATTAAGATTCAACCCAACTTGGAAATGTCAAATGGTATGAAGATAAAATCCATACACCCAACATCATTGTATTGTGATTACAATATGTATACAGTCGAACCCGCTTAATTGCACAGCGACCCAGCACGCCGAAAGTGTGCAATTAACCTGTTTATGCAATTATTCGGGTTTTGCTTAAATCCTTCAAATGGCTAGATTAGCTACGGGAAACATTTATTAGATTCACTTTTTCCAGTGGAGACTTTAAAAATTGAAAATATACATGGTACTCCAAAAGTCAATACCTCTATTAATATCAAAATATAGTTGAACTCGCTTAATTGCAAAGTAACCCGGCACAATTAACCGGTTTATGTAATTATCCGGTCTCAATTCCACACAAAAGTTGCACATGGGGCTTGTAAAATATGTGCATTTATCCGGGTTCACATAATGTACAAAACAGGGCAAAAGTTCTAGGCAAGGAGAACATGTGCAATTATCCGGTTTATGCAATTATCCGATCACAATTCCACACAAAAGTTGCACATAGGGCTTGTAAAATATGTGCATTTATCCGGTGTGTACAATTATCCGGGTTCACATCATGTTCAAAATAGGGCAAAAGTTCTAGGCATGGAGCCTGTGCAATTATCCGGTCTGTGCAATTATGCGGTGTGCAATTACGCGGGTTCGACTGTATATAGTTTTTAGTTGTTTCAAAATTGTACATTACATATTTTGAAAAAACTACGAATTTAGCAAAAAGATTTATCCAACAAATGTCACGACAAAATTGCACTACACTAAATATTATTTTACCAATATATATATCCGCGTTGTTTGCACTATACATTTAACCTGACTTTTTATTTATCATCCCTCCGACTTGTGTAGAGCCATTCACACACAAGTGTAACAGGTGAATTCGCCAACAGCTGTGCATTGACACAAACAGAGGACCCAGTTGTCCTCCTCCAACTAAAAGGACTACTTTTATGAATGGAGTTTGGAGAGCACACAAATGTTGTACTCAATAACAGCGAAATATCAGCGATTCAACAGCGCAAAAGTAAACAAGTATTATTTGTACACTTCTCCCCTTTTTGTCACAACACTTTACACATTTATAGTTTTTAAAAGGGGGGAAACCCACTGGCATCGGGATTTGTCAAGGCAAACGCATCAAGTGCCGCCCTCTATCCTAGCGCAAATAAACTTCCCGAAATCTGATTATTGAAAATACCATATCCGATGCCATGGCAACAACTTGTAACATCCACTCAATAAAAAAAAACACCCTTTGACCTCGCCCTCCAATGTCACGTGCACGTGACAAGGCTTTGGCTTAGTAACCAAAATCTGATTCATTTTGGGTAGAAGTTTAATGCACTCAAAGAAGACCTAATTTTAAAAATGTAGGGCGATATTGCAGAATGTACAGGTACACAATGAGACCTTATGACAAACCAGCTGGCACTAGTTTCTATATGTAGTATATAGTGTGCTTACATTTTTCTAGAAATCCACACGATAACAGTTAGTACAGTGGAACCCGCGTAATTGCACATCGGTTAATTTCACAGACCGGATAATAGCACATATTTTCCTTGCCCCGAACTTTTGCCGTATGTTTTATTACATGATGTAAACCCGGATAAATGCACATTTTACAAGCCCCATGTGCAATTTTTGTATGGAATTGTGACCGGGTAATTACATAAACCGGTTAACAGCACATTTTGGACTTGCCGGGTCACTGTGCAATTAAGCGGGTTCGACTGTATTTCAAAACAATTTTTACCAAATTACATATTTGCTAAAGAATGTATTTGTTGGTATTTTTACGTGTTTCAATTACGATTGAAAATAATTATAACATAAACAACAAAATATCAACATATTACATGCAACACAATTTAATGACTATACGCTAGCTATAAAATAGCATTTAAATTATAATACACCATCTTTGGAACAAAGTTAAACCTCGGTTAAAAACCCAGAACTACATTTTCACAATTGATGCTATTTTTGATAAAAACAGTTGTTGCCGGCAATTCATTCTAACTTAAAACAGGGACGATTAAATGGACATAAAACAGTTTATATTTTGGGAATGTTTTCAAAACTAAAAGGCGAAAAAAAGCAGGAGTAAGTAACGTTTGAAAGGAGCACTTTGTCAAAACCATCCAATGGACAGTAAAACTCGAAAATCTCAGAAACTCAACAACTGGCCAGCGTTTTATTTATACCAAAGACAACTGGTCTTTGTAGAGGGGAAGGAAATGGTCAGGCCCACCGAACCCCCACCCTTTTTTCGATTACTATCGCCATAACAGACTTACGCTGTAATTTAGTGGTCAGTACATAATACCAGATGGGCGGCAATGCCCATGGGCTATTAACAGCAATAGTCAAAAAGTCACTGGTCAACGAGTCCTTTTAACACGTCATTGTTAACTTGAAATTACGAATTTCATACATCCCAAGAGTACAATTATATCATAGAAGACGGTTAAAAAAAATGGCCGACTGCCGCCATTAAGTCTGCAAAACTTTATTGATATTGTTTAAAATATTAGCTAGTACAAGTCAAAAAGTGGATTCTAACCGAATCCTTCTATGGGTGAAATCCATACCGTGACTAGGGCTAGTGTCAATAACTTTCAATTTTAGTCCAATACAAATGCAGCCAAAACCGAAATTTCAATTTATTTGTATGCTGTTGGGTGTGCTACTAAAATAACTTCCAAACGCTGTTTTTCTTTTGAATTTTTCAGATGAGTGTGCATTGCTATCAAAATTTGGAATCTGACCAAAAAAAAAGTTATTTTTGGCTGGATTGCATGAAAAAAAAAAACCCCGCTATCAAAAGCAGCGACGAAGAAGAGACAGCATGGCTTTTTGTGTTTTTAAAACTAGGCCTACGTTTCTAATATCAAATCAATTTGATTCATTTCTCTCAGCTCCTATATGTTAAACTACTGATTTTCCCCCAATTACACTGATATAAAACTTCATTTCTTGATGCAATATCAACAGGTTCAACATACGATTTCTAAAAAAAAATCACGTTTCCCGAACAAAGTCTGTTTGCAAGGGATGGTTTCTCAACAGACAGATTTAGTGCCTTAATAAATCACACGAGTTGCAAAGAAAAATTACATTGTATGGAAAATAAACTATTTCAGTGATCTGTTGGTGGTGACCTTTAATATTAGGCTATAAAACTTATAAATTTTAATTATAAATTTGGCGGAAAAGGAAGAACCACGCATGCGCACTCATGACGTTCCATTAGTTCATTGGGTAGTTCAGTCCGTGGCTCCTCCCTTCCCGCCTCTAACGTTAAGGTGAACGTTAAGTCGTTGGCTGGCTCAATATCTATATTTGTTTAAAACTAACAACTAAAACAGTCGTTATTTTTGATTTAATAGATTTGATACTACGGCACTATGGCAACTTCAGTGTACAAACCCTAACCTTGACTGTATTGTTGCTTTCGTTTTGAATTATTTCCTAACCTGTATAACACCCGGATCTCATGGTTCAAACTCAACATTACATGAGCTTCATAATCCTGGTAAAACTTCAAAATTGATGAACAACCTTAGTTTTTAACAGCAAAACAACTTTCTCAAATACGGTGCGTGTACAATGTTCATGTATTTTCTGATGCAACAAAAGTGTTACAGACTCAATTTAAGTTCAGCAAACCCTATAAAACTTTCATTTCGACATACAGTGTATAAAACTGCATGTTTCTAACGAAATGACTCATGAATACTGAAGGCACGTATACAAAATGATAACATTTTCTCCTAGAATTCACTTGCCACAAATGTACATCTGTATGTGTGTTTAACCATAAATGGAGCTTCAAATAAAATTCTTAAAGCTGATAAGCTTATCTAATTCTTAATATTAAGTGGGTATTTCTCGTTAGTTTTGTGAGGCAGACAGTATGGCGTTACGGTTGGAATAATTCCGATAAATAATCAGATAGCATATACACTACTTCAACGCCCTCTGGATTTTCACAACCACTAAAACACGTGGTTTCTTGCTATTTCCGGATGAGCAACATATCGACAACATTTGTATTTGTATAAAAATTATAATGTTGAATTTGAGTATTTGCTATTCCTACCATCATTTCCTAACTAAATAGAAACACCGAATACAGGGTGTCACTACTATTTTTCATACCACGATAGCTTGTTTTATTTCCATATGAGAAGTTGTCTTTCTTACCCATGTTCATTGTATATAGCACCCAAGAGGGCGCTGCATTAATGAGGGATTTCTATATTACTTGAATGTTAATGCCAGCAATTAACTCTGTTAAAAAAAAAAATAGTCCAAATTTTGAATACGGTTGCCCTTGAGAGATAATCCTGCCATTAACAGAAGCCATCTGTCCTCACCCATTGCTTTCCATTTAATTTAAAAAGACCTGTCAGCCAAATGTTGACCTTAGTTTTAGGGCCAAGCCCCCTACTCCCGTCCCTCTTTTTTGTTTATTCAAAGCACATTTTACGATGAACTTCATTCATTGGCCCTTACAGGGTGTCTACCGTGTTTTATTACGTATTTCCACGTTTGAACATGATAAAAATAGAAAAATTATCATGATGTACACATGTATTCAAATATCGGCATGACAATACTCGGGTATCGTAACCAAAAACCCCAGAAATAAATGTCTATATTTCCCAAGAAATATACTTTTAAAAAACATCCAACGATAAAACTTGCAATACTTGGAATTAAAAGTACTTAAAAAATATGTAGCGAAATATAAAGTACTTAACCACAAAATGTTTCTGAAGCACAAGCACCGTATAAGTTAAATGGTCAAAAATCCAGACATTTCGAATTACTTATTGGTCATTACAACGGTTAATTTACGATTACAATTTTAGAAATGATGATAAACTTGTCGTAAAATGGGAGCTATACGCACATGCACTAAGATTAAATTTCACTATTTAATTATTCCGAATGCGAGGTTTATAATTAGCGAGCCACTGACAATTTTGTTTACAAAGTGATAGCAAAGTGGTAAAGAAGGTTTCGTAAAAAAACTGACATCATGACTAATAATACATAGATCAAGTAGCTTTTTAATAGTGCTAACAATTCACGAACTGCAGGGATTAAAGTTAACTTTCACCCAAGGTCCTCTTGAGGTCCGAAATGTTCAGAAAACGGCACACCCTGTATCAAGCAGACGTAATACAGGGTATCCTTAAAATCATTCAAGCTAGGAATATGCTGCCAAACCTGTTGAGGGTTATTTCCAACTATACTACAAGCAGATAAAGAAAACAATTTAAAAATAACAGAAATGCTCATCAGGCAGTCTCTATTATCAAAATATTTAATCCAAAAACCGAATTTAATGAATGAACGAGCCAGTCACGAGCAGGTAAATAAAAAGGCAGGTATAAAAACTACGCGCAAAATAATAAAATGCAGGATTAATGTCTCGGCCGTTGTCATTTCAGATAAAATAGGTAGCCAAAGATCCCCCTGGTATCGGAAATGCCCAATTAGCTTATTTTTCGTTATGCTGAACCAACAAGGCTTACGCGAGCTATTCCAGATAAGATTAACCCCTACCAGAGAGCAGATTAAAGCTGCAATTAAAAATAGGTGTATTTTTTTGTTTAAAAAACGCGAACCAATGGCCCTTAAGAAAAAAGTGGTCAGCACTACTTCATTCATGTTTTTGTTTTTATACTCGCGTGAGAATGTTACTTAACTTGGTAGGAAATTTAATGAAAATGGCTAACGGTCATGCCTCCAGCCAACTTGTTCAACTTTTTTAAACACCATGTACCGTTCAATGTGTAGGCTTACAGAAACTCAAACTGCCAAATCCAGATTTGAAATATCTACCTGTTAATTATATCGTAGTGGGTCCAATTTCAGTCAAGCGTAGAGCGTATAGTATTTTTTTCTACTTTTTTTTTTTCAAGCATGCACAATTTGAGACTATACGAAAACAAAATAAAAATCCAACAAGTAGTTATTATGATGGAGGGGAAAAGAGCAGGTAAGTGAGTGTAGACGAAACTTAAGGGCTCTACAAATGTGGGAAAATTGTTTCGAGTTTGGATCCTACAAGGGTTCCCTCCGAGTCAATTCCCACGTTAGAACGACCTCGACTACCTTATTTTTTAATTAATAAATATAAAAAAATGAAAAAAATACATTTTAGAAACTCAAAATGACTAAACAGCCAACGGCACAATGACAAAAGTCGTTAACTGAACAATCATTTTGAGCGAAGGTCTGCCATGAATCATGTGTAATATAGGCCTATAAATATTGCTGACTATATAATACAAGGTGTGCCAACAGTTAAGCGATACTATACACAGACTTTTAACATAAAATGCTTTCCTTGAAAGTGAAAAACCAAAAAGGAATATCATCTTGTCCAGTACTGATCTTTAAAATTATACTTTAAGAAAATAATTTTCGAGTATAAAAATGAAGCAATTAAGTACAATTAAATCAGGGCGTTCAATGATCATCCTTTATATTTTTAAGCATCCTTCCCACAACCAAATACCACTATTTTTCTTTAAAGTCTGAACATTCCAAAGATAATTCACGAATTTCAAGCACATTATTCATATTTGACACTATATATTTTGCAAATTTATTCAAGGCGAAGTTTTTGCAAGTTCAGTATATGTCCTATTCCCAAATCAGTATCCACTGTCTTTTAACATTTCTTTGAAATTGCTAACTGATAATTTGACGATAATACTCAAGATAGTTATTTTTCTCAACCCAAAGTCATTTGATATCTTTAAATTACCGCGAACCGAAAAAGTTCAATGCTTTATGTGCAACATGCATTTTTGGACATTACTTAAAAAGACTGCAGTCATGAAATTGGGAGAAAACATCAAGTTTAAGTTTGCTAAATTACTGAAAATCCCTCAGACAGCCACTTCGCTTATTCGTTAAAAAAAAATGTTGGATAAAAAATACTAATAAAAAAAAATTACATGGACATTGACTAAGTGGAAAATTAGTTTTCATAGAAACTTAACTTTCCTTTAATTGCCAACAAGCATTTTCCATACGAAAAAATAAAATTGTGGAGGGAAAAAAACCTCAAATCTCGACTTGATGTAAAAGGGATGAAATTTACGAGTTTCGTTATCACATAACCTATCCAACGTGCAGCTAAAAATAAAAGAGCTAACCAGTAGCAGGTAGTCCTAAATTGCTCAAAAAACCTACCTTAAATTTAAAGTGGATTAGATCTTATATAGTGGGGAAAAAAACCCAGTCTAGTCACGCATGATATTAAACGGGGAATGGCATTCTCGTTATAAAAACGAGTGGACATCAAAATAAATTTATTGGATGGGGGATGAAGTAATGTCATTTTTTATTAATAAGCAATTTCACGATTATTAATTCAAGCATCGCGAACTCAAGAGGTAGTGAACTTTTTAATACTAATTTGGACCACCAGCGGCAAAACCACATACTTTAAAATTCGAAGAATCATAAGCAATGTAGTTCCAACAAGTTACGTTTTACATACAATACTTGGGTCATAAGATGGAATAATTATTTTTTACCATATGTAGTAATAGACAATTTTAAAATCTCCTTAAGATGCAGGGGGATCCTAAAATTCATAAGTTTGCAAACAGTGTTATCATTTTCCGTGCTAATTCCATCCCTATTAACTGAACTTTCCATTCCAATCCCGCGGGATAGAGCGCCGTAATGGAGAGGAAACGTTTTTCAAAGAAACGTGTATTTTGTACGATCAGCTTTAGCGATACATTTTATAACACAAAGTTTCATTAATAGCCTAACCAATGGCGTTCGTTCGCAGCCAACTAGGCCTACGTCAGCAAACCTCTTGAATGGATGAACCTATGCCATGACCTCGTTTACGCACCCAAAATAGCATAGCACTGGCGTTGATGTAACTTAGTCGCAGAATTAACTTTCTAAGATATTCAAGCCAGAGCTCAGGCCTAATCCAACATAAAAAACACACCGCCATTGCTGGCCCAGATGGAGGACAAAAATGGCTGCCAAAGTCACGCAAATTGTACACCTACCTTCGGCACACGTGGCTTCAACATGTCTTTGTAGCTTTTGGATCTTTGACAATATGCCCTTTCGAAATTGTAATCACCATAGAACTCCACATCCATGACTTTTTCTAAAAATACAAATAACATTAATTATAACTTGATGCAACTCACAATATCGTTCTGAACTTGTATATGTGACTTAGTTGGGGTATTTGATGATAATAGTTTCAATGCATCGTAGTCAACTGGTTGTTCATGGAGACAATATATTATACAAGTACATACATGATGACAGTGAAACGTCTTGAAGAATGTTTTCCATATTAACATCAACAATGAGCATTAACCATTTTAGAGCATTACTTAGAAGCTAATGAGAATAATATGCATCGCCATCTTAACTACCCAACAAGCATGAATATCAAATTAAGACTTAGGTCATGACTTGAATCAAGATAACAGTATATTCAGAGCACTGAAACTATGAACAATTCTGGTTTTCTTTTGTTTTCCTTCATTCAAAACATCCTATCGTTTCAAACATCCTATCGTTTCAAAACAAAACTACATGTACTGTTTGTTTGTTTAGTGGTAATTATTTTGAGACCCCAATCACGGTGAAGGTCAGGGGAAGAGTGGTTTGGAACTTTGGGGATATTGTACGATACTTTGTAGATTTTTAGAGGAACAACTGATCTCAAACAATTTAAACGAAGTCAGTAGAAACTGCATGCTTACTTTCTCTTGTTGCCAAATAAAACCATCTTGAAAGATATTTTCAGAGCCTTTAGAGGACGAGTGTTGTTGCGAATTTACCGTTTTATGTTCTCAGTCTTCGTCCAAACTTGGTTTTGGGCAAGCGAAATAGACTTGGCCAACAGTTATCGGAAACTTTTTTAGTTCCTCTTCTAAGTAAGGTGGCACCACATGGTTATTTCCACTCCCCTATGGCAAGGCAGGCAGGCAGCACTCCCAGAAACTATGGTCACATTGAGAACACATGTTGTTACTGTCGGACGTCTCCGTTCAATTTTGGATAAGTAACCCAAGAACCCTCGTCCTCCCACACACCCTTCAGCGTCCAATTTTGGTAGCTTTCAAAAGCAAATATTTCAACGAAGAAAAAGCCATTCGGTGGGTACAATCCCAAGAATGCACCCGGAATACGAAATGAATTTTCAATTCCCATAGTAACAACAATCCCTTGAAACCCTGAAAACCAAAAGGGGGAGGCGGAATGAATGAAATTCGTCTTTTACACACTTCTGTTGACATTCCGGCATACATTAGCCATGAAACCAAAGTATCACAGTCGCAGAAACGACCCTGCAAATGGCCACTTGAATACGCAAATTCCTCATACAGATGCCAAGGAGGAAATTGCAATAGCGGATTTACAGGGTGCGTCGACAATCTATTAAGCCAACTGACTCGCCTTGTGGGCTTTCCCTTAACTTAACGTTAACGACAAAAATGAAGAACCACGCATGCGTAGCCATTACGTTCAGTTAGTTTGATTTAGATGATTTAGCAGCAATCAATTAAAACCGTCACGTGATGAAAATGTAAAAAAAACGCCAAAAAAATAACGAAAGAATTTGGTTAAAGGCCGAGGATAAACTAGCAAGGTTATCGTTTGACGTTAACCATAAACCCATTAACGTCATGGCTGCGCATGCGCATCCCTAAAAAACAAGTTCTGTCAATCTCGTTATCGTTAACGGTGTCATGCACAATTTGCCAAAATGTCATGTCAAATTTGTTCACCTGTTTATTCATTATGTTGTTGTTTAAAATGGTTGAAAACTTCGCTAATCAACATAGGGGTCATTCAAAAATGACGTCCCCGAAATTCCTTCAAAAATTGACTCTCCCGACCCCCTGTCCACATGGTGTCCATTTTGGCCAAGACTCCCCTCATAGACGTCCTTAATAATTTTGAAAAGTAGGGTGTCCAGAAAATTAAATAGTCAATTCAATTATATTTGCATTTCAATTAAATCTATATTTACTGATTTGACCTACAAGGAGTATAGAGAAGTATTCGTCAATAAGATCCTCTACAATCAGATCTCAATGTTTCAGGATGTCCTGTCACTGAACCTAACAATGTGTACACAATGACCCAGAGTTAGCTAATGCCGACAAATACAAACTGGGCGTAAAAGTGTATACGATATACATTATTCCTAAACTGTATACCAGAAATTGTAATTGAGAAAAGAAAGGTCTCCCTTAAGGAAGTTTTTTATAGGATGAATCTTTAGTTAGGATAGAGACAGCCATAAGCTTGTGCAGTGCATGCAAACGCCATTTTCATCCCCCCTTAAATCCCCCAAGCAACGAATTAGCATGCACACGTGAACCCCTAAAACAATCTCACCATCTGTAATAACAAATCTGCGCCCATAACGAATTAAATTTCCTTTTAAAAGGGTTCCGTTTTTTATCTTATTTATGCCAACATGTGCGATAAGTACTTCAGAATGAGAACCCCAACTTCTTACTAACACTATCAGGCTTTTTTTTTCAAAAAATAGTTAAAGTTTGTCGTAATCTACGAATAAAATTAACATGGATTAGAAAAACTGAAGGGTTGTATCTGCAATGTTCAAAATAGCAATTATAATTAGGAATTTTCCAAACAATTTGCAAAACAATATAAAAGTTGTATTTTTGAATTTTAGCAAACGTTGAAACAACAGTGTTTGTAATCAAGATGGCAGTCAAGAAGTTTAGTCTACGTCCCCTTGGCTGCCATCTTGGCGTGTTTTTTTTTCGAATCTAAAACGCAACATAGGAGGCACTTAGCTCGCTCCGATGACGTCACGGTGCCTATGGCCTATTTTGGGAGGTGTATGTTACAAGTTTACCGGTATCCAAACTGGCTTAAATTGCCACCGACTCATTTCAATGTCAGTAGAGCAAGGGTAACTCGTAAGTGTCAATAATAATTGGCTTTAATAAAAGCGCACTATACCTGGCCTAATCCAATTTGAGGAGGTGCATTTGAAGAGAGCTATCAGTATCAAGGTGATGACCATATTTGATAAACCTACATGTCAATACGCCTACGCAATATACGAGAGTAGTAGAACAATATTCGATATAAAGGTTAAAACGAGCACAAAGTAAAGCTAAACAAGACCGAATCATGGTCAGGGGTAAATCAATAATGCAATCTTTTCCCCCCCTTATCTATCCATTAAAACGCAATTTTTGGATATAATACTTAAAATCAATTTCATCTCTTCAAGGATAAAAAACAACCAAATACGTAACAAATCTTCTCGATTTAATCTAAATTAAAAGGGGCCATTCAAAAAGGAGTCCTCGAAATTCCTACAACAATTGATCACACCCACACCCACTGTCCACACGGTGTCAATTTTTGCCCAGACCCCCCCACCCCCTCCCCTTTATAGACGTCCTTATTTGTTTTATGAAAAGTAGGGTGTCCTGAAAATATGTTGGAACAGGTCCATCCTATAAATTTGTAAGCACACGCCTCGCAGACAGTTCCAAGACATTTTTCCAGATTTTTCTGATTAACGGAAATTTCCTGACCTCGAAGGGAAATTCCAGCATAAAATTGGTGTTTAACACAAATTTAGGCATAATACCCGACTTTCCCGAAGTTGTAAAAATTAAAGTACAATTGGGACTGAGGACATTTCTTCCGGTGTCCCTTTCAATGGCCTTTAAAATACAAACAGAAAAACCAAAAACTGAGTAAAATTAGTCAAAATAAATGGATATTCAAAATTACAATTAATTGCCTTAATTGCATTAATTGCATTAAGTTAATGAAGACCCGGGGCTTATTGGAGCACAGATGTTTAACCAGGATATATGTACGTTTAGTTAAAATTCAAATGTTGTACCATTTCCCGTTCAGGAAATTGGATGAATTATACCGTTCACAAATCTATGTATTGTTAAGATGTATTCTCCGTATTATATTTGACCGGCTTAAAACTGATTTTAAGGTTAATCGGTAAATATAGGTTGATACATTTGATCGTATAATTTTCAATACATGAATAGCGAATAAAAAATCATAATACATTCAAATGTATATCACTTTCATTCAAAGTACAACGAACGGTATGGGGTAAAACGTATCATTTCAAGCTTGAAATACGATCTATAACGGATGATTTACTTCCGATAGACATAATGATTCACCCAAATAACCCATTTTTTTCTCTTTTGTTTACCAGATGATTCTAAAAGTAGTTTTTGATAACCAAAGATTCACGGTTCCGTATAGTTAGCTAAATGAAAATGAATTTATATTGTAATACATTGACACATAGTTCTTTTGAACTTGGTGTGTCACAGCAATTACCATTTAATGAAATATTAATTTGAGGAGGGAGGGAGAAGACGACGACTTAGGCCTAATTTTTGAAAGTTAACCTCGAGAAAAGTCAAATTTACAGTAGCTTAAAACTCATTAAATTAAGTTTTATAAACAGAAAAACTATAAACCAGTTTCTCCATTGTAAATCAATTGTTCAATGTTAGTTTAAATTCCTTTAAAATTGTTATTTTCATCTTAGTTAATGACAGACAGTGGAATATACACGTTTCTTTTACTCCCTTGCAGTTAATAAATTAAAATTATAATTTAAATTCTTTTTCCAGATGAAAATTTAGGCCTAAAAGTTAAAAATGCAGTACAGTGTGTCCAGTAAATTTACTAAAACAAATTGAAGCATAGTTCAAGAATTTCAAGGCTAATCCATTAAATTTTCGTTTGCTTTTTATACCAGATAAAAATGTCCTGACGCGGATAAGAAATTCCAGCATAAACTGGTATTTAACACGAATTTCAAGCATAATTTCGAACTTTTCCGAGGTACTAAAAATCAAGCACATTTCCCAACTTTCAAGGCTACTGGACACCCTGTTGTAACTTCAAAAACACGAAGGAGAGGTTCATTCTTATCATTATAGCAACAATCTTTTTTATAGACTATACCATATCATTTCTAACTAGATATATTCCGTAATGGATAATGTGGGAAAGTTTTAACGTAAGCGAGCATCATTTTACGAGCCTGCCCATCCCTCTATCCCTCCGTTGCGCCTAAATTTCGAGTTTCCAGTCTTTTTTAGGCTTAAAACTTAGCTCTATTCAGCCTTGTTGGGTTGAAAATAAACACGGGATAAATAAATACTTACTTCACTGCGCCTTGGTGGATATCCTAGCTCAGATTTTAACCGAAAACACGATTTCAGTGGTCAAGCACGAACGGTTGAAAATGCACGACAAAACGAAGGAGTTGAACCCCGACGAAAGCGATGGGTAACCCGGTAACACACTGATGAATCCGCCGGTGAAAATGCGGCCTCTGCAGGGGAGAAACTCACCGATGAGTAAAACGATGCTGGTCAAGGACGAAGTGGGGGGAAAAATAAGCGAAAAACACGCACGACAGAGACGAGAGAACGATGAAAAAACACGAATGAAAGTTCGGGAGTATTCACGTGAAAATCAAAAATTCAAAACGTGAAATGCCCTCGCATATTTGCACTTGTTATCTGGTCCTCCCGCTTCTTACTAGAGATTTTCATGAATGAGATAAACGGATCGCTGATTGGTCAAATATGCCTGAGGGAGGGGCCTAAACGGGCATGGACGGAATACTACCGACATGTAAAACAGAGGTACAATGTATTATTACCGTTTTTTTCTGCTTTACTGGACAAGTGCTGCAATTAAGAAAAAGTCGTTGAGATTTAAAAAAACTTAAATGGCAAATTCTTGCGGTTTTATGTTATTTTCCTTTGAGAATAGGTATTTTTGGTAAACGACTTCTTAAAGGAAATTCGAATTAAATTTAAGTGATACAGGGTGTCGTCGAATAATAGGCTTTGACCAATAGTAGCCAAAAGGACCATTCCAAAAGGACGTCCTCGAAATTTCTTGAAATGTTGACCCCCCACCCCCCGTCCACATGGTGTCCGTTTTAGCTCAGACCCTCATCCCCCTCATGGACGTCCTTAATTTTTTTGAAAAGGTGTCCAAAAAATGTGTTGGAACATACAAAGGTCCCACTCGCCCCCCTAAGAGCTAATCCTAATAAGCCCTATATTCCGAAAAAGTCCTTTTCTCTCATGACAATTGTTGCAATTAAAATAAATTTAATTTAATTGGCGAATTCGTGAAATTTATGGCTGACATTACCTTTCTTTTCAGTACTGTTGAAATAATAATGTTTTAAATTTAAATGATGCAATATTTCTTAATAAAATTATCCGGTTTGGCGTGGATTGTCATATTTATTGCTCTCAGACATGTCTCAAAAATGTTATAAATTCTTTGGTGTTATATCATCTAAGAATTTCAGGATAGCCACTAAATTTCGAGGCCATTTGCCTTGATTTAAAAAATTACGGCGAACAAAAATCTGGAAAAATCATTGAAAATTATAATGGCCTACCAAAATATTTCCTTTCTTTTTAATGCTTTTTATAAAAGAATATTCCCTTAATTGGTAAACTTGTACTTTCATATTGCTCACAAATTACATAAACAGAAAAAAAAAAATAAAGTGGACCAAATTATGCAATGGCAAATATTTTGGACTACAGCCATTATCCATTTATAATGACTGTTGTCCAAAATCCAATAGTAAAATATAATAACTATGGGGAACTATTTATTATAGGCATTCCAAAATAAAAATATGAATAAATGAATGAAAAATAAAATTATAATCGGATTTTTGTATAATTTCGCAAACATTTTCTAAATGATTTAAACAAGTAATTTAAACTTCATGATAACTGAAATATTGTAAAATTATGAACTTTGTCATTATAGTGATTATTTTTTCATTTTCATTTTCAAATAAATTCCAATTTTAACGAATTTCAACATGTTTCGAAATTCATAATATTTTGAAATTCTATGACGAGGCTCACATTAGTACAAATTTTCACTGAATGTAACACCTAAATGTTTGTGTCATATTCAACATTCAGCGAAAAAACGTTTGACTAATATGGACCCTGCTGAATGTTTGAACATTTTTATGGTATTTTTACGCTGACACTATTATTGGATTGAATTGAAAAAAACCTGTTGACCGTACAAATAAAGTGCATCCTGGGCTATTTTTTTTTCAGAACTTTGGCAACAAGTCGCTCATGTGTGCTAGCAGCATGAAAAAATATTTTGACAAGAGATTACTTTTTTCGATCATATTTTTTTCGCAAAATAAGTAAAAATGAGCACGTAACTCCAATAGCAACATTAGTGAAGAGATGAGTGCCTAACTTAATAATATCGCATGCATTTGGGCCATTTATTTAATTATAATCGCAATTCCTTGGCAACAAAATGCCAGACAACTGTTGCCAAGAGGAAAAGCCTACAGATCAACTTTACATTGATTTCAACAAACATGAACGTACATTGTACATGTACTATATTAGAATTTGTCAGAATTTTGTTCATTATTGCTGTTTTATAAAGATATACAGCTTCTGAGCATTTAAAAACCCTATAATACCAATAAAAATAAGGGAAAAAGCGTCTTGAAATCTTGCAATTTTCAGACAATATTTTGCAAATGTTTTTCATTCTACTGGAAATTTAGCGTCATTTTTATTGAAAATTGACGAAACAATTGTTGAAATAACGACATAATCTGGACAATTTCTACTACTTGTGAAATGTGATACAACCCAATGCATTATCTCACAGAAGGTATCATAAACATGCAGGTAAAGCAAAAATAAAACCAGGAAAATAACGTCAGAATTAAATTGTGCAACAAGTTTTCAGTATTTGAGTTTTGCAATTTCAAACTTAAAAACCAGACCCAATTTCCTTAAATTTTCGTTTACGAAGTTCTCTGTATGTCTTCTTATGATTAATTTTTTTTTAAATCTCTAAAAATATTCAATTTTTTGAATTTTGTTTAAAGAATTTGATAAAAATATGAATATTAAGGCTAAACATATTCAAATTAACTTTAAATCATGCAATGGTTACATTTTTGTAGAGCAGTAAACCCGATATTCTTTGGTTTCAACTTTCAACATTATATCAGTAACATTACAAATGTGAAGTGTGCAAGAACTACTGTGGTCCATGTTATTCCCGATAATTACTAGCAGTTACAATTTCGTATTAAACTAGTTTTAACGCGTCCATATCAAGAAATAATGGACAGCAAGTACTTAACAAACTGACTCTCCCCAGCCATTACTCACGACAGTCTTTAAAAACCCTCGGCACTTGGCCTCATCGAGTGATATCCCCCTGAATTCATCCATTTGTAATCATAGTTTGATACATATTTCAGTTTGAGAGAGACAACCTTAGCCCCCCACCATTTTAATCACTGTCTTTTCGAGACATTTTAAGTACACCCCATTGTTGCTCTTTTTGAGCGAAACTCTACGCATGACGAGTTCGGGTATGCATTTGAATTCATTGCATAAAAATGTGGACAGATGAGAAGGCAAAAAAACAAAAAAAAGTTGACAGATGAAGTTGAAATAAAAAAAATATGGACACCAAAAAAAATCAGGACTCGTATCATGAATTAGTGATAACGCTGGGCATTTTGTCCAATGTTCATCAGTGGCCACTTTTTCCAGAGCAAGTTTTCTGCATGCTGCCAAAGTGGTAATGGCCTTATCGTTGTTTTGGCGAGTGCCTCTTCAGCAAGCAAAAATTTGCACACACAAAAAAAAAGTAGTACTGCCACTGACAGGGCACACCCTAATTGCATTGGCTCAGAGCAATTTCAAAATATAATCTATTTAATGTTTCCGTTTGACTTATCAAAGGTATCTTTGGCAACAGCAACAAAAAAGTATGAGGTTGATCAGAGCCATGAGAGGTGAAAGTTGTCAAAATTTTTAAATAAAACCAAAAAATCATTTGCAATCATCCAGAAAAACTAGTCCGAGTTCAAAATCCTTCGTCTCTGACCTGCTCATTGTCATTCGATTGTAAGCAATTGTGCCACGTTTTTTGTTCCATTACTTTTTTTTTGTGCTAAGATTTAATCAAAGCGTCATAAACGTGGAGAAGGGCATTGATCAAACGAAAAAGGTTAAGCTTACTACATGCAAATGAGGAGATATCCGAACATAAATAAACTTCAAACGCGACCATTAGTAAGCATAGCTTTTCATTTCTTGTCTAATCGACTTTTAACTCAATTATAAGAATTAATTAAAAATGAGACTAACTCCGTAGCTTAATAAATTTACATCGAATCTCTACTATTTGGTATTCATTTACATTTTAAGATATCCAGATGTAGACATAATAAATCTTCGTTATACCGTCTAATCAACTAACACGGTGAATAGATTGCCAAACAACAAAGACAATTGATGCGGTTTTCATTGAGTTTTCAAGAAAAGTTCAATGTAGTAAAAAACAACATGAATTTACTTTGATACATCATGAGCTTTTTTTTTTATAGAAAAAAAACCCCTTAATCAACCGTACACCTAATTACAATATAATCATTATTAACAAAATAATTTGGTTCCTCTACCAAAAAATGTGAAATTTTCTTAAATTTGTATTTCTTTTAAAGAATTCAAACTTTAATGTCATGTTTCACATTTCTCAGCTTTCAGTTACAATTACTAGATAAATAACAACTGTAAGTTGAGGAGAAAATGAAATGCGGTGGAAATAAATCAAAGCAACCGGAGAATTCACGAAACAAACTGTCTAGATTTTCAAACAAGTTTTCTGTCACTAGTTTTTAACATATAAGCGAACTAAAAGTTCAACAACACAGTTCAGACAAAGGTTAATTAGAATAATTTTTCAAACTGGAAAATTTGGATAATTAATGCTAAGTAATGACTGCACATACCTTTTTGAGAATCGGAAAAGGATTTTCGTAATATACGATTTACTGGTCAAACAATGAACATTCCAGACCTGACAAGCAATAATAAAAATTAGTCAATCTGTACAACATAAATATAGTAAATAAAACATTTAATTCAGTTATAGAAAGGGAAAAAAATCAAGTGAGTATAGCAATGGTGCAAAGAGACATGAAAGGACTATTTTCTAAATAATTTACAGATATGATTTTTAATTTACAAGAACATCAATCAAGACATTGTTCAACGTTTTAAAATTATATAACCATAAGTTTCGGAAGTTATTTTTTTAAATAAAGGAGTATTTTCTATGGCTATGCTAATTTATTATTGGTTTTAATTGGTGTGCTGTTTTAAATTCCAAATAATCACCAACATACTTAAGTCCACAACATTTGACTGAAAGTATTACCTTAAAACCATTGGTTATAAACCAGGTCTATTCAACAACTAGAATTATCTGAAATGCAAGAGTAGAAATTGTAATATGACGGTACAATAACTATCTGTAATTTAACATGCATAGAAGAAAATGTTTTTGTGAAGAACTTCCTCAACTAGGCAGATTTATAAATGAGACATGTAGACATTGGGATATGGGAAAAAAATATATACATTGTATTTAAACATGAAATGAAACCATGTTTCCATTATCATTTTCTTCATTTCATATGTCTATTCTTGAGCAGGATCCACATCGTGATTTTAACATAAAATGTTTTTGAAAAACTGAATTTATAAATTGATTTTAGAAGAAAATGTAAACTAATCTTTTAATAACAGTTATTAAATACAGAGAAATAATCAAAAATTAATAAACAATTCAACACAAATGACCAAAAAATGCATGAAAAATTCTGCTTAAAAATTAAAATTCAAAGTCTCATCGCCGACAACTAAGCACAAATTATGCTTTAATTTCACATACAGCGTGAATTTATTTCTTCCATTAAATGGAAAAAATTCCGAAATTCATCAAAAACCAAATTCTTCATTAACACCCCCCTTCTCCATAAGAAGTAAAATGTTACCGGACACTTTGCAACAACCTTTGGCGAATGTAGCGATTGTCGTATGTAAGGTGGATGACAAACTGACTTAGCTTAAAAGTAATAACCAAAACTGAATTCATTTACACAGCCTTGTAAGTTCGCAATTCGTTCTTTAACTGAACTATTTTCCTCCCGAGGTTTTCTTGGTGGAGCTTCAGGTAACGAATAACATCGGCTTGCTTTTCCACAATCGTATCGTTACTTTCGTCTCTGGGAATAACAAAAAGATCTTGGAAAATTCATTTTGAAGAATGGCTAACTTGCACTGGGAAGTCAATTTTTCAAACCAAATTTATTAAAAAGGCTACAAAATAATGTATTGCAAATACAGTGATAAGCCCTATCTACCGTCTTCCTATCCTTCTGGAATGATTACAAGGAATCATTATAAATCTTAATTTGCTACTATATACATTAAAATGCTTGAAGTAAAATAAATTACTCAAATATGGCTTCCAGATTACATATGAATTTGATAAGTTTCAATCTTTGATACCAAGAATTTCACCCTTGACCAGCTTAATTAAAAATTCCTGAATTCTCTAATTAACTAGCACAAATTTTCCAGATGCAAGAATAAAATTTCTTTAATCATTTTCATTGGATGTTTTTAGGTTTCCAAGAATCACAAAAGCATTTTCCCTGAAAATAAAGAAACGCTAAGTGAATGTGCTTTTGCGTCAGAAATCTGTACATTTGCTTTTTGTTGCTTTTACAAATTAAAAGGGCACTATTGCTGTAGAGAAATCTATAATTTATGACAAATTTTAATAAATTTGAAAAAAAAATTGAAAATTAATAATGAATCCATTTTGTTTAAAGGCACGATCCAAATGTACCAATTCATTCAAATCAACACCTGCTTACTTGACCTAAAAAGTTAACATTAAATCCTTCATTTAACTAAAAGTCCCATGGATTAAGGGGCATATGCCAAGAGTTTATTAAAAATCAGGGCAACTGTATTGCATAATTATAGATAATTATAATTAATTGCTAGTATTGTTGGAACGGTCACATGCCTATCAAAAGTCTGACAAGTCTTTCTTACCTATATCCAATTTCTGACTGAGGAAGATGAACTTGCGTAAAACTTGACAGCAAATCATCCTGATTAACATCTGGAGGCAATTGCTTCATGTTAAACTTGACTGCTTTAGCTGTAAATTAAAATAACATGCTTATTGGAAATGGGTACTCAAGATTTATCAGTATTTCTTACAAAATATAAGATAAAAAAGAAGCTTTTATCAGTGCTTGCCTAGATATGTGGCGACTAGTGGAAATGACAAAATCACTTCTGCTGTTATTACTAGCTGAACATAGTTGACTGGTTGGAAATTCACACCTTTTGTACAAGATGGCTTAAAACAGAACTCTTGAAAAATGATGGAAAGCAATAACAGGCAAACATTTCCTAGAATAAAAATGAAAATTGATTTTACAGCGTTACTTCACATACATCAACGGCTAATGAAAATAATCGTAATAAAATAGTTTCATCAAATAACAAATAGCCCATCATATTTTTATGGATTCGGTGGTTTAGCTTTACCCTAAAAAAATACATTTTCACCAGGAAACTTTAATATGCAACATAATTAATGAAGTAGACAATATTTGCATTATTACCTAATGAAAAAACGTACAACGCAGCACGCTTCAAAACCAACGTTTTTCTGTAAAATTGCAGATATCCCAATTTCTGGAGTTTTCTATGCTGCCATCGCAGAAACTGATCAACCAATAATAAAAATCCCCAAACAGAAGCTTGAAGAAATATCAACGCTGAATATGTCCGAACACAGCACCAACCATTCTCGCACCAAACCGGTATAACATATACCAAAACCTGCGATGCAATCTGTAAGATGCAAATCAATAAATCAAAATTAAAGAAATAAAGGTTTTTGTCACGAATAAACATTTAACGGGAACATGGACATGGCGCATGAAGCAACATTTTTAAAACCGAGATGTCCCCATTCTGGTGATCCTCATTACAAATTTGCCAATTTGCAGAAAGAATAATGAAAAATAAACTTAAGCACTGACAGATTGTTTGAGAAACTATGTCAATATTTCTCACTGCTAAAGGACTCGTTTAGACTATTTCAATAGAAATGCAGGGGAACATAGAATGGAAATACATCGGTTATTTCGTAATTTTATTATCAATTACTTCATGTTTGATATCAGTAGATTTATTGGTGATTTCTTACACGTACACTACACTCTGAACAACACAGGCATAAGCTAAGGGTCCTTTGATACACTTACCAATGAAATTAAAACGAAAACTGATACGCAAATGGTCCTTAGCTTCTGAAATTGAGGCTCATCTTCCGTGCTTAATCCTCGTTCAACGAGTACTTCATCGTCCTGATTAATCACGGAATCATTGCTGAAGTGGTGAACCTAATTCGAAAAAAAGCGAATGTGCAATCAAGAAAGGTAACTTAAAAGCATCCAATATTTTGTAAAAAAAAGCCATATGGCTCAGATCATTGCACTTACACCTGACATTCCGCTTCCATCACCTAGACTGACCATTCTATCTTAGGTTTAGCACTGAACCTTGCCCTGTTGCAAAAGCCTTATTTCTTCGAAATTATTATCAAGGCATAGTTTTTTCGGTGACGTACGTTTAGTTTCGGTTTTAATTAACTACAGGAAGCATTATTCAGGTGCCAAGCCTAGCATAATTTAACTAGATAACAAATTCACACTCGTCGACCTTCAAATTCTACTTTGCGTAGCAAAGAATGCAATCAAGAAAATTCAGCCGTTCAGCAGAGCGCTCTAGCGGCTACTTCTTTTACGGCGCTATTGCCTTCGGTATTTCAAACCATAAAAAGGTACATTCACGAAAATTTAAAAAATACGATTTCTAACACATACATAAGTAGTTTGTTTATATTAAACAAATTTTCCAACTGAAATAAAAAATGCAACAAATAAACTTCGGTTTCTCGAAAAGCTAATGGACACAATTATACTCGAAACTACTAATTAATTAGTAGTTTCAGAATTTGTAAATTAATAAATCGATTTAACAAACATGTATTTTCGCTGAATTTTCATATATTAACTTATATTTCTAATGATAATGTATTAGACTAGAATAAGCTTTTGTGTACATTTTCAGATTTCCACTTAGATTGTTTTTTAAAAGGTAAAAAACAATTAAAGAACTCGAAAGAAAATTATAAATGGTGTTAAAACTAAAAAAAGATGAACATTTAAAAATATTCAAATGACCTTCGGTATCTGAAACATCTGTGGTTTTGGACAGACATTTATTTTGGACAAATCTTAAAGAACAGTACCCAATGCAGTAAATAATCAGGATTTTCTTTATTTATATGAGAGAAGATACTTTTTAATCGGGGCAAGAGAACTTTCAAAATTAACTATGAAGCCATTTGAACATATAGTGTGTGAAGTTAGCAAATATTAATTAATGTCTCTACAATAATACTGAATGTTAAACAACGAAATTATATAAATAAATAAATATAAAAACAACAAAACGTACCATCGGAAAGGATGCAGACTGACGAAGATGTCACATTTGAAACTTGAAAGATTAACTCCGTAGAATATGCTAGACAATTTTTAATAATGTAAGGAGTTAAAGAAATCATGTGCTGCTTACTCAAATATTAGTTACATACTCAACTAGATTTTTTTGTTTGCTTAGATAATGTATTTATTGATGAAACTTCATTTTATTGGGCCAAACACTTAGCCGGACCAAAGTACTTATTCTAATCCCAGTTTCCAAATATACATATGTATGTAATTATGAAATTAGAACCAGACTTTAGACTACACTTTTTACCATTGAAGATAACCGTTCGATGCCCATCTATGAAATTTCCCATAAGTTAGGGCTGTTATTGGAGTGAACCTTCATTGGATGGAAACGAGTTCATAAAACGGTCCCATCTTGAAATAAACGAGTGTGGCGAGCAATGGTGTCAAACCGTAGCAGTGAATTAGATCCAGAAGAAGATGGACAATGGTTCGCTCGGACGAAGATGACCACCGGGATGACCCCTCCAAAGGCAAAGCAATCAGATGGAACCGAGGCATAAAAGAGGCAAACCTAGCTGCAAATTACACGCGTTTTTGCTACCAAAAAAGAAAAAAACCTCTAAAAAAGGGAAAGAAAAAAATGTCTTTTTTTAAACGGACTACAATAGTGGGACCGTAATTCGTGCCTATTCACTACCGCTCGCAACTAGGGCTATAGAAACGAGAATGCTCAATTTTGCTTAATAAAAAAAAGCAGGATGACCCCCTCAGAAAGGGTCACTCGGAAAGGGTGCGACGGACAAAAGCTGCTTTTACCGCTTAGGATTTGCTAGCTTTTTTTTTCTCCTATTTTTGCCTCAGACTCGGTATTATTCATGGCCTATTTTCGACGTTTTATTCCTTCAATTTATTTGGAGGGTTATTGGTTTCACGTCCATTTTCAACAATGTTCTCGCCAATTTCTGAGAGAAGGTGGACAAAAAAAGCGTCAATCGATTATGCATAATGCACGGTCATTTTGATGGACTCGGACGGATTTGATCCTCTGAAAAGCAATCGTGTCGCCAATGGCTGATATAAGCAGTCTAGAAATACAGGGTGGCAAGAACACTAGTCATACCTTCAAAATTAGCCGAATTTGCGAGGATTTCCATAGGTGGACAGTGGACTTGTTTGCATCTAAAATACTCGAGTGGCCATTCCTCCAAACCCAATATGAAAGAAAATATTAATTAAAACATATGTTAAAAATTTCGTGCATGTATTCTAACACGTATTAACGACACATTTTTCTAAGACATTTTTCTAAGATTTCTAAGACATCACAAATAAAAACAAAAAAGCCGTTGCTTCGTAAAACGGAATATTTCATTTTTTATTATTTATCAACCATATGACAAAATGTTTTATGTACAAGCAAGACATTTGCAGTGATTACTCAGATAAAGGGGGCAGTATCACTACAAGTCGCTGCTATGTTATAATAATGACTGCTCAATATTTTTCAATAAAACGACGGGAATCTGAAATAAAAACTAAAAATATACCATGATGCAAATTAAAACACTTCCTCGCGATAAAAAAATTAAAACAAAACCCTGAAATTACATTTTTTTAAATACATGTACAGGCAGATTATGATGACAATGTTAACCTGGAATAAGTACATGAGAATTCCGTTAATTTTTTATTTTTAAAGTGATATCAACACGCTGCATCAAAACAATAACTAACTGTTTCTTTAGTGACCTTAAAGTATCTTCTATAACAGAATTTCGAAATTGATCAAATTTAGGGACATTGTATTTCTGTACTTTTGTACTGGACTCCCATAGCAGTAACTGAATAGGTTAATCAACAACAGAAGAGTACCTAGGTAGAAAAATCATATATGAAGCATATATGGATTGTATATGAGACATTCTTTTCAAACATAAGGAGAATATAATATCTCACCTTATATGATACATATTGCATATGTGGCTTTATATGATTTTTCTACCCTGGTATTAATGCTATTCTCATGAATAATCACAGAAATTATAAAATTGCCAGATATGAGCGAGTTAAAGTTAATAAAAACGCAACAAATAGTTAAAACAGAATGATTTTTCAGGCAATTAATTTATGAAATACTTCTATATTTTTGAAAAATCTGGGTCAAAATTTACTTTTTTTTTACTAAAATCAAACGATATTGGAACAATCTATTAATTCTGAAATAAATAATTCAAATTTGACGTCTGCATTCAATTCTGCGTAAACAGGAAATACGAATCATTGATTTTTGCCCACATTTTTCACATAATAAAATTTGTAAATCTGGTTAAACATATTGGTTGATACGAAATAAATGAGATTATTAAAAATAAAAATACGTAGCTCACTGGACACTCCATTCTCAGACGTTAATTGGCAATTAACTTTAACAAGTTAATGCAACGAGAGCATTTCTAATCAACATTTACAAATTCTTGACAGCAGTTCGATGCAACTGATAATCGATTTTCAAAACGAGGACAAAAGTTTAGGTGTATGACACATTTTAAAACGTCTATGCCACCGAACACCACATCGCTTTCAAAAAAAGCAACAGTCAGGGGCTTCATTTTGTAGCTTTATCGATTCATTTTCGAAACATTTAGCCATTTTTTTCTCCAAATTGTATAATATAATTTCTTCAAGTTTAATTAGATTCGTCAAATTAACAATAACACAAAAAAATTGTTTCATATGCTCAATCTTATGTTACAGAATTAAGATGGCACCTAAAGAGAGGCAGGCTACATAACCTGCTAAACGCCATATTGTCAGACTGATAAAACAGGGATTGTTTATCAGAAAACATATGACTATCAAGAATAGGACGCCACTTTACATAAAATATTTAAATCAAAGGTCTGCCTACATAAGCACAAACAATGAGAAAAATTTGTATCAATCGTTTCGTAATAAAAATCAAGTAAAAATTATAAAATTACAGCACATATTTACAATTGAGGAAATTCGTTGAAATTAACCAAAATAAAAATCTAAAATTCATCAATTGATCAATGGTGCAACATTTTTTTGGAAAAGTCATATTATCAAATGTACACGTAAAAATAGTGTTAAAACAGGTTTCTAACACCCATATGACATACATATATGATGTAGAGATTTTACGTGTACATTTACAGTACACATAATTGTATTCCGAACATTGTAGGTTCTTGTAATTCATGGTTTTGCAACAGAAAACATGTAATGTGCCCTTGCCGTACGTATATTTTGTACAAAACGACAAAAAATTGTAAATTAACGGGTTTTTTTGGAACTGAATTCCCGAATTAGTGGCGTGACAACAATTTGTTTACACATTTGTTTTAAAGTAGCCCTAACTGTACGAATACATTGAATAATTACAGTATTGTATACCAAAATCGAAAAGCTATTAAAAAATAAATCACAAAATAAAAATCAAGAATCTGTTTGACAAACAAAATCCCTGCTATGTTATTAATAAGTTCCGGCTTAATTAAAATCCTAATTAAACTGACTAGCTATTTGCCCGTTTCTTTGTTGACTAGCAGGCTTCTAAAAATCATTTTCGAGTCGCATATCATTAAATATTACTGAAATCTGCAACATTTAAAAAAGTAAAAGATAAAAATAGTTTCCAGGTATTTTTACAATTACTAAATACTGCAATATTCGACATTTTCTGCCTATGAATGCATTAATTTTTGCTCAACAGAAATTAACCTTTACGCCGTGCACATTGTGGGTCATGCGTCTATTTTATCCCAAATTATGGAAATGCATTTGATAATAGATTAATAATCTCACGCCAAAAGTATTGGGTGATAAAGTCTTCAAAGATAAGTATTTTTATTTCCGTGAAACGGTAAAGTTTTGGAAGAACTGATGGGTTTTGGAATATACCATCAAAATATCAGTGATATGACGATGAGGGACCTTTTACGACGAACCTATTAAGCTTATAATTTATTTAACAAGTATATTTTCTGCATATTTGGTACACGATTAATAGCTTTTGATATTAGCCAATCTTAAGAGAATAATAAACCCAAAATCTACAATGGTAAAATCTTCAAACGTTTTCAAATATCAGATAATTTATAACGGTTAACGTTATGTTATATGATTTGATCGGTATTATATCTACCAAAAGTTAATTTAAAAATGTTGCCATTGCAAATATAGGTTTTATTTCAAATATATTCCCAAAACAATTTTGCATCCAGTCAGAAGTATTTCTGATACATTCTTAACTTATCCCAAAATATCATCATCACAGCCTAAATCAACATAGAAAGTGCTTGTTTTAAAAAAACAATGAAATTATATAAACCCTATTTAATTCTGTTAATACTGAACGAACAGTGCAGTACTTGATGGAATAAAACATTTTTGATGCACCCTGTAGTTAAGTGCTATAATGAATTAAAAAGTTGAATAATGAGTTTCACTGAAAAATCATGATTATGTTAACAAAAATACTGTAGATATTAAGGTTAAGTGAAAAAGCTGTTTGGTTATACACACAGCTAGGGCATAGCGAGCGAATGCATTCATGAATAGTCAAGTTGCACGAGACAGAGGGCGCCACATGCATACAGGTGGCGCAATCCTCAGCGCCATCTATGGCCGTTCCAAATGCGGCAACTGCCTTTAGCAACAAGACTAGTTCGTCATTTTGTGGAAATTGCTGCAACAAAATCATTGTTATTTTACAACTCTGTGTTAATTCCTTAGCAAAATTTTACACTCTTGCCTGTGTACTGTAGAAAAATGTCATTTTCAATTGCAAAATTAAAATAAAACATGGTTATTTCACAATAATATATATATGTATATATATCAACTTAAAAAAATCACGAAGGCAATAAGACAATCAATGATGTTTAGACGAATATTTTTGTTAGTTTTTTTTCAAAAAAATCTATCTATACTGAATAGTCACAGGATGATGATGGTGATGATGAAGATGATAATGAAAATACAGTCATACGAATCCGATGGGGAAAGGGGTCAGAGGTGAAAGGTTAAAGGGAAATATTTTCTTAAGCTAAATCACCGCAGTTTGTAAAATAAAAGAAAACGTTAGGGGCAACTATAGTATTGTGAAAGATACAACTAATTACGAGAAACAGTTTTACAAAAAAAAAATTCAAAATATTCCCAACGCACTCGAACCAACGCAATTCAGCACTCGATTTCAACCTTAAAGCTAAATTACCAGAAAAAGTGCGAAATTCTACTGATTTTTTACATAGTCTGGCATAAAAACAGATGAAAATTTCGTTACCCGATTCACAGTTCAGTTCATGAATTTTCAACTAAAAAATAATTAAAAATAGAAATAAAAAATAAGAGTTATTTGAAAATTATATCTAGCGAGTTTACAAGCTGATATCTTAATTTCAGAATTTTTAGAGACATGTGAGAAAATACGCGTATGGCTTTCGTTTTTTACAAGTCAAACCAAATCCTATGAAAGAATTTAGAAAAGTTAGGAGCCATTCAAAAAGGACGTCCTCAAGAGGAGGGTCTGCTTGAATGTGGACACCATGTGGACAGGGGGAGGAGGAAGGAGGAAAGCCATTATGGACATCCACTAAAGGACACCAGAATAAATATGTCCCCAGTCGCAAATGTACTTTCATTTTTAAAACCTCGGGAAAGACGGGAATTATGCATAAAATTATGTAAAACACTAATTTTATACTGGAATTTCCCTTCGAGGTCAGGAAATTTCCGTTAATCAGAAAAATCTGGAATAATGTCGTGAAATTAGAGCGAGACTGGTGCTTGGAAATCTATAGGATGGGCCTTTGTATGTTCCAACAAATTTTCTAGACATTACTTTTCAAAAAAATATTAAGAACGTCACCGTATGGACAGGGGGACGTCATGCTTGAATGGCCCCCCAAAACCAAATAATGATTAAACATTAAAAACAATATATATATATACAAATGGTAAAATTATTCACGAAACTTTTCTACACATTCTTCGTTTCCAAAATCACTCGCGTTTGACCGTTTGACCGACCCGTTCCATCTTCAAGGGATGTAGTGTTGAGTGGAGCTAAACATTGAAGCAGTGGCTCAAATGTCACTGGCAAGGTGTTAAGGTAATACAAAAATCAAACAAAAACATGTTGGTCAAGATGCACATATTCACCGACTATCCTCGGTCCATATTCATGTCGAGATGCTTCCGATGACTAGCTGACTTCCAATTCGTTCATGAATTGGGAATAAACGACGACGATGACTTAAAACGGGGGTGAAATGGAAGAAGAGCAAAGGGGGTTAAAACAAACAAAAAATGAACAACAGCACTGATGAAAGATGGGGTCCTAAACTCTATACCGGCAATGCAAACACGTTAATTAACATTAATTAACAGAACAATGGATAGAGAACTGAATTCAAACAGTGAATTTAATAGCCCAATTTGAATAAGAAATTCAAATTAAGAAGAACAACACGTTCATTTTCGGAAAAATGGTAAAACTATGCAAAGATTCTTTACAAGGTAAGTAAAAATAATATGTGTAAACACAAATACACGAGTAAAACAATTGCATTGCCAGGATAGGGTTTAGGGCCACCTAAACGAGAGTGCTATAGGCAAGGACCAGAGGGTTTGGTTTAAGATGTCCAGTTCACAGATGACCATTCGCACAGGTCGTTTATGTCCTTGTTGTGGTTGCTGGATCTTCTTGCTGGCCATCTTCTTAAAAGGGGTAAGTGGGGGGAGATTTTTAGGGGTTAGGTGAGGGGTTAATGGGCATTCATCGATCCTGTGTCCCATTAACAATGGCTGCTATGGTAACCTGTCTCACCGGGCGAATAAGACGACTGCTAGAAGAACTTGCTGGACAACTGACCACAATGACCAAGATCTGGACTGGGCGCAGTTGCTCCGATCTAATCAAAGAAATCATCAAGAACATTCCCGTTTAGCCATAACCAGATCTCGACATAATAAAATACGGACGATCGGGTTTACACCAGAAACAAACAATGGAAGAATATAGGACATAAAAGTGGAATAACGAGGGTCCTAATTGGTAACAGGAAACCCTTTAGATATACCTGTGATAACTACATGTTGCCAAACATCAAGGAAATGTCAAGAGATGGGACATTGTTTAGAAGTACCAAATTAACTGCATCTCAAGATGCTGGCAATGCAAATACAGTGTACGAAGCTGCAATGGTCAAATGCAACCTTAATTTTTATTGCTTTTCAATGACCTTTATTTTTATTGATTCCATTGATTTTTGTTTATAAAGTATCAATACCAGTATTTAATTTAAAAATAAAAATCCCATGACTTCCTTAAATAAACAACAGTTTTTATGATATTAATTTTGATATCACAGACTTTGTGAAAAGGACTTAGAGACACTTATGGATTTTGAAAAACGCTGTTGTAGATATTATGAAAAGGTTATTATAATGCAACAATTTCATGATTATAGTCTACTTTTAAAATATATGAAATTGAATAAAAAAAATGTACTAATGTTAGACTTGAAAGCTGGTGTGCATTAAACTGAAATTGCTTGTATACGTGTAAAAGCAATATTATATTTTGAGGCCTTTTCAGAAAAAAATGTCAACAATTTGCCATACTTATGCCCGGTTTTGCTATTAATAGCTAACGCTTTTAGTTCGAGGATAATGGCTGATGAAACATGATACTTTAATAAGTTTTTAATTTAATAAAAGATGCTTCGCTGGCCAGATGATGATCTTGAAGAAGAGGTAATCAGTTTAATGCGAAATGGGCAACAAGAGAAATTGCATCAAGTTGTGCTCACCATCACGCACGACCAAACCCTTTAATTTTTAAAGTGTTTTTACGAGAGTGATTCCATTTGACCCATTTTTCGAGTGTTAAGGTGAGCAGGATGTCAGGCAATTTTGAGCAGAAACACATCTTGATCGTGAAGCATCTTTAGTTGAATTTGGCAATCCCAACTTGTTGGCGAACTTTTTTCAACGATGCTTCATCAAAAATTTGAGCCATTAGGAGCATCAATATCACTCTTCACAAAACGAGTGTGACGTATCTAGGGGCTACTTACGGTCCAGCTGGGAATACAAAAAGGTCTGAAAAATTGCACAAAGAAATGTGCTGGACAACCGTAACCCAGGCAGCGAAAGATGATCATTAATGAGGACATATTTAACCTAAATCATTAGCAGAAAAATGAAGAAAACGCGCAAGGGATCAATAGGGACCAATCTTGAAAGTACGGCGTGACCCCAAGTTTACGAATTTTGAAATGTGGGGTGCCCGAAAATATTTTAAAAAATGAACTCACTGCAGGGAGAAGTATGTGTTAATATAAAAGTAAATTTGGCAAATTTAGTTAATAATCTAAAAAGGTAATGTCATAAAATTTAACAGTTGTGGATGTATACTATCAAGGAAACAGAAACATTACTCTATATATTTCACTGCAAAACGAGGTAGGTTTGCCAGATTAATCTACATGTGCGATTACCATGTCTTAAATCTATTTTTCTAATCTAAAATCATAATCGTATAAATCGATTTTGATAATTATTTTTATGAAATAAATCAAAACTGGTGCAATAAGTTCAATTTGGTATTGCTCTGAGATGCTTCAAATATAAGCAAACAAATTTTTTCAAAACAATTTTGAGTAATAAATTTCTTCAAATTTAGTTAAGTCCAAGTTAAATCCTGTTAACTTTATTCATAAATTATTCCGGAACGAATCTATAGCTCATACAAGATTTTAATCCTAAACTTCTAAAAACGTGGAGTACAGACATTTAAATATACTATAAGTAAGCAGTTTAAAATGGGTCTTTTTCAAAATATTCAAATACTTAGAAGAAAAAATACGATCCTACGTTCAATTAGAAAGTGTGGAGACATTGCTAAAACGATCGTTGGCTCTCATTGCGCCAGGGACTTATTCCAATAATGTCAGGTTTTAAATTTGAGTGAGATAAATGATGCTTGCCTAAATGTGCTGACGTCATCTAACGAGACTTTTTTTTTTACAAACTTTTATATAAAGTGTTGCATAATGACGTTGCAGCAAAGAGCTGCTTTCCGATGAAGTTGTTGGAAATTAAATTATGCGAACAAAATCCAATTCTTTTAAAGCGTTTGAACAAAGAAATACCTCCTTCAGTGGTGTTTGCACTTCATACATCTCCTACATCGGGCACTTCTAAACATGGGCTTTATAACCTTTACTCTCACTTAGAAAATGATGGTGACAAGCTGCCTTATTTCGGATACAGCACTCCCTGGTGGCGTATGAGCCTTAAGTGTGGTATCATGGCCGCATTTTGTTACTTTATATAACACATTTCATCAACCATTAGAAAGTATACGAGTATTCTATAAACCCTGCCGTATGGAAAAACAAAACAAATGGACAAATATGACTTTTGGTCTATATAAGGGCAGGTCAGAGGCATATTTGCCCATAAGTGGCCATAGATGGCCATAAACTATAGTTTAAACTTGACTATTTACTGGATTGACAATGTGCAACATTCCTGACTTATGAGACCCATATATGAATAATATAACTAAGCCTAGACTTGTTCAAAAGTTAAAGTTAACCATGTACACATGGTTATAAATTACCATTAAGGTATGCATTCATATGGCCATTCAATGGTTAAGTATGGCAAAAATTGCCATTCAAGGGATAAATACAGCCATTGAATTTTAAATACAGTAGAACCCGCTTAATTGCACAAACCGGATAAATTCACATATTTTGCAAGCCACACATGCAACTTTTGTATGGAATTGTGATCGGATATTTGCATTAACCGGCTAATTGCACATTTTCGGCTTGCCGGGTCGATGTGCAATTAAGCGGATTCGACTATATAACTCATAGATGGCTACAAATAGTCAAAGGACACATATAAGTACATACATGGCTATAGAGAGCCATTCAAAGATTAACTACTTTGAAGAAAATCATTAACCACTTAAGGAATGGTTAATGATATTTGTCCATGATTGTTACAATTTTCGTTGAATCAACGATCACGGATAATATTATGTCTGCAATATTTCCATTCATTATATCAGAAGCAGCCCGATCGTGCCGTTTACTAAACCTTGGACAAATCAGCCCCTTAATGAACAGTGAAAAGAGGGGTGTCATCCATGCCCAAATACAGGGTGTCTCACTCACCGTGTGGCGTTTCTTTGCTTTCCAAAACTGAAGCTTGTTGATTGCCCCCAATGACCGATTCCTCGTTACTCTGGTGATAGATGGGGGCAATTGTGGCCGTGCATCTCAGCTTCATTTCTCCTTGCTTGAAATGGTTTTCCCTTACTATAAACTCCAACCCCAAAACAGAAGTTTCTAATCCATCTTCATCATGGTGAGGGGGAAATTCGTGCAAATCCTCTTTGCTGGGCTACAAAAGGAAAACAAAACAGAAAAAAATTATTATATGAAGGAGGAATTGTACGAAATTTCATAACCGATATCCCGACACGAACGTGTGCGCCATTCCCAAATTGCTCCAGAAATCAAAAGCAATTAAAAAGAAATACCAAATTGTCGTTATCTCAACGAAAGTTGCTGACTGCTAAAAATTGGAAGGGAGAGAAAAAAAATCGCCAACTCGACATAATACATCTGAAAATGTGCTGACAAACCCTAATTCACAAATAGATCGCAAATATTGATAAATCAAGTAAAAAAACAGCGAGATTTTCTAGCCATTATGAAGTTGATAAGAAATTGATTTAATTATTTCGAGGGTTTGGGAAATGGAGTGCTAAAAACAAAAGCACTATTGGCGAGTTGCACGAAATTCGCATTAGTGTAATCTATGATTAACCATGGTTTCAACCTGATAAACATCGCCGATTAAACCGATTTTAACAGGCGATTATACAATGGCGCAACAAGCCAGAAACTAAGTAACTTACTTAAAATATTGAATATGAAACAAGGTGAACTTAGATGTGCTTCATTTCAACTCCAAAGTCTAAAGAGATCATTGTTTTGTTTTTGAAACTACTGCTTCTGATTTACTTCAGCTGATTGACACAAATGGCATTTTGAAGAGAACTAGGCAAAAACAACTTAGACAAATTAGCATAATAATTAACCAAGTTTGCTAACGAGATTTCTAAATGAAAAAAAATGAAACAATTAATCGTATAAAATTACTTGATGCTCAGAAATTCCTACCTAAAAGGAGAACATACTGTAATTGCATTAGATAATGACAACACTTGTTAGAGCTGCATATTTCTTTATGATCGTGCACATACTCTTTACTACTGTAGTATATTGACCACACTCCCACGCACTTCATTACAATTCTTCCATTGTACAACTACATACGTTTATCAATTTTATCCACTTTTTACCATGTAAGCCAGCAAAAGTAGTAAGTTTTTTCGCTTTAAAATGTCCCCATCACTTGAGAGGCGAAAAAAAAGAAAGACATGTAGCGTCCAGCATGGAGGATGTATAGCATATCCTAGTGGCTGACAATATCTACTGCCTGGGTCATACAGTCAGCTTTTATTTAGACAGTTCCTGCATCGATCTTGCAGCTTGACACTGCCTGGTCTTACAATGTCAATAGACTGTCCAAAAACCCGACTTGGCATCCGTTCAAGCAGGTAGAGACAAACCGAGGCCAACCAGATGGCAAAAATAGCACTCAACCGATGGCCACTTTCACGGTTTAATATAATGACAACGGGAAAAAAAATACTGCAAAATTCCTCGCAGCATGCATACTGAAGCACTGTGGTATGAAACAAAAAAAAATCATCTTGCGGTATATACCATAGGGCTGAACGTGACATAACTTCAAAAATAAACTGTCCATGCTCCTTTGATTTACGTCGAGTAAAGTGTGCCCATGAAACATTTAGTGGTGACAAACTTTAAGGTACTCATAGGGACTTGAAAAGATTGACACGAAACGAAAATGTCATGTAGCAACGAGCATTGGCATCAAATCGAAAAATATGCTCGGCGAATAGCAAAATATACCTAAAAACAGAAACGTGTGGGATGGATGGGATGGACAAGGAGGAATATTGGAAAAAAAAAACTGGAGGGAATTGGATGCATGGATGAGTAAAAAAGTGGCGGGGTAAGAGAAACCAAGACCGAGAAATTTATGAAGAAAGACAGAAAAAAAAAAGCCAAAAGACGAAAAAATAATGGACACTCGATAAGAAATACGATGGAAAACGAATACACGAGTGTAGCAATGCGGGAGTAGAAGTTAAGTGACAAAATGGACGTGACTGGGCATCGCTAAGAGTACTTGGGGTGTTGGTCAGCACCTCCCGTTTTATCTATGGAACGAAAAATCAGCACATTTATATAAATTTAATATAAGTGTCCAGTATTACAGCATTCTCCTTAAGTGCTATACAAGGATATGAAACGTAATGGTACTTCCCGAGTTGAAAGCCTATATAGGGACATGTATGTGCCATATAACCATGTGTGGACCACATATGATGGGCCATATATGGAATACCCATTTCGCCAATGATGGGTTATTATGGGTCGGACCTTAGTTAGCCACACATGAGCCATATTTGGACCATTAACATACGTATGTTCGTACGGTATATGGTACTTTGGGCATGGATATACGAATTTCGTATGTTTACTTATGGACATATACAGTATATTTATACTAACAATTAGCCATGTATTTAATGCGCAGCCATAAACATGTATATTGGCTGCAAATTAAATGATAAAGATATATGTCAACACTTATAATCATATATGTACTTATATGGACATATATGTCCAATTTCTGATCTATCCATACAATGAAAAAACATTCAAGTCCTTTATGTAGTATTTGATTTTTTCCACCTAGGTTGCCATGTCAAAATGGAGCTCAAATATCTGCGGTCTTTTAAGTGAATATGCTGCATTTATTTGTGTATTAGTTATCACAGAAACCTCTCGACATATAGATGCAGATACTCGTACAGTATATGTTGCAGATATTCCTTCAACAAAACTAACCACTGCATTGGAAACCATGTCTATAAAATGAGACACATGTCTGCAAAACACAAAATGGAAAAAATATGATGGTAAACACAACGCCCCTACAAATATTTCAGGCCATGTTTACAAATATCGTACAACGTTATAAATTTAATAATATTGGCGTTGCACATGTTAAACCTTATATTTATTTCACAAAAAAATAGATAGACTTTATGAACACTTTTGTAGTATCAGTAATCAGTTTTGAAATTTACCAACCATTTTATTTAAAAAATATTAAACTATTTTAATTCGTAGGCTAAATAAAATATATAAAATAAGAATTAAATAAAAAACATTCTTAACGAAACTTATTTCATAAAGTTTTACAATAACGTCCTTGCTATGAATACACGGATGTATTACAAATTTCTACAATAAAGATATGTTTTTTCGTTCAAATAATTTTTAAAAACACGAGCATCATTTTTGGATTTTTAGTATGATGTTTAGTTTCATCAAGAGTCACCCCTTAGTTGAAGTAGGCATTAGATAACCTTTGTATCTTCCTGGATTTCCAAGGAAATGTGGTGAAAGATGCTAAGTGCAGCCTAAAGGCGAGTCGGACATTGGTAAACTTTTCCATATTTATCTTAGAGATGAAAAGGCACTCGTCAGAGGTCACGTAGGGATGAAGTGACCAGTGTCCGCCCCTATTTCGCCTCCAGTAAAATCAACCTAATGCTGGCAGGTATAGGGGAAAAAGGCAATTTTGCATAAATCCGCGATGCAAACAGAACTGGTGCGGTCTGTCAAACAGCTCCGCAATTTGCGAGGTATCAAAGCTTGGCGATAATTATTCTACCTCGGGCCGTTGGAGGGAAAAATTACACATTTCAACTTAAGCTTGAACGAGCGAAAGCAAGGATTCATCCATGCTGAGCCAGGTTAATGATGGGAAAATTCGAGTTGTCAAACAGGAAACCAAAAACACGTCGTAATTTACGCAAACTGCAGCTTCCAAACGTCATGTTTGGACAGCTAAAATCCTTTCGGCAACATCAATTTAACACCATCGATGCTTTTCAAAAATTCATTACTTTCATCAGCAACACCGATAGATGATGCTGCCAAATAATAACCAACAAAGATGGCCGCCATGTAAACTTCAAATAAAATCCTGTTTTAGCCAAAGTACATGCATATATCTAAACATGGATACTATATGGGCTATATCTACGTGTATATAACTGTTCAATATATGAATCGACCAGAAATTGATGTCTCTACATGGCCATGTCGATTTGTAATTGTGAACATATGATACATGATACATTGCAGTTTTCTGTGGCCCATATATGGCCCATTTCATGTCCATGCCCTATACTATTGGGTAAATAGTATAATGGTAATTTAAAAACATGGATGCATACATTGCTACAGTATATTCTTGCGATATTTCTGTTTATATTTAAAGAAATTACTTTACATTGTATGTAAAAACACATAAGTAATTTGAATATAAATGAAACAACAGATTAGGTTATTTACATATTCAATGCACAGTACAAATGTATTTTTAAACATCAACTACTAATGTAGCAAAACTAAGTATTTTCATCGGGGCAATAAACTTATTAAAAATGTATTTATTTATCAAAGCTGAATTTCTAAGTATTCTTAATAATAAAACATACTATCTCCAGGCCACAATAATCCAGTTTTAACATGTGGAATAATATAAGCATCCTAAACATGCAAATTTAGAATAAACAAGTCAAAAACATGCACAGAAAGAGATGATTATATTTCTACGTAATACAAAACATCTGTAATTAACACTAGCACTGCAATATATCGTCTGATTTCCATAAGAGAGGACGCGGTATATGTAGAACTCAATTAATTAATGTTCATTAAATTCAGTTTTCCGCCACACCTTTCCCTGGTGGCGATTTCTAGTGACAAAGTGGACAGGGTCATTTGGTCCATCAGTCCACTCGAACACATTAGGACTAGGAATTTCACCAAAGCAGAAAACCAAACCGACCAAAAGCAACAAAATTGCAGCATTGATTACCGAAAGACCGAGGGACAATTGCAAAGAGCTCCTGTATATAGTGATGGATTAGATCGACGTGATTATAGTACATGGTTAGGATGAGAGGATGTCTGACATTTGTGATTCATTGTCGGCACGTATTGACGAGCACTGCACAAGGGTTTCCGCAAATGATTTCTCCAGGAGACCGTGGCAACTGTCACAAAATGTCTATACTACAAATAAGCATTACCGGTGATGTTATATATACACTGTTCTGTCGAGAAAAAAAAATCCTCATTTCTATAGAATAGTAGCAAATTTCGCCATTGCTTCTAATGAATTCCTCCCATAGGATTCAAAAAGGTCGTCAATAGCAAACTAACTGAGAAACTTGTCCAGTTTCAGAAATCAGAATGACATTAGAGATGGTTGTCATTTCAAATAAAGTTTCAGAAATTCTTAATTAGGTAAAATTCTAATACTAGGTTAGACGTACATCTGAAATGGTAAAAGATTGTTAAAATGACTGCTTACCTTTCCAGCATTAATTGTCCACGACAATATGGCAGCTGGTTTTGACCTATAAGATGTACAGTTGACATTTACGGTGTCACCAACTTGGTATTTTGGCCTCCCACCCGTTATTTTCGGACCATCTTCTGGCAAATCTGTAAAATATCAAAAGAAAAATTCCTTATATACGGACAGAAAATCTACTACAATTATAAGAAATAAAACACGTACAATTCCATATCACTGATAAATCCAAACAAGCCCACATAACGACATCATTCAATTAAGCTATTGGCATACACATTCAGTGAAGAATTTAAAAGACATCGAGGATGATATAATTGAATTTATTGTGTATAAATTTCGGTGCAACCGCAGGTTTTAATCCTCTCAGCTCCGATCCCATCAACCTTAACCACTGGCTGGATCAATATTAATTAAGCCTGAATAGACCTTGTTGGCAGCTAAAAGCCATGAGAAGCAAGTTTATGCCCTTTCTAATTAAACATGGTTAATAAAACCTTAAAGATTTTAATTGCTCGCTATCATTCTTTAACCTCTAAATCTGAAGAGAGCGATAAAACTGCACAAATTTCATAATAAACATGGATGAATCGACTTGATTCAGGGCTGGACTTTGCAATCAATGAAAGATATGTAGTTGCAAGTTTGATTGAAGGGTGGCGCCACTCAACTATACATTATGCAAAATATAACGAAATGGAGGATGTGCTGAAGAGATGTATTTTGTACGAACAATTGTAGTAAATGTCTAAAATATTTGCTAAAAACATTTTTGTTGAACATCAACATTTTCCAAATTCGAAACAATCTTCACGAGTTTTAGTTTAATCAGTGATTTACAATTATTTTATCCAAAATAATTGTAAATAATTTGGTGGCTGTTTAAAGTCATGGTATCCAACATCTTCAAAAATCGGAAAAGTCGGGAAATGTACTTCAGGAAAATATGCTTGAAATTCGTGTTAAACATCAGTTTATGCTTAAATTTCCTGACTGGATTGTAAAATTTCCAGAAAAAAGTTACATTCTTTAAACTCTATAGATTGTTTTTCCAAATCTTTAGAAAAGTATTGTTCAGTCTGGTTAGTACTTTGGTAGTGGGCGAGTTCTTTGAAAATTTAAAGAACGATCCTTGAAATCCTTAAAATATGCTTAAATATGCTTCAGGAAATTTACTCTCAGGATGATGGATTTTTCTTCAGTTGTGAAGGACAATAATGTGAGATAAATGAAAGCACTCTCTTAATAGTCGTTGTACTTTCAACTGTTAGACAAAAAAGTCGTTATTCGTTGCTAATTAATTTTTAGTACCCAAGTTCTTTAATCGGTGGTTAACCATAGCAGTACTGTGGTGCAACCGCACATTAATCTTTGTTACCAACTCGTCCAGTTGGGCTAAATTTATAGCAAATGGCCCATTATCGCTCGCCTCATTTAAGTGCAAATCTAATACTAAAATACTTTCACGAAAATGCTTCGTTGAATCATTATCACTGCATTTCTTTTATTTAATTGCATTAAACGGATGGTAAATTCCCCAGAAAGTACAAAAAAAAGACCCACCTAAGATTAAGTTTATTTGAGCGTATAAATTTCGGTAGTATATCAAGCAAGAAGAGCAGACCAAGGTGCTTTCACGAAGTTTGAAAAGACGAAAGCGGATCTGTTGGCTCTGACCAATGTGGTCATCTTAAACGAATTACTGGCTAGTGAAATTTCGCTCGGCCATTAACTCCCAATGGAAGTCAAATAGCAGCGGAATTAACGACTTTCGAAGTCAGTACATCACTTTGAAGGCATCGAGAAGAAACAAATTGCATTTGATTTAAGTTGATGAACATTCCCCCAAAATAATGCTCCAGTTAACAGCCTCAAAATAATTGGCAGTGATACAAAGGAGGGTCTAACAAATGAGAAGGCCAGCAAATTTCCCTACTATAAATTTTACAAGAGTCCTCGCAAAACTCCCATTTTTTGATGCCATGGTGTTCGGATTCATGGGAGTCTAACAGTAGCACTGACAGCCTAGATGGCGCTGAGATCTCAACTAAGGTTATACCAAACTTCTCATTGGTCGTAATTTAGCATAAATGGCGCTGTGATTTTGGAATAGGTATATCTAAAACCTACCTATACTTGTTGTTGGTAGCTTGACTTTGATAACTATCAAATGACTGAAGCACCTCAGTTACCTTTGGGAGAATTTGCGATGTATATGTTATTATCATAGATGGCGTTGTTATTTTGCAATAGATCTATTTAAAACAATGACTATTTACTTGTTGTTTGTAGAATAGCAATGAACTTGCATAAAAACGTTGATTTCGAGTGGAACATTAAATCAATTGCCAAAATTGATCGGAGTGAAGAATGAATACCAGACGAAAAGAGTAGATATGCAACTTGGTATTCAGTAAAACATATTGATTTTCTCTAAAAAACCGGACAATCTAAGTATTTATCCACCTCCTGACTGATAAAAGTTGTAAAGCTACATGTTGGACACCCTGTAAATAATGCTACTGGAAATAAAAGTAAACAAAGTTGTTTTTTGTCTATGAATTTGAAGATGCTTTTTGATTGGGTTCATATTGATGTACAATCTCGTATACTGCATCAACTGATATGGAAATGTTAAATGTCAAAGATCTTGAAATAACAGTTATAAATGTATAAATGTTTCATATATTCAGTAACTGATATATGCTTTACAGGATTACTTCAAAATAGTTATCTGGGAAAGTTTTCAAATTTCATATAAGGTCACCCTTAAAGGCCACTCGCAGTCAAGTACAGCATTTTTTTCAAAAAATATAGTGTGCCTATAGGTCCACTAAGTTTCTCCCTCGATCTATTGTCATGGAAAATGACACTGCCAAGCCATTGCGCGAGTCCAAAATACAAATTTTGTATTAACAGCGTAAGAATAAGAATGTAAATTCCTTTCTCAACGATATTCGCATCTGAAAAGAAACTGCATAAAATTCATCTCCAAATTCCTATAAATAAATTCCAAAACCGAGGCCCGCGAAATTTCATAAATGCAGACTCCATCAATGAGATGGATGCCAGTGAAGGCATCAAAATCCACGTTTTATTGACTTCATCGAGGATAAAAATAAAAAAACCCGTTGCCATTGAGAGGATGGCAAGACCAAGTCCAATTTTTGAAAGCAGTAAAGCATGAAAAACTCATCTTTGATACATAAGTAGCAAAGTTGGAGGCGATTCACCAAGGAAAAAAACCGAGAATACCAATACTATGAATGAAAAATCTAGTATGAAGACACGATGGAGGTTTTCTAATCCAATTTTGTTTTGGACAAACAAAAATTTACTTATTCTACTATTTCTAAAAAAATAACATTGAGTCTTACTGTCATCGGGTTGTATTTAAATCGCGTCGAATTTTCTCTTGATGAGATGATGCTACTTTTTTTGTAACAAAACCATATTATTTAGTTGAATTATGGCTTTGGCGAGAATGGCAATTATTATAAAAATAACCTTTCTTTGAAATAATATATCGAAATAAATCCTACATTACTTTTAAACTACTCTCGTATATACGAAACATGTTGATTTTCAAATAAATTTAATTTAAATAGTAAAGTATATATATGCCATCAAAGAAAATGTTCAAAAGATTTTGTCCTGCAGTAAAATGCAAAATGGTTTCATTTTAAAATGAATAAAAAGGTAAAGGGTAAAGGTAACTAATTATAATGCACGAACGAATGTGCATGATCTTTTTTAATATACATGAAATATTATTTTAAGCAATTAAATGTATTTGAAATTTACCATTAAAACAACGCTACTATGCGTTTAAAATATAAGCCAATGAAACAACACGTACACAGTTTAAAATATGTCTCGATTTTAGTAAATACGATTTTACCTTTAATATCCACCTAAATGATGTACAACCACATTGACAGAATACAAATCTGTTTTATGAAGTCTCCAGGAAGCATATTTCACAACCTGTGCATGTATTTCCCCCCATTGAAACTTCATGTTCCGATCGTTAAAGCACCGATCTCTCGCTCCTTTTAGATGCAAACCTTCATGAACCATCTAACACTGGCACAAAACTACCAAGAGTTCTTGCATTTAAAAAAAATGCCTAAAGAAATATGAAAATTCCATCCGAAACAACTCGACCATAAAATACAGTAGAAGCCATCAAATTCAGACGAAAGATTCCCCTCGCCAATATTCCCCCCTTCCATCCAGAATTTCTCTAAGAATGACTGATGACAACAATTGTAAGTAAAGATTTTTCGCTAGGCTATTTTGCCATTCGAGCACCACTATTCAATTTCATACAATAACGTTAGCGTTACTCCGACTAGGTAAATGCGTTTTCCATCAAACTGTGCAAATATTGGATACCACAAACATACCAGTACAACATAGCGTTCATACATTTGTGGAAAAAAATGCCTCCACCGGTGGTAGACCCTCGTTTTTTTCCCTCCTTTTGCGAAAATGAATTCGAGATAAACGCGCAACGAAAATGCAGTTTTGCATATGCAAATTCATCTGAGAAGGCAGATGGCTTATAAAATTACATTTTAAAGCTGAATCTGGAAAATACCCCGCATCCACTAAATAATTCAGTACCTCAAAAGTAAGCTTTTACGCAATCTTGGATATTTTTTTTTGAAAATTTACAGCATGATGCAAATTTCACTTTTTCATGAGATTTATTTTCTCATCACTGACTTAAAAAAAAACTGAATGAAGTATATCCTACTTTCCGTGCCTAACATCACCAATGTTCTAACCGTATACTAAATGTATACCTTAATAACGTTTTCATAACCTTAATAACTATTGAAATGTGGATATATGTCTCAGAGTATTAACATTACAATTTATAGACTTATTTTTACATTATCTTGATTTAACATAATTAACACACTGTATGCCCAATAAGTATTAATTAACAGACACGGCTTTCACGAAAGAAAGAAAGAAAACCCTTCTAATATGTTAATTTGAAAATATAAATTCATTTCAATAGAAATAAGAAAACATTTCAAAATATATGATATAATGAACACAGGTTAAACACACCTGTAATGACAAGGGGTAATGAACTCGAAGTAGCTGACGAATCATGGAAAGAGTGATAAGGTAAACAAAATAAAATTCATATTATTCTACAATTTATAATTTATGAATTGAGTAAAAATATGAAGACTACCAAATAATAATTTAAATAAAAATAAAAATACGTTCAATGGTACTGTAAGTAAAGTAAACGTCCCCAATGCATTAGTAACATTCTTCTCTATTACACGCTGGCATAAATAAACTATTCATTCCACATGATAAGAGTTGAAAGCACTTTTAAACACTTAAATTACAGTTTATGATATGAAAATAATTAAAACTGACGACTTTCTCCCCTTAAATGTTGGGAATCACCGATAACACCAACGCATTGCAGGGCAACCAACAAATAGGGGCAGCCTGAGCATGAAAGTTTCCCATTCTCCAGGATTTCCATAAGAAAACCGTTTCTCCCAAACCACGAAGAACGGGAAGATCATGGAAAAGGTCACCGTTAGCGAAAAGCGTTTCATTTAATCCGTTTTAAATTTGCTTCGTTGCAGTAAACCTCGGCGGAACTCTTAATGAAGCCCCATTTTGGCATTTAATTTGCCGATCCAAATGTGCCTAAGTTAAATTAGCCGACAACGCCCCTTTTAACAATGCTTTCGGGATTTATGACACCGCTACGACCTCATCCGCCAAAAATGCTCAAAGTTTCGCTGAAATTCAGGGAGTGAGACTTCCATTATTCATTTGCCTATAGTACTAATTGCTGAATTGACTCTGGATGTTGAGGCCATCAGTACATCAACCCAAACAGCTTTCAAGTTCAGAAAATCCTCGTTAGCATTTCCTATTGCTAGGAAAAAGATTTTTTTTTCAAGTAATTAAGTACCTCTCTTAACCTCGAGTGAGGGGTTCACTCAATAAATAGCTCCAGCTATGTGAACCGCCCTTTTGCCTCGGATTTTAATTTAGCGGATCTAAACACGCTTTGGGGCAAAGCTTTTTCGGATAATTTACTAGAGTTTGAATCAAAGGGAAGGAAAGTTCATTTTTTAGGAATGTTATGTACTGATTTCGCTTTATATAAAGAACCTTCGTTGTTAACATTGAACAAAACAATATAAGACAATGAACTAAACTGTATCACGAATATAGACTTTAAAACGAGAACGTGTTTAAGATGAACACCATTTTAAATGTAAATTTGTAATCGCACTAGGTGCTTTTCCATACAAGTTGGTTTTGTCTCATAAAGCATCTAACGGTGGCGCCCTCTGGAGTTCCCCAATCTCAATATTTATTAACACGGGACTGTTTAGAGAAAAAAAACCAAATTAAGGGTAGAAAATTTATGTTAGAAAAGTGTATTCGGGATTAACGTCGTAAGGCGAAATGAACTAGGTAAAATTGTGTCTAGAACTTCTTCTAGAAACAATTATTTTCAGTGTCTGGGCTTAGCCATTACTCTTGCCTGATGTACTGGCAAATAAAGCCGCGGTGATCCATGCAAAAGTCGATTGGAAAACATCAAAAATAGCAATTGAAAGCGTGAATAAATATTTCAATAGCTCATTGTTTCAATATGCAAATGCCAGTGAGGGAAGAAATGTCAACTTGTTTGCCTTTTTCACCATATATACGAAATGGAGATAAAAAAAATACTCAATTTAATGCTATATGACTCGAATGTAACGCATGCTGAAGGTGTTGAAAATAGGATAGGAAAAAAAAAGCCCATTTCCAAATGAAATAGACTGGAAATAACAACCGACATCGATATTTCGTCGATGCATGTTTCTAATGGATTTGGAAAATTATTTAGTTTCTCATGAAATTAATTAAATTAATCTACTTGAATGATTGATACTAAAGCGGCTTGGGAAATAGGGAATTTTCAAAAAAACATTTCCAATAACTCATTAAATAAACGAATTAAATAAAATCAAAGAAAATTAATAAGAAGTGGGTCATGTATTGCTCATATATAGCAATGTACGGATCATATATAGCAATGTATGGATCATATATAGCCATGTAAGGCCCATATATAGTCACATATGGGTCATATACAGTCACATATGAGCCCTATATGTTCACATAAAGGCCATATATGTTCACATAAAGGCCATATATAGCCATGTATGGGCCATATTTGGTCTTTGATGGACCATATGTATATCGCAATATATGAACAATGTTTGACAAATGATGGGCGATTTTTGCTTTGATTAACAACTGATTATTCATCTATTAGCAACTGATTAGTAACTGATGAACCATACATAACCACACATGGCCATACATGGAGATCTATGGGAAAATATGGTCATACTCGGTACATGGCCAGACGTGTCCAATTTCTGGTCTAACCATATATGGAATTAAATTAATACAATCAAAAAAATAAATCAACGTACAAATCAACGTTTCTTTACCTGGTCAAAAGTTAACAACAAAACACATAAAACGTAACTTTTTCTCGCTATGCAATTTCATTAATAACCGGATCCAGAAAGAGCATTCCACTAACCCCTTTAATCCCTCTTTTTCGAAGTAAAAATGCAATTTCAGGTTTGTTTTTTTATCGTAAATACAATGTGTATTGCATTTTTTCCTAGTACTATATCCAGTGAAAGCAAGTTGGGAAAACAAGATAGTGAGCGTTTCCCAGGCGGCCCGAATCCCTGATGCGTGTGCGAATTTCTTGCACTCATATTTTCCAGATAACGTGATAAAGTGCAGTTTTCTTAGGAAGAAAATTCTGCGAAATAACTGTTGGCTAGGTACAAAGATTCGTACATTTTTTTGCAAAAGACTGATAACAATTCCCTAGCGGATTAACGAAACAACGCGTAGAAAAATTCGTTTCTGATTTAAAATTTAAATGAACATATTAGCGTAGAGTCACTCAATGACTAAAAACTAACCAAATAACGACAAACCGGAAACCCCTAAAACTTAAGTTTTAAAATTGATAATTGGTGATGAAACGCTCCTTTAATTAAATGCCAGATGTGGACAATGTGTGGACAAATAAAACTTTAGCACTAAGGCATCCTCTAGTGATTATATTTCTAGCCTTGATGCAGGATTGGGGAAACAAATGCTAGGGGTTTTCCTCCATATCAAGGATGAGCCTTAAGGGAATTACCCCTTCCATCCCGCATAATTTCATCGAATGAATTATAGGAAGGGGCTTCAAATAATAACGTTATTAAGTCCGCATTTGCCTTTATTAGGGATGGTAAAGGTCAGTTAGTGAACTGGTATCGCGTACAATTGTGTGACTAAAAATGCAAATGAATTGGAGGTGAACACGCGATCCCTACGAGCAAAACGAATCGTAAATCACGAAGGACGTGTGCGGCCAATTGCTGTTGGTTTTGCATAAATGACCCATAATGCAGCGCAAGCAGAAATTATAGGTGTAACTTCGCAAAATATAATTTATTCCGAGGACGAATTATGGTCATTTGTGACACTGGACTCATCAATTAAACGAGGACGACGTTTTCGATGATTATTACCGTCCAGGATATTCATTAGATATCGATCCCTGTTGGAAAAGTACTGCCAGTACCCTAACACCTACTTAGCCAAAGTGTTGCCAAAATTCGCGATAAAAAAGATTTGTTTTCATATTAATTTGAGAATGAATTACGGATCCTATTGCGCTGTCATCAAGAAGTGTTATAACTCATAGTTATGTGCATGATACACATCAGTCCGCGAACTACGTCCTAGGACTACTAAATTATTTCAGGGTGTTAACGAAGTAAAAACTATATTTAAAAAGATTACGCATTATGTTTATTACTATTATCTTATTCATATATTTTTAAATTTCCAACTTTAACTGAGAAATATAGTAAATATATACAATGTATGGCCGTGTGTGGGTCATTTATTTGCCTAAATTAGTTACTGATGTGTCAACTATTTCGTCATGTACATAAACAAGATTTGTCAAAGATGGGTCATATAGTCAGGTTTGGGGCTTAAGTTGGTGCTAATGAACCACGAAGCTTAATCAAATTCAAATTCATGTGTACATACATGGTTTAATATTTGAAATACTTTAACATCAAGTACATTTCCAACTCAAAACTTCTTTTTTTAACATACAAATTGCCACAGAGTATGATCATATCAACATCAACAAGCACCTAAAATTTCTGGTCATTTATATATAAAATAAATAATTTTCAAATAAGGTCAAGTTTAGATTTATAACAAGATTTAACGCTCAATTTACTTTTATATGTTTTATTGTTGTAACCGTGGTCACGAAAGTGATTAAAATCCTAATCGATTTGGCTGAATATGTGGCGGATTATGAATGCTTTTGTAATGTGACTTTTGTGGCCTAATTGTTCTCGATTTCTGACGAGGCAGGTTTTAAAGCAGTTCTAGCTTAAAAAAAAACTCAGTGTTCAGATGACATTTCCAATTAAGCACGACCTTACATCACCCGTCTAAATTCTTTTTGTCGAGTCATTTGGTGGCGCTGCGATCGCCCCTGTATCATTTTCTTGCATCGTTAAAAGTGATTAATGAGCGGCACCAAATCAATAAGAGTTAAAAATAAATCTAAATCCATAAACACCGCGCAAAACACATTCAGTTCATTGAATTGGAAGTCAAAAAAAAAAAAATAGTTGAGGATTTCTATGCTAGAGGAGGAGTTGAATTCAATAAAGGCAATGGTGGATCAATATGGCGACGAGTGAATAATTCACAAACGGTCCATTGAAATTTATTCGTCAAAGGCATTGGGGTGTACACGCAGGTTCAATGAAATATTCACGTGGGGCTCGTCTCACCACCCTCCGAGTGCTACAGTAATTGTCCGGGTACAACTCGAGAAAAATGCCAAAAGGGAATATGAAAGTATCCGAATTTGGTGCACAAGACACACGGTATAATTTCATCGAGATAGTAGCACTAATCGGTCCACACACAAAACACGCCGATAGTAAATGGGTGTGTCATCATTTGCAAGCGTGTTTATCTACCTCAAACTGCGCATCAGTCATTGAATTATTTAATGCTTGAAGTAAATAAGCCAGGAAACACAAGCGTGTAGGCCTAATGTAGAAAATAAGACGACTCCTTATTATATAAAACTTAGATGAAGGACGTACAGCCTGTGAACTCTTTGGCATTTTCCCACGACGGACAAAATAACTTATTTATGGATGCATCGAGAGTAAGTTGGGTTAATGAGAGATTATCTTATTTGATCGTCATTAAAATGAAAATATGTGAATTTGTCTAAAAACATAAGCTTGTAAACGATTTGGTAAAAAATAATGGAAACAATATAGTATTGAACGCTACTTTTTCTCAAGCCATTCTTGGAATACATACTACTACAATCGATATTTAAACTATAAATATAAGTCTTGTCCGAAATATCCATTGAATTTTTCTAGGAAACTATACAGCGGAATTTTATAGCCCTGTTCATAACGAACATTTCATAGTGTTTCCAATATCGTGTTTAACTTCGTTGTTTGTTGTATGGTGCAAAAATAAGTTGATCGCATCGTTCAATTTGAATAAATTGTTAATTAGAAATACTTTGAAGATGTGTTGCGAGAACCTGGTGGAAACACCAAATATGGGCCATGTGTGGATTTGAAAAGCTCATTCCATTGGACCTAAATAAGGTCCATGAATGGCTAGATGACCCATCGTTGTCCCAGTGATTGGTCTATTTAGTTATGCATATATAAGCAATGTATATGACCGATCACTGGTTACATATAATAAACAATATATATAGTATATGACACAATAAGTGCTAAATATGCCTAAAAATGCCCATCTACGGCCCACGAATGGTCATATATGGGCAAGAAATTATCTTATATATCTTTTCCACCCTATACAAGTCACCAATATGGGTTACTCTCGCTGGATGAGTTACCCTTATTGATTAAATTAGAGATTAAAATCTTGAAAACAGATTATACATGTACATCTCTTATTTACTTGACTTTACTAAGAGTTTGTTGAGAAACAATATTTATAAATGAACCATTTTTGTATAATTAATCATTATTGGACAATTCGTTTTCTCAATCTCGCATAGTTGCAAATTCATCTTCAGATCATTACAATGCTTGATGTTAGCTACATCATTCTGTTAACAACTAAATTAGAACAAACTAAACGTAATCAAAATTGTCACCTCATCCTTGATTCTTAGAAAAAATAGACACTGTCAATTATAACTAGACACGTTATAATTATCCCTTAATAAAGCACCCACTAAAACCTATCATTTATGTGTCAGTGTCTTCACAAAGGTGCGTATTAACCGCCGCCAATTATGTCAAAAATATAGACAGTTTTTTCAGTAAAAAAAGCCTTTAATAGCGTCATCATACGAGGCACTTCAGAAGAAATGAGATCGTAATAAGGTATCGTCTTTTTTTGTTTCACAAAAAACAGCAACTCAATATCGGCATATGACAAAAAAGTGGCCTGATGTCTTTTCAATGTACAATTCAATAACATGTATAACACATAGTCGTTTGCTCACCAATTACCTGCATCGCTGACAGACAGCAGTACTGCTATGACAAAAATATTAAACGTGACAAAGATATGTGCTGGGTTAAAATATAGTGGAAGTTTACAAATTGTAAGACAGATCCTAACCCTTACTCATTATATTTACATATATGGCGAGGTCTATAGTACACTATTCTCATTACTGTTTCTACAGCAAAAGTAGAAAGTGTTTCCAAGAATTGCATCTCCTGTCGCAACTATTACCATAAACACGGTTGAATTACCCTAAGTGGCCTATTGTCCGAATAAGTGTCACGTGTGAACGGTTTCCGACTAAAGGCGAAGATTTAGCCTTTTGTTTTGATGGGAGTTTCGCCTAACCGTGAGAATGAGATTGTCTCATTCCTTATCCTTCTTCTTGCTTCAATTGGATCCTTTCTTTATTACTGCATCGTGCGATAAGAGAAAGTAATAATATCGTCCGCTATTTCTTTTGTTTAAATCACTTTTCTGGATCCGCGAGCCTATTATACACCGTGAGAAATGAACGAAATGGAAAAGAGCATCTTTTATATAAATTTAATAAAGTCTCCTCTCGCCGGAATCATAATCACAAAGGACACCTTCACTGAGGAATTTGCGAGCATTAATTACAAACGGGCTTCCTTAAACATAACGATGCCACAAACAAACAATGAATACGAGGAATTTACAATTTTCACAAAATGTACTTTGGGACATTGTTTTCGTACATATGTATATTGTCTACGCAGTTTCGTGAAGATGTTAACAAACATGTAACATCCAAATCCGAATTGCCCTTACATCTGCCTAAAGGACATTTTAACCCCTTAAGGATACGTTACTACTTTGATTCAAAACATTTATGCCTTATATGAACAATGGAAACGTTCATAAAATACCTTGCGTAAAGGAAATTAGGGAAATGGAAAGCATATACGAGTACAATTTGGTTATGGTAAGAAAATATATACAAAACGAGTACAATCTGGTAATTATGGAATGCACAATCGATCATTGCATCGAACATCAGGCTAAATGTTAAGTCAATACCGGTGAATTTATTATTTTTTATCGAAAAAATGTCTTGGTGGAGCTATTAAACGAGTAAATACAGTAATTGATACTTAATAAAAAACTCCATAAACTTATCTACAAAAGAAGCATCAGGGTCCTAGTTTCTTCAACAAAAGTTCTACATGGTACCATGCCAAGCTCAATTTTATTGCACCCACTGTGACAAAGTACCAGATTGCTTATTTTTTAAAAGATGGTACATGTTTTGGGCAAAAAGCTTTGCTTTAACTAAAACGGCAGTGTCCAGCTTGAACACCTGTTGGAATGGCTAAATCTGAATTCCCTAGTTGCAATCTCGATGCGAACGGATTATCGATCGTTCCCATTTGATCTGAATCTCAAATAGATTCGATTAAGATTACACGCGGAAGAACACTACCAGAGTGTCGACGCAATTCAATTTTCAGATATATATATATTTTTTTCTATTTGAAAACAATGATGTTGTTAGCGAGTCTACTAATGGTCTGTAGTTTAGATGAAAACGCGGCACGCAACTTAACAGCAATGAGCAAAGCTCAAGTCTATTGATGGACTTCTAACCGCTGTTTACATCAACGATCCAGGGGAAAAAAACGGCACCACACGCTAACAATCAGAGAGTGAAAAATTGCGAAGACTTGCTAGCTTCAGGCCTATAACTATTTTCATGAAGTGCCAATAAAATCAATTCTTGACTAGTTTTGTGGTAGAATAATTTGCACATAGTTTACATCACTTTGATGTTTTGTAAGAAGAACATCTAATGACATTACAGTAGAGGGACAAAGCATTGGTGGAAAAAGATCCATATCAACTCAAGGGTTAAAACAAATGTTACGACCATACGATTAAATAGAACTGGCAAATGCATGGCTAGACTAAACTAACTGTTAGAATCTCCACCATAGAACGCCACCAGGAGGTGCTGAACCACCTTATTTATCTTTAGTGTTGACGAGAATTATATATCAACAATTGCTTCAGCTACATATAATTCCCAGTCATTCATTGAATCATTTTAAAATTTCTAATAATTTTTGATCAGATGTGACAGATACTCGACACGTACCCTTTAGTTTTTTCGTTGAATTGCATAACAGAAATTTTCTATTCATAGGGTGGGGGACTTTGAAGGAAAAATGCATTCACAAAGTGAATAACGTTTGACAATATATTCAGACACGCACATATATTTTCTCCGTGCCACGGGAGAAATTGGGAGTAAGCCATCGACAGAAAACTCGTACGAATACCAAAGATCCCCATTTAAGTAGATCCACATTTTCAAGGCCTCTATCCCCATCCTTAAAAAAAGTTAGCATCGAAACAACATTATTGGTGGCTGACAAAAAAGGGGAAAAACTTGCAATCGAATCCACTGATGCCCATGGGCACCGCAGCAGTAAACAAATCGCCATCAAAATCTGATAGTTTCGAGCATTGGTGTTGAAGATACCATACATGCAACGCCTCTGACGGGAGATTCTCCGAGACATACGTGGATTTCGAAGAACCTTAAGTAAATATTGCAATGTTACATTTGGAAGTATGCTTCTTCTGAAACTGCCAGTTTAACCGGAGAGCCAAATATGGTTATAATAATTACTGTATATGGTTACCACATAATAACTATTTTGATCCGGTGATACTATCACCATAGACAATATATGGAATTGATATCAAATTCAATTCAACTCAGTACCCTACGGTTAGCAAATAAATGTCATACACTAGGGGGATGTACCCAATTTCAGGAAAATGTTCCTACGTCAGTAGCGACTTGGACATCATTATTAGATTGAATTTCTACTAAATTGGGAGATTCGCCAGGAAGCCTATTCTATCGTCTAATCGCTTGCAAAAAAAAGGACCAATAGTAAAGTAAGCGTATCCGTCTTGGCACGAAGCTCGGTCAAAGAATTTGAGGGATTATATCCACTCCTATAGTGGTCGTTAGGCGTTAATATATGGGAAACAAGATGTGAATTACAAGAAACATTAAAAAGTACGAATAATCCCATTTGCATCTGGACCTCATTGTGTCCCAATTTAGAGGGTGGAGCATTTCTGCTACAGTCGCGGAATGTTGATAATTGCCCTTAACAAATCTGGCTGCCCTACTCTGGACCATCTCTGTATCCTGAATATGAACTATAATATTAACCATAATATGAACCAAAGAAGACAGATGGAGCCAATAGAAAGATTGACACCTTGGTATTTATTCTTATATTACTACTCATTTCAAATACTACATGTAGTGAAATTTCACGATATAGAAGCACCACGATATAAGCATAACCAATATTGTAAAATGTACATTTAAATCCAAGCGTTTTACAGCCTGTATTTCCTGTATCCCTTTTGATCCACTAAAATAATTCCGAATAGAGAGTATTGTAATCGTTAGAAACGCATTTTTTCCCCCACGTTTTCTTTCCTTACACTTGATCTAAATTCTTCTATTACTTTTTTTACTTTTATTTCTCAATCTCTGCTTTTCTAGGGAAGCAAACAGTTCGATCCGGCCACATAGTGAGCGACTTATCGTGGTTGGGGGTGCCAGATTACGTCTCTATTACGTCAATTAGATGTATCACCTGGGACAGAGAGGCAGGAAAAGGACAATCGTTCACCGTGATATATGGGTCGTCACGACCTTTTGAACGTCAGCAAAACAAGTGCTGGATATACGAGCATTAAAAAAAAGACCTTTTTTTTCTTCTTAACACACACATATGCAGTTCTGCAGCATATCCAATACATTGATGGGGGACCAAGGAGGTCCCTTGGTTTCCTTCAGAAAAAAAGAATCTTTACCCAACAATTCCATGCCAAAGTCATACTTCAAAAGAAACGATAGTCAGTAAATTACAATTGGCCCTTTTTATTTCGGTCCTATTCCAACTCCCACTTCCCCCACAATCACTAAACGAGAGGAAAAAAAGTTTTTAGACTAACATTTTCCACTTTCGTGAAGAAGTATAACAATTTCTGGGATTGCTAACCAAAGGACCAAATGAGGGAGAGAAACTTAAGTAAGGCCAAGTGAGAAAAACATTCTTAGAGTAAAAGAAAATGTATGCAATATATCAAGTCCATGATAGAAAAAGTTAGCAAAACTTATCCTTATATGCTTGCATAACATTATATATTTTACCACACTTAAAAATCAAACTAAATTAATTCATTTGGGACTGGCATTGGGACTAACATTAATTAAAAACATCTTGGTAATAATCAAGGGAAAACTGGTAATTAATTTGTAATTGAGTGCTGCTACCTTATTCTCCTTTAGAACATATTGTATATTTGAATTACAAATACATGTACTATGTTTATTATCACAACTGAAAATTACCATTCAAAGTATATTATTGTTTCTTTAACAAATCATTGATTACAAGATATTATTGTTGTTGCAATTTTATAGTTCCAAACTTAAACTTCCAATAAATAATCAAAATATAAACAATAACTCCCTGCGTTCATGCATATTCAAAAGCATTTTGTGAAATTTATGCAAAAATAATGCTAATTATTCGGTATATTTTCTTCGTTGTCAAAGAATGTCTGTAACTACAACTATCAAAGGTTCTTGAAGATTCGTGTTACTTCAAACATGGCATTAGAAATCAATAAAATTCAAAATGGCTGCCAATGTTTTCAGATAAAGTAAATTTGCTTTAGTGTATTTAGCAAAGTGCCTTTTAATGGATTTCGGAAAATTGAAGCTATTATCAAAATGGAATTGCTTGACAAAGAATAATTAAAAATTAAATGGTCACAATTACGTTTAAGAGAAGAACAAAAAAACAAAAAAACTAAAAACTATTTTCCCATAAAATACGTCAATATTCACGCATAGAATTTTAATGTGATGAAATGAGGGGTAAAATGCAGAAAATGCTATTACTGAGAGTCCTTAGACTTTAGCAGCTTAAGTTTTTTTTCTCCAACTAACTTTAAGATTCGTTATTTTAGAATCACTTTGGTCTTATTTTTAGTGATGGAAACTGAATTGATTTTTTTTCAGTGACATTTCTTAGATTATTCACAGACAAGGAAAGTGGTAATGCTAGTTGGTTGGTTGGTAGTGCCAAAAATTGAATTTTCTTCAAAGTTAGAGAAATTCTTACATTATAGAGAAAGAGGAAGATGTCGCTTTAAGGCACCACCAGCCTTGCCAGCCATAAATTCTTGTATTAGCCTGAAGCAGACTTCTATGGTAAACTATGCTCTGTATGAAAATGGAGACTTTCCAATTGCACATCAGTATTTCAGCAGCGACGTGCATAAAATAAGGCTAATTAGCAAACTAAAGCTTGAATGAATAAATAAACGACTCTTGATAATTGTACATTGTGTTTGTCTTAAGCAAATAACTATCACATTTAAAACAGTCATTAAATCTGCGACAACAAATACACTCGTGTTGTGTGCACATGACAACTCGATAAATAAACTAAAATCATCGTTTGATACAATATATTTCGTGCCAATTGCATCATTTCTCACTTTGTGTTTTACCTCACGTTTAAAAAAAATCAACATAATCATATCAAACGATTTACAAACTGTAAGTAAGCGTTGAACGTAAACTGCTGACAATGACATCTAAATAATTCCCACATCTTCTCTATGTACACTGCAGTTTTCCTCCTCTCCAACATTTTAGCTTAATTAATTATAAATAACTGTTAATGGCAGACTAATTCTACAACTAAAGAACGTTTCCATCAAAGTGTTAAATCAAGTATTTTTACTAAACTTTAATTAAATTGATAAATGGTGTAAAACTCCAGAAACCCTACTTCTTAAAAATTATTCCTTAGTTTAACACAGATTGGTCTTGTTCACATACATAGTATAATACTTTTTTCTCGCCACGTTTTTCAGTAATTAATAAATATCTCTTAAGATTATAATAAATTAATTCATAAAATACTGACAGTCAGAATTATTTAATTTCCATTTTCTAAAGCTAACGGGACATACGTGTAATTATAAAAATAGATGCTGTTAATTACATTTAAAATACAGTCTCAATTTACTCGTAAATGTGTTGGTAAATATTCAACGATTACCTCGTAAATATTACTGTCCATAATGTACATAGAGAAAATCTATATTATATAGTCCAATTTTGCTAAATTGTCTTCTTTCAGAAACTTTTCAATATGTAGATTGACAATGTTTCCCATACAAAGTCAAATTTTTTTAATGAAATATTTGTACAAAATTTAACTAAGACGCAATGTCTGTCACTAAATATATAAAAAGACTAAAATGAACTTGTTTCAAACGCCTTTCAATATAGGCAAGCTCAAGTTCTTTATCCAGAAAAGTGGTTTATGGTGTTACAGTGACAAGTGTTTGAAAACAGGGGAGGAAAACACGACGCGGTAAGAAAAGACGAGAGGAAATTTAATTAATTTATCGAGTAATGAGTTTTAAGAAAAGATTCATGATTGACTAAATTGAGTAGAGCACGCAATAAAAAGACACAATGCTTGTCGGCTTCGCCTATTATGCATAATAAATGAAGCAAAAGAATGCAGTAAAAAGGACAATAAAAAACCGCAATGTTTAAACATTTCTTCGATGCACTTACTCACTGAGAGAAATAGAAAATCTCAAATAAAATCCACACTATGTATAGTTTTCTGATACGCCATAGGCATGCAAATGCTAACTCGGGCAGAATCCTTATTGAATTCTGGCAAGCGAGAAACTTTCCCATTGCATTTACATTTGTTCGGGTCCACAGACGACGAAACAAGCACAAAAAAAAGCAATGCACAAAAAACAAGAAAAGATATCGGAAGGAATGTTTTGCATAATAAATTTGTACCAAATACATTTGCACGACAAAAAAACAGGGGAAAAACACAAAGAAATTGCAGCTTCCTGAACTCTAATTACTGTTTTAGGGGTTATACTCATTTGACAAATAGACGTAAAGACATTACTCGATTCTATATACATACCAGACTTAAATTAAGCCGATCGAAAATTTACTTGCCTTTAAATTATGCATAAATACGAAGGATAAGATTACAAGTACTTTGAACATTGCTCGCAACAAAAACAAATTATAGTGTAAAAAACGGCTGAAGGCATAATGGTGGAATAATAAGAAAAGCTTCTAGGTATTTATTAGATCGTACATGTTTGAACACTTAACATCATTTTCCAATTTGAAAATTGAAATGTTTATCTAGATTCCTATTTAATGTACAGGTGAATGACATTGGTGATCGGAAGGTATAAAAACCCACATCTACAGTCATAATCAGAAAATGTTAAACATTACCATACCATGATATTAGACAACCATACATTTTACATAATCTGATAACAACCGAATTTTCTCATGCATTTTAAGCATTTTGATAATACGGCATTAATCATGGAAAACACATTTTTACATAATTCATGCAGGTGAGTCTATTTTTTGTGCACCTAATTTAAGAGATTATTAAACACATGCATTTTAATCAAGTATTCTTATCATTTTGTGTCGTTTCCAAAATGTAGTACCTTGCAGATGTTCAGTTAATGGTCATCAAGCACTTAGAACATTGTATTACAGTACATGTACCTGTATTGAAGAGCAAAAAACCCGAAGTTAAAATAACAATGGTAGAAGTTGGAAATGGCTATCTTACATTGTGTATATAGGATGTACTGCAGGCAATTCCACACACATATAGATGAAGTTTACCAACTAAGTGCTGGACAGTAGGCCCACAGGCAGCACATAATCCCCGCTGATCTCTCCTTCTAGCGTGCTTTCAAACAAAAAAAGCCCTGCTCATAATCTTCGAAACATTTTAAGAATATATCCAAAATGCATTGGTTTAATGGGAACATGGCAAAAAAACCTTTCTTGCAACAAAAAATTACGGGTAAAAAAAGGGCATCGTTAATGGAAGTCAATGTTAAAAGACTATATAAAATTAGGGTGTATTTATGAGATGTCGTTTTTTATTGTTGCCCAATAACGACAGCCTCGTGTATCTATTAATTTCGTTCTTGACAGGCTGTCATATCAATCCATTAACTACCACGACCTTTTATAAGCAATATTAATGTCTGCCAGATATTTCTCCTATAATATTAAGTTCTCGTCGTCCTGGCTTAACCTCTTTAATAAGGAGGAGAAATTAAGAGCGACTGCTTGATATATTAAATAAACCTTTAGGATTATGACCCAAAAAAACCAAAGCACTCCCATATAATTAGGAATCTTGTTACCTTTTTCATAAGATCATAACAAGGCCTGCATGTGACATCACTGGGAATTTCGCCTTTAGATGGTCATGTAGTAAATATATGTTCTTATTACTGTAAAAGCATCGTCTTTAATTAGAGATTCGTTATAACCAAAAATCTTTATCACTGACAAAAACAACTGGCAGATGAGAATATCATCTAAAACAAATCACAGCATCACAATAATTTCCCGCTTATTATGTAGGAATGAAATATTTCTTTAAAACATTGCTTAAAAAAATGTTTCAACTACGAGTATGTATTTTGCAATTTTCAACTTCAATTGTGTTGCATAGCAATTCACAAATATAGATTTTACATCTAAACATATTCAAGTATATTACACATAATGTGCATTCACAATGCTATAAACAATAAGTCTTAGCCAATGCTACGAAAAACAAATTGTATCCCCGAGCATATGACATTTTTATGCTGACTGTAGAATGATAAATTGAATTGAATTGAAATATTTTTGGCAAAATTCTTGAGCAAATGTAATATTTTCTCGAAAAATCCATGTGCTGATATTGAAGTATTGGAGCATAATGCACATATAATATTATAAAGTTCATCAGACTTGAATCAGGTCAACGTAATTTGATAAAAGCAATTAAGAATTAAAATTAAATTTGAAGTGTGTTTTGGTGGTCACTTTTGAGTCACCATTTTCCTAAGGTGACAAAGGCCAAAGAAGACACATATGACCAACATTTAATTAGTGGATGAAGGCTAACGTAATCCTATCAAATTGCAGAAATCCGACATCAGAGCATAGCGAAAGAGACAAGAGTTCAACTGATGTCCACATATACTGTTTATAAACACGGTAGGGAACAAACAAGTGGCTATCAAAACCAGATCTTGATCAAAATCCTGATTAAAAGCACACAAAAAAACAAGCAAGAAGGAGCTTATCGGAAGACTAATTATAATGAACGTTGGGCGGCTGCATTACTGTAAACCCATTGGATATTTCCCCTTTGGAAAGTTTGTTTTTCAAGCTCAATTTTCGGTTTTCTGCCAACCTTTCAGACAACACTACATTCAAGAGGTTTGCAGTTTCAAAACTAACAATCACTCCAACTTTACCAAATTTTTATACAATCAACATGGATAACACCACGATATCAATTTTGAAAGCGAATCAATATCCTGAATAATCAATCAGATAAAAATGTAAAAAAACAAGTTCAATGATCTAATTAAAAAATAATTTTACTTTTTCTACTTAATAAGAGACATATTGGAAATGTTATAGTTATTATAAAAATGCTTAACACGTTTACTACTATTCAGTACAGATTGTTAATAAATATTGCAAAATGCGATTTTTCTTAATATATAAATTAAGTGCACTGATTGAAAATTATTGACATATTAATGAATATATAATTTGTATCATTCTTCGTTAGATTAACTGATTCAGGTTAGCTATCGATGAGCCATTTTGGAAATACAGTACATGGACCGACATATGTCAAGTGAATATATCATTCACTAATTAATTTATTATATACTGCAGTGTATTAATAGGATGTTCATATATTCCTTTGAATAACCATATAGATATTCCATGTACAGTATATACAGATTATCTTTACATGTACACATATACATGTTATTATGACATTTATATAGCTATATATAGACATAATGAACATACAAAGACATAAATGCACTTGTATACGACCATATAGTATATGCATGTCCAGCTGTGTCGAATTTCTGGTGTAACCATACATGTACATGTATATAGAAACGGCCATCTTTCCACCCGAGTTAGCATAATGTCCATTGCGTATAATTACAGTTAGTCAATTTCTATGTGGTGTATTATCATAGAACGAATGATCTGTCCCACGATTCTATCTCTGAAATTGACACGTAACAATAGAGATCCGTTGTTACATGGATAAAAAAGCAAGTGCTGCATGGATTTCGGGGGTATTTTCCCATCAGCCATCTTTCCGCCCATTTCTGCCTTTCTCCGTCGACCATTATACCTGCGCCGCACTAAAAAAATTCGATTATATGTTTTTACCAGTAAAATAATCTTTAAAGGGATTTTGGTGGGCCATATAAGCAATAATGGTCAGACATTTAAAAAGATCCAGTGAAACGAACAGCTTAAGTTGGGTCGGTGCGGCAGAAATGGCATTTCCAAAAAGCATCATCAACACTATTATCTTTTGCAATGTGCAATATAAAAATAAGATCCGGCATAAGATGAGTGCAAAAATGCCATAGCATAGAATAGCACACATACACATCCCATTGCCATTTTCTGCGCTATATTGTTATTTTCTGACTCCCCCAGTTTTCTTTTCACACGCGACCAACGAAGGGAAATTACTCTCATCCTGTTGAAGACCAAAACTCGTAAAATCATTCTCCCAGGAACCATCAGCACTGAACAAAGTAGTTATGATAGATACGGAAAACACTGGACAAAATGCGCATTTTCCCTCGATAACACTTCAACGGGCTTTTGCACCACTTACAACAGATTCATGCGCCAGAGACGCCGAATATTTGCTCTAAAGAAATTTACGGCAATTGAAAAAAAAAAAAAAAATCAGTGATAAATTAGAAATTTCTGGAAAATTTCTCGCCTCCATTTTAATAGAAAAAACGGCAGACGAGCTGAAGACAGCGCATTGTACAGAAAACACGTGACTGGCACTCTTGTTCTGATTGGCTAACGCATAAGAAAAGTAAAATACACCCGAGTGAAAAATTTGATATATCCATAAGCTAAATAGTTCTCTTAATATACCGATGAAAGGCTATAGCAAAACTTTCCTTTTAGGAGCACAACTGATCGGGCATGCTGTACAAGGTATATGGCGGAATATATAGCATAACATACTATATATACAGTTGACAACATGGTAAAATAGGATTCTGAAATATTGCATTGCCTAAATTTTGATATATCATTTGATGACCTTTGAGATATCAGTTTATATTTATAAAAAGCAGTACTTATAACAAAGGTGGCGTATTATAAAACACAAATAAATGTATATTGAAAGCAGACACCCCCGACATTCCGTCACTGGTTAAATGTACGTTCCTGCTTAAATATACTGATAAGGGGCCATTAAAAAAGGACGTCCCGCGAATTTCACTGACTTCTAAAAATCAATTAAACATAAAAATCAAAAACTGAAAATACAATCATTAGTGGAAGTCCATAATGGCGTCCCCTCTCCCTCCCCCCTGTCCACATGATGTCCACATGCCAGCACACCCCCTCTACCACCTATTGAGGACATCCTTTTTGAATGACCCCTAATTATGAATTAATATATAGTGCATATCGAATTTGTCACGTACTTTCCTTATACCGATATCACAACGATAACAACTACGTAACACTGATCAGTGTATGTGCTTAGATTTCAAGATGGCCGTCCTGCTTTTCAGAACTTACGTTTAGACATCTGTTTCGTATAACACAATATTTTTTTCAAACATCTTTCTATAAAAAAATAACGCAATTTCGTTTTTAAGACTCAATTTAGTTGGCGAACTACGTATACGCATTAAAAAACAGTAAAGTGGGGACGTCTATACGCTGCATAGAATGAACTAAAAATGAATAGATTTTAGGATAAATTTGCAAAATAAGCACATGCTATACTAAATTTTCGTCGCTACATAAAAAAACCCCTGATAAAAATCGTCGTTGAATATGATAAAGCGTCTGCGGTATAACAACACCAAATGCTATTATAACGAATGAATGTCTATAAAAGCTAGCTTGAAAATTGTTAACATACAAATTGCGGGCTATTTTCAGGATTTCTACATAACAATAAAAATAATAATAAACATCGGCAAGAGCTTGAGCAACTAACAATTTCGTTTGTTTTAAACCATTTTCCTCTCGTTTGTTGCAGCTTGTTGAAAAGTATTTAAGTTTCTTGTATGAGGACAATCATTGGCTCGCCAAGAGTACTTTATTTTTACGATAGCGAGTTGAATTTTTGAGAAGTATAGCTAGGGGAATAAAAGCAAAAGAAAGCCCTGCAGCAAACAAGATTTCACTAACTTATTCATTAAACAATCTAGCTAAGACGAAGGCCTAGCCATCTCCCAAAAGTCCACTATATTTGAATACAGATAGCTCAGGCACACACTCGAAACTCGGTATTTACGAGAGAAAAAAAATACTAGAGAAAGCCCTATCGCCAAAACAGCCATTAATTATAAGCGCCTGATTTCATGACTTAGTGATATCGAGTCATATAATGCCCGAGAATTTTTTTGAAAATCCTACTATTTGCATATGGATTGACTGCTGAAGGAAAAGCAGCTTTAGAAACCAAGAAACGACTAGAGCATATTCAATTTTCACCAATTCGACTTTGCACTCGCATCAGGGTTTTTTAAAGATGCAAATAAAAAATATATAGGACCCATTTCAACCGTTTCACGCAAAAAAACCTTTTTAAACTAGGCCCACTAACCCGTAATGGTCCATTGAAAATGCAAATGAAAAGAGACGAAATTCAGCTCAAATGTTTAGTGCTAAAATCGATGCGATCCCTTTTCAATTGCAGGCAACTTAGAAATTTTGTGGACCATCCATAGAAATTCTTTGGTCAACGATAAATTTAATGAAAATTAATGCAAAATGGTAGAAATTACACCGCACTTTTACACCTGTATTTTTAAAACATTTTGGTGCTTACATTAGCATAGAAAAACTTTGTTTTTACACCCAAAATTAGAAAAATATATATTCAGAAGTTAAATAATAATAGTGCATTTCAAGAAAACCAAAATATATAAAAAACCTAGTCAGAATATAAATAATTATGGTACATATAAAATATGGTACATGCTACATTTATGGACATACGTATATATGGCTCATTCCATATCTGGATCCATTTATGGCTATAGTTATACAAATATTAAAATGTTTGGTCATAATTAGAATTTTATGAATCATACGCAAGTTCATCAATACCTAATTAAAGCCTACAAATGGTTATCTGATCCATCATTGGCAAGATATTGCTTGTACTGAATAGATATCTAAATATGATCCATACTTGGCCCATCAGTGGCTAGATATGGACCACATATGCAGCAACAAAAGATAAATATGGTCCCATGCGTATTTCACGTCACATACTCTATAATTTCTACTTCAATTAAACTGCATATGTAACATACGGGTATTTTCAAATTTACCAACATTTGAATGCAGTTGAATAGGGTTAGTATCTACTGTAATATGGTGATATCACGAACGTGACATGGTATTAAAATGTAGTTGGAACCAGAATAGAAAATGTGAGATTTTAAAGAAACATGCATTTTCAGAGATTCTGCATATATTATAATTGCTTAAGGCCCAACAGAAGCAAACTTTTGAACCACTTATATTATCTCTTAAGTTTTATTTATAACCGATCCACATTTAAAATGCAAATGAGCACCAACTTCATTTTTAAGTTAGATCTAACTCATTTACTCGTGATATCCGGCTTCCTATCAAGCCAACAATAGAAAAACATAATCATATCATATCTCGTATTTGAAGAGAAAAAAAACACATGTTGTATACAAGAATCCCAAAAGGGGATTACAGTGGGTCTACATCAGTCTGGAGAAGAAAAAGCAGATTGGATGCTAAATGCAGAGAGACTCGTAAAACCTAATAGAAGCATCGTAAATCCGAGACATATTTTAAATTAGTTGCGTTTTTTCCTATCTTACTTTCGATGCATCGCAAGACTGGTGCACGATTCACCCACGTTGAAAACCAGAGGGTTTATTATAAAACCATGCATTTATGCACGCAATAATCCAACTTTAATTAGACAAAAACAATTTAGGCAAAATACAAATAAGATCCAAAGCGCTACGATCGGGACAAAAGATAGATTGTATAGCAATATTTTCATCTTATATAACGGTTCCGCTCGCCTTGTCTGATATTAAACTGCATGAAACAAAAATATATAAGCCAGAACATAAAAGCCAGGAGGAGAGATTTCAAACCAAATTGGAAACATCCGCCTTGGCTGCACATTTCAAATTGGTGCTTTGAAGTTAATTTAATTAAAGAAAACTGCACAAATGATGGATAAGGCCACAGGCATCAGCTAAACCGAAATTAAAAATAGTCCTATAGGACCTAGATGCGGCGGGAAGTGAGGTGATGCAATACAAAATGCAGCGATGCAACTTCAAGCAAACTTTCAAAACAACTTTTTTTCGTCAGATATTACGATTAAAACCATATACGCAAATGATGTTTCATTGAATACCTAACAACAACAGTATTGTCATTACCAATAATAATAACCAGAAAGACCAGAAATGTACCGTATATATACTATGGATATATAGATAAAATGTGTGCATCTATAAATATTAAAATATGGACACAAATAGTACAGTCAAACTCGCAGTTAGTTATTTTTTTATTATTTTAAAGTTAATTTTCGTTGATATATCATTATGTAATAACTGAAAACTGGATAGTTATTCAGAAATAATATTTCTAAACTGTGACAAACGCCATTACCAGGGAGTAAAGCAACAATATCTATTACTTCTAACTATATTTACATTATTATTGATTTTTGCATCTAAACAAAGACAATATTTTTCAAGTATAAGGATTCCTGAGAGTATAAGCTTAGATGGAACAATTACTCAAATATGAAGACTACAATCTAAACTAACTTACATAATCGGCATAACAAGGAATTAATTCCAAAACGTTAAAAAAATTGAGTTCTAGATGCATTACTAAAAGATCCAATGTTCTCCTCCTTTAGCTTATAGTAACAAGCGTTCATATTACACGTACTATGTGGTTTTCTATAAGAGTACTTTTATACACCACGATCTACCATGATATATTTTTTTTGTAAATAAAACACGAAACGGAAGAAATAACCGTTCAGAAGATCGCGCATATTGAATTTAGGCTGCATTTTCCGCATAGCATATTTATATTGTTTCGTATAGCTAGTCACCGATGCAGCCATCGAGAAATAATAGGCATAGCGTTTTTTATTAAATCTCGGGGGTCTGATAAAGGAGCACGCAAAGTTAATAACACATCTATACCCGATTACCTATTTAATATTGCATAGGAAAACGTTATGGAGAAACAGAATAGCAGGGTCAATGCATGCGTCTAATGGGATCCATATTTTAATATCCCGAAGCAATAGTTTAATCGCGAAAGAGCACAATTTCTGCCTTAGAATCCAACGTTTCGATGGCACGAAATTAATTTCTGCAGTTTATTATGTAAATACCGAGACGTAAAATCATCGAGATAGCTATATGTATATTATCTTCATGGCCCTAAATAATAGGACAACCTGAGATATTGTTTTCACGATGTAACAGTCAATTTCATATTAACCTAATATGCCTTTGTAGGATATAAACAATCAACACCTGCAGTAAAAAAATATAAAATTATAGTTTTGTTAGAACTGTCTTGTGGAAAAGATATTTATGCGTGGCCCTTGATGAACCAAATTTAGTCGATGACGGTCCATATATACCTAAATTTTCAGAAAATATTAGACTGTGATATTTTAGTAATAGAGAAATTGAGCCAGCCAACGCCTCTAACGTTAACCTTAACGTTAGAGGCGGGAAGGGAGGAGCCACGAACTGAACTACCCAATGAACTAACTAAACGTCACGAGTGCGCATGCGTGTTCTTCCCTTCCCGTCACTAACGTTAAGGTTAACGTTAAGGCGTTGGCTGGCTCAATCTCTCTCATACTAGGCAACCGTCAACCACCTGAAGCATGGAACAGTTCTCGTTAAGCTTTAATGTAAAACTAAAATGTTTTAAAGAGAAAATACGATAATGCAATGTTTTAACTCAAACATGTTAAAATATCAAATGAAACCGGGAAATGCATAATACTTGAAGCTGAAAGGATATTTACAGACATCCAAGCAACGACCGTAAAGGCAACATTAAGTGCTGTGGGTCAAAAAGAAATAGCGAAAAAGGATTAAAATGTGTCCAGAGCTCAGTGAAGCTAATCAAAATTGCGAAATTTCTCAATTACGACGAGTTGCAATTTCACAGCGAAATAATAAGTAAACTCATCGCCCATTTGGGTAAACGTCCTTTAGAGTGGCTAATTTTCCGTGTTCATGTCCACCTTCTTAAGCTGTTACACATATAACAGGCCCATTAGCGAGGATAACAATAAATAAAAGGCGAGCAATTTTACAACGAATTATACGAGCGAAACTAACTCCATATTGATTTATGAAAACTCCTTTTCCCACTGCCAAAATAAAACACGCTTCACGTTCAGACCCACTCGCTAATTCTCTCTGCGAATTAAGCACATTAGGGAACAACTTAAGGACACATAAAAATATGCTAATTAACGTGGCAATGAGGACGCACATCCGACTGAAAAACTGCCGCAACTAACTAATCCTCCTGCTTAATATTTCCAGTTGATGATAAGAAACGAGAAATTTTGAGCTTTTAGTTACATTTAAGTTAATGTCGCTTGTCTGTATTACAGGGTGGGATACAAGTTTATAAATGTATCTTATTATGCAAGATGCACATCTTACAATATAGTTTATACAGCTGAGTTATAAACGTGGTCTTTATAAATCTATATATACTTTAAAAATCTATTTTCGGAAAACGTAACACAAAGAATTTTTTATTTTTTTAATTTAATGGACTTAACTTGTACCATCAATATTCGGATATTGGAAAAATATTTCGTTCTTCTTAGATTATTACCCTATTTCATCAAATCGAAAACGCGCTTTTTCACAAATAAACATCAATAAAAGATATTCTAAGAAAGTTACATTTTCTTAAAATGAAAGCGGTTTTTTCTGCTTGTTATACTAAAATTAATGTTAGTCTTAGAATTGAAGAAATAGGGTATTAAATATAAGTAATCATTAGCATAACCCTAATTTAAAAGTTTTGGAGAATTGTGCATAATGTAAAATTGTTCAACTATAAATTCATTGAAAATATTAATCATAACCAGAATATTCTCGAACTGCTCATTAGCAAGATAAATTTCTAGATGAGAAACTGCGTACTTAAAAATGAAAAAAATAAATAATCCTTAAATAAGAATTATTAAAATTATACATTTGGAATTTGTATTTATGCAACAGAGTAGAAACCAAAGCAGAAAACATCTAGATTAAATGCTACTCGTATTTAATATTCAAATTTTCATATGGCAATAGTCAAGAGTTGAAATATTTTTTACATTGTTTATGATTAAAATTTTTAAAATTACATACAATGTCTCTATGATTCCCTACTAAGAAAATACGCAATCATTTTTATTAATTTATCTACAAAGAAATTTCCCCGAAACTCCAAAAGCCAAAGGAATCAATAACAGACATGTAGAGTAAACTCAAAAGTCGTTATGTGCAGCATTTTGTGTCTCGTTAAGTTCTTATAAAGCTAATGTGGAGGCAAATTCGTCGAACAATTGTCACTCCTATTTTGATAAGAATTCTTATTATATAAAAACTTAGCTATTGCTAATTCGCGAGAATTATCTGGGTGAAAAATATGACTTAAGTGGACTTAATGCTGTATTAACTAACGCGTAGACACGGTTACATACGATCGATTAAAGAGTGGATATAGTTACTCCATTAAATTGCAATTTCGACTGCGGAATTTTTCTCGCCTCTATATTTCAATAGCTTCCAGTTTTTTATTCTCGAGATTACTGAAGAAATAAACCCGAAAATAAGTAGCATTTCAAAATGCATTCATAAGAAAATTAAGGTGTGTAGGTTAATTGCACTCTAAAGTAGACTCATCGAAATTTGCATATATACAACTTAGACAACATACAGTTGTAGTTGTAAAAAGACTATGGAGTTCAAAACTTTAAATGAACCAATTTAAGAAAATAAGAAAATTTAAGAACTACACCTAATTTTCATTAAATTCTACATATTTATGCTTAAATGCGTAGAAAAATTAAATTTGATTTTGACAAATTGTAATTGTACTCAAACTATAGTGTATACTGTATGAAGCTATAGGATCTTAAATGTAATTCATTAAATACATCTAATTAAACTACTTTGAGAAGAAATGCAAACTACAAAACTCGGAATAAATATAATAAAGTTCATTCATTTTATTTATTGCAGTTTTTAGCTTAATAATTCGTTATAGCTTCAAATACATATACATGTATATTCTTAAAAAAATTACCTCTCAATTTCTTTAAAGTGTTTGAGTCTGTGTAAACTTTGCGAAAAAAAACTAGACTTTAGTTTACTAAAATAATTCTTTTTGTCCTTTAGAAACTTGAAAATTTCAACATTTTTGATATTTTACTTTAAAATCATCCCCTTAAAATCAAAACTGATGAAGCCCATCCGCATATCACAACAAGTGACGACAGTTTATAGGCTGCAAAGCTCAATGGCTTCATATTTTGCCTAAATATGCCCAACTGCCGTCAACTGGTCATTTATGAAATGCAACAGAGCGAAAAAGACAGAAAAAAAGCCCAAATGTGACTAGGCTGAGGGATATTTTCATTTATTCTGGATCGATATGGCCAAGTGACGTCACTGAGATGAACTTGAATGTTATGAAATTCGACTGGTTGCATTTCCACCGCAATAAGCTCGCATCATGTATGATGAACTAGGTTGGCAAAAGGCTCCTCAAGCAGCAAGAATCCATATTGAGTTATTTTTTATTTGACAAGTGCCAGCAGGAGAGGACAAACCAGGAACATGATATTTCTACGGTACAGTTGAGAAACACTAAACCATCGAAAAAAGTTATAAAAAAAAACTCACTGAGAATTTTCCAATCTAGTTTATTATAAATCTGGATTCAAGAGGTAGGAATAGTTTTTTTTTTGTTGCTTTCAGAAGTTGTATTGGACAACATCCAGCAAACTTGAAACATCATGTCGCCTTTATCGGAAACAGCTATGAAGTGCTCCCAAATATCAAACTTTAAACTTTTTATAAAGCACAAATTCCAACAGCAAATAGTTTGAATGGTTTTGTTAAAAATCAAAAAGTGCCCTTCTTGAAGATCGAATGGAAATATTTCCTACACAAATATAACTTGAAATAGGCCATATTATGTTATATATAGTACTTTAGGACAATATATCTGTCGTATAATATTTGATATATGTCTGGAAACAGTTATTTCCATTATATATTGTATAATAAATTTATACTGTAAACATCATCTATCTGTGAACATTAATGGTCATATACAGTGTATGACATTTTATGTTATTGACCATATATAGATTGAAATACAGTAATAAAAATTGTGCATACACTCGGATGCATGGTCATATACCGTATGTCCACATGGGTCCAAATTCTGGTATAAATATATGCATAATTTCGCATTCATATTTTATCATCTTGTGAGACCTTCATTGATCTATATTGTAGATGGGAATCAACCCATTAATATTTTATCAAAAGTAAAATTAAAATGATATATAAAGGGACCAATCCAGTGATTTTCGTTCGTTAAACTTCTTTACATAGTTGCTTTTCAATTAAAAATAAACCTTGGATAATCAGCTTCTAGTAAATCCTTTAGAAGAAGACCGAAAGTACATTGTGTTTTTAATAAATCTGCATTTCGTGTTGAGTTTAGGACCTTTTACAAACGAACGCTTTATTAATTCTTTAATCGTGTTTCACGCTTAAATTAAGGAATAAAACGAGTTATCATCCTAAAACTGATATTTCTAAAATAGCGTACATTTGCAACCCAGGAGACATTTAACATCGTTTTAAAATATTGAGATTCCATGATACCCATCTTACATTTTACACACGATGAACCATAAAGTTTTAAATACGATTATAGCCAGAAGCAGTGCTTCTATATAGCGATTCAATAAGTCTTTACTCAGAAACTGCCGACAAACACATCGTACAAAAAAGTCGAGTTTACTTACAGAAATAGGCAACATATTGCGATATCAATCCAAAATAGTAATATATATATATATATGTATTAAAATTTGACCTACATCTTCCCTAACTCAATTCATCGATCGGATTACGTTTTATTGCGTGTATACGATGAAGATTGAGATCAAATTCTCGTATTTAGGATTCATGATCCTAAGAAGAAGAAGAAAAAATTGCATTCTTGTCTATTTAATAGATCTGAACGGAATAAAACAATAATTCACGAAAATATTCAATATGCATTTGGCCGTGAGCGAATGTCGTAAATGTTACCAATCCCAGAGACATAAACCGACTTTGGATTGTGCAATCATTTCTCGCATATATACAAAGTCGAAAGAGGAAAACAAAACGATATAAGAAGCACAGTAGGGATCAGTTTTTCATATCGACATTATTCAATACTTCAATGGTTTACCCTGGATATTGATATCGGATAATGGTTCACATAAATAAAACTCAGACAAATTCATAATAACTATAGAGTTCTTGTGGATGTGTATTTAGAAGTAGAAACATATTACAGTAAGGATGTATTGTATTGTGAATGCTACATATTATACACATGTACGTTTAGGAGAAATTCAAAAAAACCGTTGCTCAAGAGGGGTAGGGGGTCTGCTGGCATGTGGACATCATGTGGACAGGAGGTAAGGTTGGGAGCGTAACTTTTGAAGGAATTTCGGGGACGTCCTTTTTAAATAGCCCCTTACAGTGCACATGAATTTCATTCAACACAAAGTGGTCCAACAATGAGTCCTCGGCAACATTCAACGTAATATTAAAGCCTTAAAGGCTCAAGCTACATACATTTAAAAGTCAAGTAATATCTAATGAACTGATATAAACTTACCAATCACTATCATCTCACTTTCTCTCGCGACAGTGGTAAATGAAGGGGCTTCAGCTGATATTTCACAACGGTACATTCCAGTGCTTGCCAAATCAACGCCCTTTAGGGTCACCTTCGATCGGTCAGAGTTATCCATCTGTTAAAACAAAACGCAAATTCGTTAATAAATGTGAAGGTTGATTAAATGTCATTTTCAAAGCCATTTTCAAGTACATATTCTCAGTTTAATTTACTATAAGCACACCTGTTTTACACAAATTCCAAAAGTTTGAATTTGAAAATGTTTCGAGGTTTACATAAACGTGTGCATTCACATTCAAAACAAGCATACGTTGACGGATTTTTTAGTTAGGGTTAAGCATTACATGTCACGCGGAAGCGCTTATATACAACATTGAGTGGTGGCGCCATCTGTGTTGCACGAAAAGAGTCCAAAAGCTAACAGCAGTGGGTTCAGTTCTATTCCAAAGGGAAATAACCCATAGTACTACCATGAACTTCAGACTAAGCTCATGGCCATACATTTCTGGTTTATGTGAAGAATGTTTGAGGAAAAACCGCATCATTTAACAACTCCCAACAGAGTTTCATAAATTCTCAAAATAGTTTTCATTGAAATTACACTGAAGTGCACATGCCTCTCGTTTTCCTAATATCGATTACGGTCACTTTTGGTTGGTGAGCAGTGGTCAGTCATTGGCCAGATAATTCCAGCATTTATCAGCTGGACGAAGCACTTTGCGATTCAAAACCAATTAGACGAGTTTCAATGCGAAGTGCTAAGGCTCAAATTTCAATAACTAATTATAATAAACAACGGTGATAGTGGATCCAAATGGAATATTTATAATGCCAATGTTCTATTTCAGTCACCAGACTACTCAAATGCCAAGCTGGGTTCGGTTTTCGCAGGAAAACATGTTAAGCAACAATATGAGACAGCTTTAATTACAGTGTCTGCGTTTCATGGAAGGTGTGGCAGCAACAATTAAAACAATTACGACTGAACTTGAAAATTAGATGATGCCAAACACCGTCGTCTTGCGTGCATTCGTGCCTTTTAAAGACAATAGACAGTTTGAGCATGCCAACGTCTTTATACTTGCCTTAACTTTAAAGGTGGAAAGGATAAAACCACGCATGCGCACCCATTATGTTCAGTTAATTCATTGGGCAGTTTAATGCGTGGCTCCTCCCTTCCCACCATTAAAGTTAAAGTACGTTGGCATGCAAAAAATAGAGAGATTGCGCCAGCCAACGCCTTGACGTTAACCTTAACGTTAGAGGCCGGAAGGGAAGGACCACGCATGCACACTCTTGACGTTGGGAAGTTCATTCCTTGGCTCCTCTCCTCCCGCCTCTAATGTTAAGGTTAACGTTAAGACGTTGGCTGGCTCAATGTCTCTAGTGTCAATTATGTTCACACTTTAATCAATAACATAGATCTTAACATCAAGTAACATGTTTTGATTATTTTTAGCAATTATTCAATAATAAATTTAAGTAACTTTGTTCATACACATAATGAAACATCTTACCATACTTATAGGTACTCTCGCTTCTCAGGTGGAAATGATACTTATAAAAGATTGTTAATGATAATTTCAAAGTTCTTTATGTAAATACTACCGATAGATTTTAAATACGTGGTATTCTTAGTAATTATTTGCTTAAAATTTTCCTTCCCGTGAATTGAAATAATTAAAAATATCAAAATACTAAATGCTAAATGCTGCCCCTGTAGGGGAGCAAACCATGCGAACACGTATGCTTTCAGTGATTGCCCACTATCGAGATCGAGCCAGTCAACGTTAACGAAACGATAACGATAACGAGAAACAGAGCGGGCGGCCCGGAATGACATTGGAATGCCATGCTTCGCAAAGGATAGTCCTTGACATTCCGGGCCGCCAGCGCTGTTTCTCGTTATCGTTATCGTTTCATTAACGTTGACTGGCTCAAACTTTCTAATGCACTTGTATGTACCATATATAGCCATGCATAGACCATGAATTGGCCATATATATTGGCTATAATAAGTTTCATAATGCCATGTGTCACCGAATCAGAAATTGTACCTTATATATTTCTATAAATGGACACATATGTATAAATACACAGTATATAACCATATACGTACATGTCCGTATACATGTATATGTACATTTATCATTGATGCATTATAATATATGCACAGTACTTTGAGCAATAATCTAAGTCTAATGTCGTATTTCGTCGTAAGTGGTCATAAAATGCCATATATGGCCATACAAATGGATAAGCTGACACAAACGACCCTACGAGTGCATAAAAGGGGCAAACCTTGGATGGAATGTATGGTTTTATATTTGCTTAATTATATGACCATATATGTTCACACGCATCCAATTTCTTGTCTTGCCATGTTTACGATGAGTTAATATATGTGACCATACATTCCATGACCCATATTGTTTTTCCACCCGGGATAAATTCACTTTATCATTTCGTTGACGTTGAGGAGCATCGTGAAACATGGGCAGTCTTATATACAAGTTTCAATACCAGTACTCAAAACAGTTTGAAGAAAGTTATTTGTTCATATGAAAATGGCACAAGGGCATGTAAAGCTTAATGGCTTTTCAACCCAAATCTCAATGGTCTCGACATTGTTTTTGCATTACACGTCACTATCAATTTTTGTAAAATTGTTTTTTTGGAAATTTATTACTAAATGCTCGGAGACAAACAATTTTTTTGTAACGTTTTTCGAATACACAGTTCGCTCATTCGAAAACATTTCTGACAACGAAAAGCAGACTAATCATTCAAATATTTGCATTTTAGCAACGCGCATTAATTTCAAACTAATTACGATGTTATCCAACAAAAAATCAGTGAAGTGAAATTAATTTCAATATCTCTACGAATTTGAGTCGTGTATAAACAGATTTGCAGTAAATCTACGCAAATGCACATATTCGTCTACTGCTGCAGGCAAAACCCGCATTTATAAGTTTTAAAAATTACGCATTCTTCATCTTCGTTCGTCTGGAATTTAATGAGAGAAAATTGACAATGTCTTCGTAATTAAAATTTAATTACACAGACAGACGGCAGAAGGATTTGCTTGCTATTACGTTTCGCGGCGAGTTTTCTTCGTGTTGTACCAAACTCGATTAGTTTAATCCGTAATTTAATTATGTTTTAATATACTTTTCCTGTTCATTTTGCAGTTGAACAGCGAACTAAATCCCACCTACTCGAAATGGAGTTTGGTGCAACAACTTTGAAGTTTTGAAGATAAGATATGCACAAATATGATGCTTTATATTGTGTTTATAACACAAAGCCTGGTTTTTCAAAATAAAGATTAGAATAAAGAAAGGTAAATACTTTTCCATTTAATTTTATGAGGCTAAAATATTGGTAATTATTTAGGGGCCATTCAAAAAGGACGTCCCCAAAATTCATTAAAAAATTGACTCCCCTCCAAGCCCTGTACACATGGTGTCTATTTTAGCCCAGACCCCCATCCCCTCATAGTAGGGTGACCAGAAAACTTGTTGGAACATACAAAGGCCCATCCTATAAATTCCCAAGCACCTGCCTCGCTACCACGACATTACGGTCCGATTAACGGAAATTCCCTGACCTCGAAGAAAAATTCCAGCATAAAATTGTTGTTTAACATAAAGTTAAACAAAATTTGCGACTTTCCCGAGGTTTTAAAAATTCAAGTGCATTTGGGATTGGGCACCACTGACCTTTAAAACTCAAATTAAAAATCAAAAAGCTGAAAAATACCATTATTATTGGACGTCCATAATGGCTTTCCCTCCTCCCCCTGTCCAAATGGTGTCCACTTGCCAGCAGATCTCCCACTACCCCCTCTTGAGGACGTCCTTTTTGAATGCCCCCTTACTGCTATATACAGAATGCCTCTAAATGTATACGGCGCTTCTTGTAAACAATTGAAGATAGAAATTGCTGCTTCCTGAAATGTTAGTTTGTCTTTTTTAAAAATCTTTAACGCTTATTTCAAGCTGAAACCTTCGCATCATCGTAGCAGCCTTTTAATCGAGCCAAACTGTACTAGTCCCAATTAACCGGAATTCACTGCCTTACCTCCAGGGGGATGACATCTATTGATGTATGTTTTTTCCCCGTCTGCATTCACACAAAAGGAAACACACATCGTAACACTTATTTTTAGATGCCCGTGCACAGTTTGAAATTTGTCAAAACCTTGGCGTTAATTATAATTAAGGAAGCATCGGAGCCAACAAGCTTTAATTCGGCTGCTCTCATTCCACTAATGGACAGTTTCTCGTAAATTATCAGCGAGCTTTCTTCCATTAAACAAGAAAACATACAGTTGCGCAACTAACTTCCAAGAAATAATGGCAAAGTGTGCATTCATTGAAATGGGAAAATTTTACAGAAAATGTTAGAGCACTGCGAGTAAAAATGAGACATTTAGCCGAAAACTGTCTCTTTCCAAATTTCACTTTTCCCCAAAACCAGATTGAATTAATTATGTATTATGCTCGACAAAAGCGAAAACTAAATTCCCCTAAGATTTTCCGAACATGTACTTTAAACGCAACCTTAATCTTCCAAGAGTTCAATTAACGTGTACAATTCCGTGCAGAGTCAAATGTAAAGTAAATGTAAGTGAAACAAAAGGCAACACACGCTACTGAAATTAGCACGAGTCGGTCTTAATTTCATAATTAAAACGGGAGTGCACTTGCACGATCCCGTAATCAAATCTACATGTTGGATCATTAAATTTTGGATCATAATTTAAAGCTTACTTCTTCAAAAACATAATTGAATTAATGTTTTGAAGTGAAATGAATGAAGAAAAGTGGGGTCTACTGATTAGCAAAATGACTTTATGAAATTAACTCATTCCTAAAAGAATAATCGCTTGATGCTCAGTTTGAAAGTTTTTCAGCCGTCTGTATACACATTAGATTTAATAACAATATTTTAGGGAATTATTTCTGATATATAAATATATGGTAAAGGATTTCTTTTAAGTTTATAAAACTCATGTCTTTATGTAATTCGGTATTACTAAATGGCCTTCTTGTATACAGTCGAACCCGGATAATTGCACATGTGCTCCATGCCCTGAACTTTTGCCCTATGTTTTGTACATGATGTGACACCGGATAATTGCAAACGCCGGATAAATGCACATATTTTGCAAACCCCACGTGCAACTTTGTATGGAACGATGACAGGATAATTGCATAAATCGGTTAATTGCACATTTTCGGCTTGCCGGGTCGACTGTACATAGTTGGGTTCTAGGAAAGCGTGGCATTCCTTAACTAAAATATGATAACTCTAAAGTTGTATATCATAAATTTTAAACCTTTGATGCTGCATACATTTCTTTTAATAAATCTATTCATCTGATCCCTTCATATGTTTATACATGTATTAGGTTCAAATGAAGGGAATCTTTAGCCTATATATGAATGCCATCAATCGCAATCAACAAAACAAACAAAATATACAGATATAGGATGTGTGTATTTACCAAACACATTTTCATCCAATATATCTCCAGTAAGGAGCCACTAACAAGCGTTTGAACGGGAATGTCTACACGTAATAGCGCTCATAATAAATACTCAAATTTAATGGACATTCGTGTTGAATTAAACATAGTAAATAAGAAATAAATAATTGGACCAAAAACGTTGTCCTTTTGACAGATTCCCATAAAGGCGAATCGCATTTCATGGCAAATAATAACAAGGGGAGAATTTATTAAACTAATTTTCACATTAAACAAACATGCTGTGCATTCATAAAAATGTTGACTTTACATTATTATGGTACTTAAATATTCGTCCGAAACAATGTCAGTGCATTAATTTTCAAGCATTTTGGAGATAGAAATGAAAACTATACTGTACATGTTCGCCATTTTGGAAATTATGCGAAATTGTGAGTATAGCTTATTATAAAATAATCATTTCGCAACAAGTATTTCATAAAATGTATTTCCAAAGCAAAATTGTCATAGAATATAGTACTACATAAACTTTCGAAATGTCTTAGTCTATGTATACTGCACATTTACGCATAAGCAAATTAGCAATTCACTTTCTGAAAATTTCATTAGAACTCCCAAATTGAAGGTAAAACTATGGAAATAATTAATTTGGATAAAAAATTATATTTTTCTAAACATTTACATTTCTTCCTTAACTTCTCAAAAAATCTATCTCTATCAATTGGAATTATTTTCATATCTCTTATAGAAAATTATGGAAGAATACATTACTTTATTGGCAGTACGTGACAACACTATGTTTCGGCATACCAGTAACTTCCAAACTTTTCCATTGATTTCCCCAATAGTTAATCAACTTTTTTTTCAGCACAAATAGCAGACAAAAATAGCCAAGGGAGTCCACTCTTCATCCAAATGCTCTCCCTCATTTCAATTTCCTGCTTTTCCCCATCTCTGAGAAGGGTGTTTTTAGTTAACAGATAAAACAAATTTAGCAGAGGATCATAAATGCAGGAAATAAAACCCTATCAAGAAGCGAAAGAAAGCAGACATCGTGGATCCGGATTATCGAAAATCGCAGCAGAAAAAAAAAGCTTTTCTAGAAGAGATAAGCAAAAAGCAACAACAATCACGGCAAAAACAAGCTATTTTATTTGCCAGCGCTAGAGTGGTTGAGTGTATTACTCTGGCCGATAATGGTCATTTTGTTGGCCACCCCACCTCCCCCTCGCCATCACTTTAGGGCTTTTTGTACCGCTGACCACTATGCCCATTGTTATTCTTCCATTGGCTACATCCACGAGTGGACACTCACTAATGTTGAAGTGTATGCATGCACTATGAGCTAACACATAATGCTTTCTCTAGCTATAGCGCCGCGGCTTCCCAATTTCCTGCTACAGAATTTTGATAAACAGCCGACCGAACCGTAGATAAAAGTTGACCACAAACTTACAGGATGTACAATAACTGCAATCACATAAATTGGGATTACAAGCACAGCGAAACGGTTAAAAAAAAAGACAATATCGAGCGAACGAAAGCCTGGGCTCAAAGCACGATGCCCAATGGTCAGCACAATTAAACGTGATAAAGCAAAAAGGCATTTTCCGAGGCTTAATATTATTAACTCATAACGATGAGTTATACAGAGCAAAACTGCGTAAGTCATCACCAAATCCCAGACATAACTCACCAGAACCACATTTGGAAAGCGGAAAACAAAGAGCAATGATGTAATGAAGTGCTCACCATTTTTTTTAATTATTAAAATTAACTGTAACTTAACTGTAAATTTTTATATTTTTCTAAATAAAAGTCCGTTGGAATATATGGATTAATATATATTTTATCCTTTTTTATTTGCTTTTTTTTTAGATTACTCCGAATTTAAAAAAAATATATATATACATATTCAAAATATTCCCAAAAATAGCACCACATGTACATTACAGCTTATAAAGGAGCTTCTTTCTATAAGCTGGTCAACAGAATCGAATTCGGAATTGAATTGATTTTAATACAGTGTATATACACTATTTTTTTTCCCAGAAGTTTATAAGACTACTTCCATTTCACCATTTTGGCAAATGCAGCGATTACAGGCACCTTGAATCGTATAAATCACGATTACATTCATGAAGCGAAGTGCTTGAAAGCAGAGTTTTACGAGAAAATAGCTGGTTGTTTCAACCAACCGAAAGACAATAGCTTTTAAAATAACAAAGCTGCATATAAGCAGTGAAAACAAGAAGCATTTCATTTCTAAATGGATAAGATAAAGACTGGAGTGTAGAATAATACACAAATTTAATGAATTGCGAATACACTGCTCAGCTCTCTCCATCAAAAGTTGATCAGTTAGTGAACTGACAAGATTTTTATGGCTTTTGTGGAATGACACTTGTCAATCAATAATATAATTAGTCTCTTAATCGCCCATTACGTTTAAGCACGTTCCCCATTACCATCTGGCAGCATCCTTAAACCACGATACATATCGATATGACGTATAACAGATATCGATTTTGAATTGAACTAACATATATTTAAGAATACCTGAAACATTGAATTTGCGTGGGAGTGTATAGGAACATGAATAGAATATTTATTTCTTCGTACGAAAAATGAATCTATTGTAATTTTCAAATAAAAATATGGAAAATCAATTATCAATTTGAAATTAGTAAAACCAATTTTTACTTCTCCTTAAAAAAAACACACATGATGTGCATATTTTATACATACTTGCTCCAATATTTTGATCGAATACGAGGGGCGGTCAAAAAGTCCTGCATATTCGTTTATTATTCGAAAACAAGATGTCGTCCAAAAAACGTGAACCAATCTCTCTTTAACTTGGACACTGAGGAACACTTGAAAGGTAAAAAATTCCAAACAGACGATGAAGTTAAACTTGCGGTTCAGCAATATCTGCATAGCCAACATAACGCATTTTACGAGAGGGATATAAACAATCTCATCAAACGTTGGGATAAATGTGTCAACAAACTCGGGGCCTACGTTGAAAAATAGAAAATTTCTTGCTCATTAAAATGGCTATTTCAGTTTATTTGTACGACATCTGAGTTTCGAATAATAAACGCATATGCAAGACATTTTGACCGCCCCTCGTACATATAAGTTTTAGTTCAATTACGAAAGTATGACAATATTCGACTTATTTCGAGTTCACTGACCTTAATTAATCAACGACGTTATATCTAGGACCCATGTAGTTTTTTCTTAAACGTGAACGTAGGGTGCATAAACGGCCAGTTCAGTCACCACATCGATATACAGAAAGTATAAATAAAAAACAGCCTCAACTAAGACTCTCCCTTTCGCTGCAATGGGATTTCAAGAATCGCACGTGACCTGGCAAATGTGACATGGCAGATATGCCTTTTGAGTGTTACACAGACATCGTGTCCGTATATACTGGTGGTTTTTTTTACGTATACGGTTGCTTGGATAAATGTTTCAAACGATTTATCGTCCAAATCTGGATGTGGATTAGACAATTTCTGACAAGATAGAAGTATCGAGAAGAAAAATGAAAGACGATGAAAAGCAAGAAAAAAAGAAAACGACATTGGACACTAAATGTATCTCAAAGGCAGAAGAAGTAGGATAAAAAAAATGCAGCGGCTAGTACGGCGTAAAAATGCTAGCAAAATCGAGCAAAGGCAAGAAATTCGGTTTATTTCCAGCCATTCAACTCGAAATGGGATTTTCCCATGAGTTAACACTCTTTCGCAATTTAACGTCAGGCTTTGAACGGCTCAAAATATCACTCCGTTTATAAGTTTGGTAATAAATCACACCTATGTAGCCACTATTTATCCATAACGAAAAATACAGCCAAATTAAAAGGCACCGATGTATTAAAAGTTAATTGCTGTTTCTGTAATCTTACCATAAGCCTCGAGAGTCGTTATGGACCTTGGCACTTAATTGTATAGGATCCCAACAAAGATGTTATATTTTATCAAGGGAATAGCAGGACTTGGTATACCTAAACGCAATTCCCAAATAACACACGAATGAAATCATGCTACATTTCAGAACCATTTAAAATTTTAAACTCTGTTAACAATTATTTTATTTAGAAATTAAAATATAAATTTTAATATTTAACTAAAATAATACTTCTCAGCGCGATTATATTGAAATTGCATCTCAATTCCGAATTATACGAAAACTCGAATAACACGAGACAATAAATAGTATTAACAAATCTATACATCGTGTTCAATGAAGTTTACTTAAATAACTATTAGAAATACTGTCTTATTTGCTGTCCAAGAGAAGTATAAAAATGAACTTAGATTTTATTTAAGTTAAAGTATTTTTTTGTGTGCAGAAAACGGTTTGTTAAATGCTGTAACAAACTGAATTTTATTTTATGTAGTTTGACATATTTGTATAACTTATTTTGAATACGAAAGGTAAGCAGCCATCCGTATAATCCGAGTTTTCGGTTATCCGAGGGGAAACATCAGTCGGAGTCAGCCAACATTAAACACTGGTAATCGAGGTTCAACTGTATATCAAAATGATAAATGCAATGGCCTCCACAGGCAACCAAAAACAACAAATAGCAACAATTAAACCGGCACGCAATTAACAAATTAATTTAAAGCTCAATTTGTTAGAGCAAATGTTCTGACTAATGAGCTTCAGCTAAACACATTCGAGCTGAAAAATATTTTAGGCGCAAGCACGACATTATATCATTTGTATTGCACAATGAATTGCTACAACACTGCGGCATTCCTCTCCTTTTTACTGTTTTCCCTTGGTAAACTCATGAACACTCAAATATTTTAATTAAATTAACTAACGTAGAATTTACTAGATAATTCAAACAAAACTAATTATTTAAAAAAACCGACCCTAATGAAGTACAATTTTAAAAGCAGAAAAACGTTTTGTTTTTTATATAAGTGTCTCTAACTTTAAAAAAAATTAAACAAGTTTTAAGTAATGGAAGTAGGGTGTTTATATGCACTTTATCGGACTTTCAAAATTGAAAATGGTGGTGCGTTAAACATTGGTAATTGTATAACCTAAGTCAACATTGATATATTGTAAGACATTAAAACATTTTCAGACATTAAAGTTTTAAGAAGTAGTCTAATACTTTATCAAAGTTAAGATTGATAAACCTTTAACACAAGCTCAACGTATCAAAAACACACGCTATATTGTGTAAAAAGATGTCAAAGGAATTTGTGTCATATAGCTTTATCACATTTTTGACATGAGAAATTCCATGTTTTTAATCATTCTTTCAAATTAAGGGTTTGGAAAACTTTATGGACAAGTGAGACCCAAACTGAGACAATTGTAAGAAGTATAATAAAAATGAACTCCATTTTTCCATCGCTTGAAGCATATGGGACCCACGGGGTCCTCGAAAAATAATCGTTGCAGGAGGGTTTGGATCACGTATGTACGTTGACGCGCCATCTATTACCGTTATTATTATTATTATTATTATTCCTATTGTGTATATTTATTACACATTCGCAGACTGGGAACCCGCCCCGAAGAGAGTTCACAATGAAGTCATTTTGGACAATGAAGAATGGCGCATGGCGAGTGAGAGAGACATATGAATGGGGGGAGGTATTTAATTTTGCAACACTTTCGTTTAAGAAATATTTGCTTCGACTCCATTTTCGCCCATTTGCCAACTCCCCTAAGGACCATCAACGAACGACGATCAATCCTGGGCAACTACACCATTGCACCAGTGCACCAACTGCCAACCCCTAATGAAAACGTTCTACGTTTTACCCCAAAAGTGTCATCCTTTTAATAACGTTAATTGCTCTTGGCTGGCATGGGTGGAGTCGTGGCAATTTCCACCTTGGCTATCATCATCATTATTATTATTATTGCACTTTCGTTCATTACAATCGTTATCGTATGACGAAAGCTGTGTAAAAGCCAGGTCTCCTCGGGACGAGTATCAGGTGAGGCATTTTTCAAAAAAAAAAAAAAAAAAACCAAAAAACGAGCGTCTAAATTATGACGAAAAAGTAATAATGAAAAGACCCCGAGTTGTTAATCTCGTTTTTTTTGGCCAACCCTCTCTCGTATCGTTTAGATATTGTTGCGACTAAAATTCCCTTTATGGTACATCTATCAAGCGAACTCAAGAGGGAGAAATAGGCAATGGCAAATAGTCGTGGCATTAACTTCAACTCCCACAATGCCACCAGTCAACCAATTGACGGCTTTTGGAGACGAAACAAGAATTTAAAAGCAGACTCATTTAGACGTAATGGTTAGACATTACAACTTTTCCCCGAACTAATAAAAAGCGAAACTTGCCTAATAGCAGACGCCTCTTTTGCCGGAGACATCCATAACGATGCGATGGAGGAATTAATATACCGTAAAGCAAATGTAATGGGACAGTGTTATTAATAATTCCATCCTAAACGTCATAAAAGCGAGCTGGACCAAGTCCCAGCTGCTAGCATAATGCCCATCGCATTACAAGCTAAATGGAAGATTGCTATAAACCACCAATTAGGATAGTTTTCGGGCTTGAATTTTTAATAAGTAAGCGCGAAGATAAATATGGTAATAAGATTGATGCACACTGTCAAACATTTGAATAAGTCCTTGCAAATAGATTCGGTTGGCCTTTTTAGATACACATAGTAAATAAACGGAGCGTCCATCAAAATAAATAAGCGGGATCTGTACTATTTAGATAATGAATGTCCATACTACAAGTATCATATTTCACCAATTATAAGACGCACTTTTTCCCCATAGAAACATCTATAAAAGTGGGGTGTTATGGTGGACTAGTAGGGTTTCTTGTCAAATCTCAAAGAAAGTACTGAAAAACAAGAGGTTCCTGTTGCCACATATTGCCAGACTTATTTTGGTAAACTGCAAAGTAACATTCCGATATTGGGTATCTAATACTAACAACATCTCAGATTCAATTTTACGCAAAATTCTCCATTTATGCATTTAGAGAGGTTCATTTACACAGAATGCAGTTAGACAAGTTTTACTGTATATGGATACTTGTGGTCAATGATGTTGCATGTCTAGATATATGTATATTTTTCATTAGTTGAATATTTTCCGTATATGTTTTGCAAATATACCTAAAATGATGCCCCTGAAAGTTTTTTCATCATGTGTACATTGTTTACATTTAACGCCCTATTCTTGTTGTTGTTAGTAAATTTAAAAGAAAAATTGTAATAAAAATTCTGAGAAATATTTGGCTTTTTTAAATCAAAGCTATTTTTTTGTTAGTGATACTGAAATTACTGTGCGTCTTACGATCGATGGCGTCTTATAGTTGATGAAATACGTTATTGCTTTAAAAAAATGTGGAAGCACGACACATGCAATAATCTCACATGTCCAACCATTTTATCTATTTTAAACTGCTGTTTCATAAAGCTGAGCATCTGATCATTAAAATAAAAAAGGTACTGACTGCCTAAAGTTGTTATCGAGACATATGCATTTTAATTTAAAAACGTGAAGGCAAATCTGTTTGTAATATGCCAACGCGAGGCAGGCTAGATGAATCCATCGTGTTTCAAAATGAGACATTCAGGATATTGAAAATTTGAAGGACAGTTTTTTTTTCACAAACACTCTTTCTTCCAATATGTTCTAAAAATAAAGTTCCTATGCTTACAACCAGACAAAAGACATTTCTGTCATACAAAAAAAAAGTTATTTCGGTAAGTAAGACGAGAATATTTTCAACGAATGCCATTAGAAACTGACGTTAGGCACAGTTCACCTTAGCAACGTTTAGGAACCAAACGCAGTTCAAATTTAAGTCCGAACTATAGAAATTCACCATGGAAAACGCAGTCTCAAAGTCGACATGGAAAGTTGAAAATTATTCTATCCACATGTACAATGAAAAACCTTATTACTGCAATGGATGAACAATATTTAGCAACCGATCTATTCTCCATTTCATTAGGACATTAGGATGATCAGGGCAATGTCTGAATACTGTGACGTTTGACTATAAATTTTAAGATCACATTTTGCTAAATACACTTGAGTGCAAAAAAATCGACTCACCTGCATGAATCAAGTAAAAATGCGTTTTTCTCAGCAACCAAATGTCCGATTTAAAATCGAAAAAATGCGTTTTGTAGACAATTTATTCATGTTTATAATTCGCCTAGTGTGAAAAGGATTTCTGCTGAATTTCTCTAGAGAATAGCCTGAAACTTATGCGGCTACCTCTGGTGGAGTGGTCATTTTCTCGAGAAACCATTAATTACCAATGTCTGAATATGTGTTCATTAAACTATAAAAATCAAATTGCATTCAGAAACACTTACAGCCACAGGGGTACAACAATGCATATGGCAGAAATAATGCAAATTTGGGTTGCTTAAAGTTCAACATTTTTCACCTCAAGGATTCATCAGGAATTTTATGCAAATTAGGCGAATTATAAAGAGGAATAAACTGTCTACAAAACATATTATTCTGATTTCAAATCGTACATTTGGTTGCTGAGAAAAATACATTTTTACTTAATTCATGCAGGTAAGTGGATTTATTTGCACTTAAGTGTAGCTGCCATGTACTGCAGTGAAACATACCATCTCATCACCAACAGTGGGGCAAACACTGCAAGCTTAGGTGTAATGCAGTGGAAACAAACACTAGGGACAGAAACAAAACTTAACGCACTTAAGTGTAGTTGACTACCTTTTTTTTTTCCTGCAAAGGTAAAACAATATGATAACACTGGAGTCTGAAACCATAGTAAAGGCGTCAACAATTCTTTTCCAGGCTCGTGTTCGACCCTTTTCAGTCAAAAGATGAAACTCTTAAACACACCGATTGAAATGAAACTCTTGAATTACTTACATCCACTTTAATTCCGGAGACATCATAAACTTGGGCCGGAGGAGTGTCTTTGGGAAGATACCTATAGAATTCCGATCCTCCCTTGTACCATTTCACCGAATAGACTTCCACACCCTCCATGTCGTAAACGCATCGCAACTCGACTCTAGCGCCCACTACCGGATGAAGTGGCACGTGCATGGAATTCAACTTTAAAGCCAGTGTGCCTGAAAGTAGGGAAAATCAATCGTGAATTACTCAATCTTTCATGTTAACAGGCGCGTAAAACCACGTGTTTTCTGCTATTTATAGGTAATAACAACACGGTTTAATAGCATTGCACACACTCGTATGTATAGTTAATAGAAGTCAAATACAGCAACTGAATTACTTCTAGAAACAACGTGCCATAAAGTTACCAATTCAGGAACTGTTTCTCCATTATCAGTGTTTGTGTGCTCTAACTTGAAATTTGATTAAAAACTAGTGATTAATAATCAGAAATTATATAAATGACAAAAAACAACACAAAGAAAACCATCGTCTGACTTCAAAGACCCTGTAATTAATGACGCAGTGAAATAAATCGCACATTTGCAATGAATATGAGTTGTGTTTAGACCAGAAGGTCTCCGAGACAATTTATTGCGTCTGGTTTTCTTTTTCAAACGTCTGCATAATGAATGACTGTTAAAAAAAACATAATGAAAAGAAACTTGCTAGTAATTATATTCATGTAAATCACATTACTAATCAGACAAGGAATTGGTTAGTTGGGCACAAAAGCATCACAACTTATGTCATTTGTTCAACTTCCCCATCCCCCCATTGGAGGAGACCCTATTAACACTCCTGCTACATGAGCACACCTCAGGTGCCCTCATTTGTTCTACACTTGAATTCCAGTTAAATAAATAAACCTTTGCTGGTCTTTGATTTGTCAAGATTTCAAAAATAAATTTGCTGAAATCAAATTTCAAACAGAAAGCATCAATTAAAAAGTCTTCCAAAAGTTATCAATAGTGTTGTCAATCGGAAAAGTAAAGCAAAACCTTTAAAGTTTCCACACAACACTGCAAATCAAAACACCATAATTTAAGATATCCACGAAATAAGACAAAAGATGGAATCTATTTCACTATATTTCCATCTTAAATTAATTTGCAACTTTTTAATAGGTAAGATATTTAGAACAAGAGAAACGAACGTAAAAGATGCATCTCGACTTAAGTTAAATTTACCAAGATGCACCATTTAGTCTTATCTCGTGGAGAGTTTTTAAGATGTTTTCATTTGCAGTTCAATTTTTTAAATGAAAAAGTTCTTCATACGGAGTTTCGTATGACAAAATACAACTTTTCAAATTGAGAAAAATAGCTTGGCCAGCACATCCTTAGAGATTTCAGCATACGATTCGTGCATAAAAGCTGATAGAATTATGACAGAAATCTTCACTGAGATAGGACAGATTGAACCTGCCTGTATTTTTTAACATTGGGCATCAAAACCAGGAAAGTTTTAAAAGGTCTTCCAAGCGTTGCGCCAGAATCCAATTTATAAATCCTTTGGCAGCCCATTATAAAAAACGGAGTTAGATTGAAAAAAAAAACACCTAACACGAAGCAGCTATTATTATCTAGTCCACACTGGCTACTACTATTAGATGCAAGATCATTTTGCTCTCTTTTTTCTTCCCTTTACTCCTCCCTATCCTCCTCTGTCATGTTATCATGTCACTCCATCTGAATTGAATCCTATATTGAGCATATCCGTTTTCGTGGTTGCACACAATTTCAAATAGTTCGCATTGCAATTGCTTTCGTCTAGATAGATATAACTGCACTGACCTTTTATATAAATCTATTAAAAATATAGTGGAAGAAGGGGGAAACCTATGAAAAAACCGAGGGATTCGCTAGGGGCACGATGTCATTTCCGTTCACCAAAAAAACTCATTCTGGAAAGTATTGCTTCAAAAAAGAAGCCCTTTCGCAATGAAAAAAGGGTCGTTCAACAGACGACTATCAAACAACGCGCAATTTCCTCTTAACCTACATGTTACCCACATTCTGCATTTCAAAAGTTGCAAGGACAGCCCCTAACCACATTTGAAATGTTCAAATGCTGGGTGAGTCAATGGAAGTCAACTGTTAACACTGGGAACACAAAAAACTCATCACTTTTTGCCGCAGGTGTAGATAGACCTCAACAAGTGCAGATTACATGATTTACTATATATATGTTCTGAGAAGGTGATACAATTTGGAGAACCATTCTTAGAATGAAATTGCTATTTAAAAGTTGAACTTTAGCATAGAATCCATGGGTAATTTAAAGAAGTGATCTAAAAAGCTATAGTGGTCTACGATCAAATGATCTTGAGATTAACTGTACCAATTTCATTGAGAAGATTTTCACAATTATGTTAGAGCACTATAACTTTTTAGATCACTTATTTTAATTACCTATCGATTCTATGCTAAAATTCAACTTTTAAATAGCAAACTTCATTATTATTATTAATTTAAAGTGTTTGCTATTATAAATGTTTAATGTTAAAAAAATGATAAAACACGTCATCTGTCTAATAATGATGCAATTAACCTTTCAGTGCATTTCACAAAGTTTTTAATTCTTTATGAGAAAATAAGGGTAATAAATATTAAAACAATAATTCCCAATATGTGTATACATGTACGTGTATTGCGTTTGGCAAAGCTAGTGTATATTGTGAAAAAAGTCATTTCAAAGACTAGCGATAGGAACTTGGGAGCTTCAGAAGTTCAATTCAATTTCTATGAATTTGATCAGCAAAACTAAATTTCCCAAGTTTCAAACCCATCGTATTCAGCGGAATATACAGAAAAAAGTTTTGATATTCAACTGCAATGATAAATGGCTCAATTTCAAGAGAATTGTATATTAAAGGGAAGAAGAAAGGGAATCTAATATATCCCATTTTTTCACAAAATAAGGAAAAAAATACGATAAATAAACACAAAAAGCAAGAAAATTGGGGCTTTTTTACGCTTTCGGATCTCCGTTTTTTCACCATTCAAGAATCCGGTGTGAATTTGGAGATAAATTATTGGGTTTTTTTTCCAAGAGCTATTAGACACCGGATTGCACTTCCCAAGCATTAGAGGAATCCAATTTCCCCCAAATAAAGAAGGATTGCCACTGTTAACAAATTGAAATTGACGACAACGAAAAACTCACTTGAAGTGATCATATTCATTCATTTCGATTTCCAAATACACTTCAAACACTAGTGTTGAAAAAAACTAAAAAACGACACAATTAACAGTGCCTAAAAAAGGTGTTATATCTCTCTCTCAAAAAGAAGTTTATAAATTTTTTGAGATGCTAAATCACGCTTAAATAATATTTAAAACTTTTGAAAATGACAGATAATAAATTCTATGTATCATCAAAATAAGTTCTTTGACAAACTTCCTATTTTTCCACAGGTCTTAAACATTCATATCTACATATCAAGCTGCCCAAAGAACATTATCTCAATTACTTGAAAAAACTGGTCAAAAGATTTAGAAAATGTTATGGTATGCGAGTCATTTCCACGCTGTTATCTGACTAAGGCCCATACCACAGTTACTTACTAAACTGCAGTTCAAGCTCTGCCTCTTCTAAGCTGTAACTCAATCTTAAGCTAAAGCTTGAGACGACACAGTTGCTGGGTCTCACATTTGGCTGTCTTGAGCTCTTGTAGGTAATTGTTCTGTGCAACTGTAGTATACATCTGGGACTTGAGATGCAGCTCGGTCTCAAGATCATGCGATTTGAGCAACTGTGGTACGGGGGTGAATGTCCACACACCCTGTAGCAACGATAGCCAGCAGAAAATAAAAAAAGTTCATTTTTATCAGAGGCTTCATTTGTACGATTTCCCACCATATCAAACACAGAAGTATCGCATCTAAAAATATTAGAGATAAACGGAAAGAAAATATGTGACGACGAAGTTTCACACCTAAATGGATTTCACGTCGTTAAACTGACCGTAAGACTCGTTCGTCAGATTGCCTGAGGAAAATGACGTTTTCGGCCTAAGTTGCAAACAATGCAGGTGTGATCAGACCAGAGACGACTAGATTTAAGAAATGATCTCGCAAGAATTCCATTCCGTTTTTTTATATCTCATCCGCTAGTGGTCATTTCCTCTGCAAAGTGCCGCAAATGGCTTCTCCAAATATCTACCAAACGACCGTTTCACATCCGCGTCAGGCAAATCCCACTCGAAATACTAGCTGTTGATCAATTTAGATTTGATTTCGACATTCTTTCTAGAGATATCTAGATGCCTTTTCATACATTCAATATACGAGAATTTCGCCAAAAGGGGAAACTTATACACGACTCCCGAACTACGCAAACTTCTTATATGGAAAAGTGCTGCCAAATGTAATATAGTGCAATATCGACAACGTTTACAGTGCGCTCTCTTTTGTTTATTTAATGCTTTTAACTATTTCTGTTAAAATGAAAACATCTTAAATATAAGACTAAATACAGAAGCAGTTATTTGATCAAATTTTTACCTGGAAACGACAAGCATCTGTTTGCTCATTATTACTCAAACAAAAGACGAAGAACAAAAGATGAATAATCTCGTCTTCGAGGCAATTTTAAGATGTTTTCAATCAACCTTGTTTACAATGTTAATATTGTTCTTGAGCCAAAAAAATCTATACTTCCCATCTTTAATAAGCATTTATTTTATTTCATTCTATAGATCTCATATAGTATTAGAGTTAAAACCGAGGTCAATGAAAATAATTAAAAGGCTCCCCAGATGATCATTTCCCTTTATTATATTTCTAACGGCCCTAAATAAAAAATCTCTTTGAAAATGGATACCACCTCCAACATGTTTGCATTGCATGCATGTTATACTATTTTATAAAGTAGTGTTGTATTAAATAAGAATCTGCTAAAGGATTATAAACATGCAAACCACATTGATCCGAGTATGGCAGTCGTTACTGTGCACACATATATTTAACAGTCCCCTCCCCCCCAACTCATTCACACCATGCTCTTGAGCATCTTGGGAATGGGATATCCCAACCTGTTGCTTTTGCCCATACCATCCCAAAAGCAGATGTTTTTCAGATTTAAATCTGCTGTAGACCGTCCTCTGTGAATCCCACCCATTTTTAAAAAAATAGGCTTCAGTGGAAACTCCTCCCCACACAAGTTGCACAGTCTGGAAACACTCGCATATACCTATACAATTTGTGTCATCCACTTATTGGTTTCAAGCGATCGAGCTCTTGCTCTGAAAAATAAGGTACTATACACTATATAAGTTGAGAGATTACCTGGATATTTTTGTCTACAACATACGTATAAGATGACAAGATGCTCATTTCGAGCTTACCCTTCAACCATCTGAGCTTTTCCCATGCATAGACATGTTTTTAATATAGACATCAGAGTTGCAAAACATTCTCTTGCTGGAAGCATCTATCCTAAATAAACATGCAAATTTCTTAACCTTATTCATCCACTCCAGCCTTGAACCCGAAGTAGTTCCTAGACCTGCGACACTGGATAAGTCTTGTCCAAACTCCATACTCTCTGCAGGAGCATTAGCTTAGTCACCACATCTCTCCTGTCGCAAAGGCAGACCCCTCCCATATCTCCTTGCAGTATCCACCATCGTGAAGCAGCTGATTGGTTAGTGATTATTAACGTTGCAACAGGAGGGCTATATCACCTACCTGGGAATATTGCCTACAAGGGGGAATTTCCACCCCCTCTTAAGGGTTGTTAAACGTGCAGAGAACAAGGGGGATCTACACCGGACCTCAGTTTAAACTCTCATTCGTAATAGCCGTCACTTTGGGAATTTCGTCCATTCGAAAAACACCGCACTTAATTAGGACCAACTCGACCACCACCATCGATGCGACACGATTTGCCCCAGCGCTACACTAGCGTTTCTTATTTGCATAATCTCCATAATGTGGTAATTACGATTCAGTCAGTTTGTCGAAATGAATCATAAATGGCACTGGCACTTTGGGGAGCACACTGAATAGTCAAGTTTTTCAACTGGTGTGCCATGGTGTATGGTCATATACGAGCCATATAAACCAGAAATGTTGGACATACTATGTGTATAGTCAAGTTTAAACTCCACGTGAACAAAGTCTATGCTCATCCTTGGCCGTACGAAAAGATACGAACGCACTTGACCAAACTTAACCTTGGCATATATGACAATTTACAGTATGTCCAGAAGTGTCCAATTTCCAATAAGTAAGTTATGTTCATATAGCACACATGTTTATTTTACTATTCGTGAGCATTAGTGTGCCTTGGCGATTTTGTCCCCTTTTTCAGTGTGCTGCGACAATTTTAGGCCTTGTTAAGGTTGAAACCATTGAAATAGAAAGTAAGAAATTCCAGGATCGAAGAATTGGATACCTGCAATAAGTGCAGTTGACAACTAATAAATGGACAGGCGTTAACTGAGTAAGCGTGCAGGAATCGTAGCATGGATATACTGCTTATTTGGGACTTTTTTTTTTTCAATCGCCGGAAATGTGCTCGTAAAAGCAGCGGTCCAGAGGAAAAGAGGCCCAGTGGGAGCGAAATAAAAAAACGGTCTTCATCTGTGGAAAAACCATGAAGACGATTGCATCAAAAACTCCATAATTACGTTACTCAATATAGGCAGCGTAACGGGAGGTATTTGAAAAACCTATTTTGCTATTGTTTTATGCATTAACATGCTCACGATGGCGAGATTATAGCTCAATAAAGTGGAGCAAACGTTAATTGGCAGCGCGGGAGAGGAAAAGCAAAAGCCTACGTAGGAAAACCACTCAAAATTGCTAACCATAAAAAATCTACAGCGCTCTCTGCTCTATAGCATCCTTTTCTCCAATAAATTCGTAATGGGCGAAAAAGGTGCGATGTTTCTTGCCTCAAATTAGGTAAATTGTAATTGATTTAATGCGGTCCTTGCAACGTGTGCTTAACTTTTAAAGATAACAAAAAGACAATTTCACGAGGATAATATCTCGAGAAATAATCTCTCTTATTTCTCAGCTCAATGTCTTCGGGCTAAATTATTTGGCTTAGGCGAAATAACTCCATTAATTGGAAAAAATAAAGGCATTTAGACAAATTTCAAACAGCTCATCTTCTAGTCTTCTAGTGATTCTTGAAAAGAAAAAGATCTTTTGATTAAAAACGGTTAAGCCTATTAGCCAAACGAGAAAACGGGATTTGCCCGCCCTTTTCAAGAGATTAGCTATATATGCGACTCAACGCCTAATATGGAAAGAAAAGCGACATGCTGAAAATAAGCTATTTCAAAGATCCTTTCCTACTCGGCAAATAGAAAACATCTTTCCCAGGTGGGTGTTTCAAGTTCTGGGTCTACAAATATTGGTTGCCAGGATACAAAAGGGAACCACAAACAACTACCGTATAAAACTATCATTCCATTTTTATAAGAAATAAAAACAATTAAAAAAATACATGTTTGGGAAGTAAATCTATCTTAACAGCTATTGTTAAGCTACTAAAAACATTGTCAAACGCTTATGAGGGCCCACTTCAACAGGGGCACTCTCGGGCAGTTTACCGCTGATTGTTATCATATCAAATATATTGTGGTGAAAGTTTCTATGAATCTTTATCAGAAAATAAGTTCAATACCAATTTGAGGCTGTAATGGGTTAAGAAACATCTTTTCAGCAAAATAGAAGGATATGAGGATATAGGTATAACATCTTCATACATGTGACCAAAAAACTGTATATGGATAATAATATTGGGCGCCCAGATTTTTTTATAAACAAAATTTTCAAAATATTATACATGAAATGATGAACTTGAAAGTTCCTGCCTCATGTGTACATCGAAAAGATAAATTGTGAAAGATATTCTAAGAAATTAATTTTCTTGTTAAAATCAAAGCTTTTTTTCAGTTGGTGGTACTGAAATTAACGTGCGACTGACAATCGATGGAGGTCTTAGAAATGATTAAATACGGTATATTTTCAATAGATTACTTTGTCATAGTTACCAAGTCGGATGACCTTTATTTGTACAGCGTAAAAAATATGGGATTTGTTACTGTACATTTCTTAAATTAGATAAAGTGTATTTTTTTTTAAATATTTAAATCATAGGACTGTGGAGCCATAAGCACGCCAATACAAGTGCATATCGTCACACGGTGTGTTTTATGTTTAAATAAAAATCGCATTAAAGGATCCCAGAATTGCCATACATTAAAAGATTAATTTTGATGCAAGATAGAAAAATCCATTACTTTCTTTCTGCTTTGTACAGCCAAGTATAAAAACCTATTCCTACAGTATGAAATTGCGCCTACATACTGTGTATATGCTTATAAAACTATATAAAAGCACACTTGGTTTTATTTAATAAGACACATTTTATGAATACTAATCATACTTCCTCGCCATACTTTCGTACACTCGCAGAATATATCGTTTTCCATTGGCATTTATCACCGTTTAAATAGCTATACAAACTATTGATGAAAACGAATTAATCAGAGTGATACATATATCCTAGACCTCTATTCATGGGCAAGTATACATTTCAGGATTTACCATCAAGACAATTTCCAACAATTTATGTAATGGGGATTTGCAAACAATTGTTTTTCTTTTCAGACACCTCTTCAACATGGGCTTTATTTTTATTGGACAGATTGAAAACCAACTTCTTACAATAATAAATACACGAGACTCCATGTTATTTATTCCCTCTTAAGGAAAACGCATGCAAACATTTATTCAAATATTTACCTTAAAAAAGATTTGAAATACGATAAACAAAAAAAAAACTCATCTGGTTGTGAGTTTGTTGTTTTATTGTCCAAATAAAATATGAAACTTCATTTCTTAAGATATATTTTGATTTGTAGAACATTTATGGTGAATAAACCATCAAATGAAAACATGGTTCTTTTTCTTTTAATGTCAGATTTCGTCTACAATTTATTCATTACATTTTCGAAACCAGCATGTGAATTTGGACTTACTTTGGTAACAACGGATATTCTCCATTATGCTCGACATATACATCATATACGTATTTATTACGTCTTTTCTACAAGCGGTGCCCAACATAAAGAGGTTTCGTCTCGCATTCAAGGTAAAATCTCGACTGAGAGAAGAAGAGTATTTCATTTTTGGAAACGCTGACATCATTATATATAGTTTTGCATTACCTAACGCGTGTACGTGAGCTGCCCTCATGCAAATTTCCACAGAGGATAAATATGGGGAGGGTAGGCATATCCAATTTTTTTTTCAAAGTCTACCACAAGGAATAGAAGTGATGATGGCATTAGGAATAATGTGTATACGTGCCCTCAGAGTTATAAATGCAAACATTTTGCATAAATTGGCCTCAAAACAGGAGTTTTATCATTGCCAAGGTGAAAAATAAGTAAAGGAAAAGAAGACTTATAGTCTCACGTGTGTCCATATTTAATTTAACTACATACTGTAGGTTACCTGGACATAGGATAATACAACAGTAGTATAAAGTGTTTATATGAATAATATACGAATACTGTTAACGGATACCTGTATATCAAAATATACATCGTTGGTTATTATTATACATGTTCATAGTACATGTGCAGGATATGACCAACTACGAGTAATTTATACATTTGATTGATTGTAGGTAACTTCAACAAAATTCATTATATCCATATTTCTTTGTCGAAATAGGACCGTGTTATATTTTGGTAATATTTCGATATGAAACAAGTATACGGTCCTTGTCTTTGCTGAATATTCTATCATAGAAGTCACCGTTTATATATATACTCTATTTACGAATGTTTTACAATGCAGGGGCATTTAAAATTCATTGAGTTAATATTAATTGAAATTAGAAAGATTCCAGAAATTCCCATTAATTTCAAAGGGTTAAAATTTGTTGTTAAAGCCCCAATTTGTGGAAAAATTATAAGAATGCTGCAAAAGTATAAAAAAGTGGAGAAAAATCCAATAAACAAAAATAAATCCAACAATGTCTAACGTAATACGTGAATTTCATGAGTGTCATAAATTGTTAATGCGAAAATACTTCATCCTCAACTGGTATTTACAAAAAAAAAATCCAGGATCCAAAAATGAATTGCTAAGGAAGCTGAGCATGTAAGCAATTCCAAAACGCTCAAATTTATAATAGGGCCAATGGCACAAAAAAGGACTATAATGAAAAATAGCAGGAAATAAATCATCAATAAAGCTGTTAGTACGATGCAATGGCAACAAAAATGGGGGGTGAATCCGACGATGAATTGGTGAAACGGGAGGCAGTTTGAAGTAAACATTCACACAAAACGATGCACGTTTAGGTAGTGACCAGAATATTAATAACCAATAAGAGAGGAAGAGAAGAAATGCATAGAAGTAGAGCATATATAGGGTAGACAATTTTACAGCGCATTTTTATAGCAGTGTATACGTTTTGCAAGGTACGAAATTGGGGGACTATTTCATTAAAATGCACGACAGAAATGATGGGGAGGAAGACAAATTAGTAAGGCGGAAAAAGTGACAACAAATGGCCTAAACAAGTCAATAATTGCATCGCATTAAACATGCTAATGACGCGTATTTAGTGCAGCGTAAAATCTTCATTTAATGATCGTAAAAAGTTGGAAAAGGCGGAAAATTAACTGTCTTGCCAGCATTTAGCAATTTATGTTTGCACGCAAGCTTCAATCTAAGGATTTTTACTGACAATTTCATTCTAAGCAATATATTATGCCCAATACCGTGCATGTCTTGTTTCTAGGGCTTTAGCAAGCATAAGGCTATTGTCATTTTTGTCATTTGAATCACGGGAATTACCATGGTAACCGCTTTAACAGTGGAAGAAACCCTATGTTTAAAATCTTTTGTAGAACTCGTTAAAGCTTAGCATTGACCCTTTATTTGGTTGTGGATGGAAATTGCATTGCTTCAAATCGCGAAAGCAAAGGATAATCAAAATTTAGTATGTTTTGTGTGAAAAAAATACATTTTCAATGGCATTGCCATCGTGCAAGTGACGTATGATGCCTATGTGCAGCCACCAGTTGGGCATGTCACTTTACTTAACAAATAAATATTTACCAAAAGAAAAGTAATCATTTCTCATAACCCTGAAATATTTTCTGTAAAAACTGTAAGTATTATGTATGATGTTTTACTTGTCTCATAAATTAAGTTTAGACCGAAGAGAGCAATAGTGTTTCCCTTCATTATTCTTCATATTTCAAAAGTATAACAAAGCTGGAATTATAAAAAGTCACGTTTCTCTGATTTTACGTAAATTAATAGATTAGATTGAGTGAGGGATTTAAAGTGACAAATTTAAAAATAAATAAAAATGCATTTAGTTAACAAATAATTCAGATAAACGTTGGTTACTTTGGAAAAATAATGGGCATTTCTTTCCCTCTCACAAGAAAACAATTGTCTAAATTATATTTAATCAAATGTTTTGTTTATGCATTATAAATGTAAATAAATTACAACAAAATATCCTAACAAAATATTTAAACACCTTCAGCTAACTTGGCATTGTTATTATTTGTGTTCCAATCACGAACGTCTAGTTGCATCGTTTCCGTTGCAAAATTCCACTATTCTGAAATACAAATTGCATTTTTGCTTGACCAGTGGGAGTTTTCGCCGGAAATATACCATAGCAGCAATTGCGTGACAGCGAATAGGTCAACTGGTTTCAACACCTGAGTATTAAAAATCGTACGAAAAGAGTTCATAGACTTTTCTGACAAAAAAAAATGGGATTTCAGACACGAGTTTTGCTTTTTAATAACATCCATTAAATCCACGAAAATATGAATATGAAACATCTTTAGGAATTCATACTAAAGTTCTCATATCACCAAAGCTAAAGGAAAATATATTACAAGTACAACATGTATACTACCACAATAACGCTGTCATTAATCGATATTTTAAATATCGATTTCCTTCTTTGTCTAGTTCGTTCACAGCAGAAAAAAATATATGCCCAAAAGAGAGTGCACGATCTTTCAACACATAAAGAAGTACTCATTTTTATACATTATCCATGTGTTGTTGTGTTAAAATATCAAATTTTGTATATTAACAAATCTTGAATGTGTGTAACGTGCCATGCTTTTATAATATGTGTAAGCAGCATAATACGAGTCAACTGGAAACTGCAAATGTACTAAGGTATTTTGGACCCATTGAATATTCAACGTGCTGAGCAATTAGTCTAATTACCAATGGTACAATCAACATGTGGAGCGTTTAACTACTGTACATTTTTACGGAAAATCCCACTAAATTTCCATATTAAATGTTCCCGTTTGAAAGTGGTAAGTTAAACACAAGTATTGGCAATACATTCCGGATGGAAAAAGAATACAAGGCAATATATGTTTAAAAATATATGTGGCGTTTTATGTTCATGTATAGATGGAAATATGGACTTAAAATACTTCTCAAAGCATTACAATTTGTAATAAGGTACTGACAGTGTATAATGGTCATATATTGGCATAACATAACTGCCATACATGGGCTTATATTTCCATACACATATGCTAATTTCTCATATGTCCATATATGGAATTTCCCATATGATGTATTGATTATTTTGCCATGTTTATTTGAGAAGATAACCAAATATGCGGGTAGGTAGTTTTGCATGTTCAATTTGTTGCTATGAAGATGAACATATGCCGTTAATGCGAATTTCATAAGTTTGATGACAATATGTTTAAAATCGCATTATAAACCTTGAAATATGATTATTATATGGGACAGTTGTACTGAATCGTACGTGTAAAACAAACAGGAACCAGGTCTGCGAATTTTGAAATTTCTGACACCATCTATGATACAATTCAATCAACATTCAAAGATCAAATTTAGAAATATAGAAAACTGGAGGTCGGTCTAGGAAATTCGTCTTATTGGAGTTCAGCACCTACCTTCTAATGGTCGCCATCTTGGAAAGGGAAGCTATTAAGGACTGAAAGTAAACCGTGATAATTAAAGGGAGAAGAAGCTTGAACTATCAGACAATTGCAAAGACATATTTATCATAGGAGGAGCCCCATCCCTGTAGAAAGGCAATGTCTCTACAAGCGTCTAATGCAACACGGCATTAAGTAAACCAAGTAGAAATATGGGCGAGTTGGGTATTTTTCCGTGTCAAACACTTTTGAAACTCACAAAAATGTCATTTATCTTTGTCACGTCGTGTTCGTCTTCCTTTGATGTCCGGAGATTGGAAGATTTACTACATGCAGGCCTATACATGTACATACAATATGAGATGCAGCTAGACATTCGCACTGTTGCAACAGCCATCGAGTGCTATGTAATCCAAAAGAGAAATTGCTCAGAGCAAATATAGGCCGACCAACTTGAATTTGTGCTTAAAAATTCCGTTCAATAAAATGCGTGTGCGCGTACATACTTTTCATTTTTTATGTTCCATGCAGGGCGCTCAAAAAGTCCTATATTTATTTATTTGAGACAATGAGGAACTTTTAAAGATATAGTCAACAATAACTCGTTAATTTACAAACAAACCGTTTTATGACCATCTTTTTCATTTTGCATATATGGTGTAAAAGATACATGGTCAATTCCAAATATGGACAAATCCGAAATCCACTTATATGCTCGTATATACATTGATATATTCAATATACACTACATGTGGCATAATACTTACTTAGAGAAATAATACACATTTAGGTCCACGTATTCTTCCATACAAAGACACAAAATCCCATAAATGTTTTAAAACATGGCTAGAGTGCTATTATATTTTATTGAGAACTGCATTATAAATAGATTAAATGCATGCCTGTGTAAATTCAACCTAAATTACTCATGTATACTATTTTATTTCCTATTGGCGTATAATGTGGAGATTCATACAATAAATAATCAGTTTCTTTACTGCGTTTGTATTAATGAAAGAAGTCTCTGGCGAATATAACTGAAGTCAAGCAGAAAAAATTCCCCTTTTTTAATCCCCTAATTTAATATGTCCTCATCGTACGCTTTTCATCGTAACATTGACCACATGTGTCTTGATCAAAAAGCATGAGAATCCAATATAGCAGTCAATGATCGCATCATCAAGATCAACTTAACGTCCGATGCACTCAGGATACGAACCCTAATACCACGCAGATATCCGCCATTTTATAGACGTGATATCGAGTTAATCCTCTGTCAGAAGTCATGAGCTCTTCCCCTAGACTTGCATTATGGATGATTTCGATGGACGTTCCCAAATATAACGGGTTAATGACGAACTCAAACGTCGTAAACATTGAAAATAATTGAGCTTCAATGATGGCTTTTGCAACAAAAAAAATCCGATTCCAAAGAAACTATACAAACTTATTGCTTTCTATAAGGCGATTTGCCCCTAACGGCGATTCACAAATTTGACGATATATATTATAGTGAAGAGTGAACAAAGTAAAGATTTGAGTTCTTACATTTTACGATTCTTCAAAAAGTTGAAATTTGCGTTCAGCAAATTAAAAACTCCATTCAGAAAGGGGAAATTTCCATTCAGAAAGTGGAAATTTCCATTCAGAAAAATCTAATTTCGGTCCTCCTACCTTAAAAGCATTATTTTGGATGATTGCTATACAAGCTTATTTTATAAAACTAAAATAGACAAATGTAAAATTTCATAATCCCAAGGATTTTTAGCGGCTTTCAAACACTTAATAAAAGTGTGGTTGAGTGGTTCATATAATTTGTAATAAAAATACTTCTAAAACATTGTTATTGCAAATCGTCTCAAGAGATAAAAAATACTGAAAAACAAAGTTTTTTCAATCAGAATTATTTACGTAGTTTCCAGTTCATAAATCAATCTGTTTTGTTATAAATTTCTGAGAAAAGCATACTTTTCATACGCTTAATTTTGCTTCATAAGATAGAGAAATTTCACTATTATCCCCACACAAAGGAAGAAAACAATGATATTAAACTAACATAATAGTGAAACGAGGCACAAAACGGAAATATTTACACAAAAAGAGCTTCACAGTAAATGTTTGTGAAGGAACGAATGAATGCATCACCATGCATTAGGTCGACTACAATGCCTTTAATTCGCATATTCATGAAATGCGTTCATTTGTTCAGTTTTGATATTAAATTAACTAAAGAATTATCCGGCTCCTATTCGCCCATCAAACACTATAAAAGCCACTAATTTGTATAAATGAACGCAACAGACCCGAGCAATAGAAAAATACTAGCAGCGAAATTTAATTTATAATGTCGCATTAGCAAGTTTCTAAGCATATTGTGTTTATAAACCAATTTCATAGAATTAGACTCATAATAAAAGTCTAATTATAGGGCGGGTGTACAGAAATGTATTCATATAATATTCAATTCATCATGCAATTTATTGACTACTTTATATAAAATCATAAAAGAAGGTTAAATTACCTTAGAATTCGTGTTTTCAAGTTTGTCCTATTTCATTAACGACAAAAGAGAGCGAGAAATTGAAGGTAATATCTAAAAGCTATTACGTTCTTTTTTGTAGAGATTATTATCAATAAGGATAAAATTGACTTTACTTATGAAAGTTAAAAGAAATTGTATGTATGTAATCGCAAATATTGTAGAAATAATTTATTAATGTAAATGTTCAATGAGGTCATTGGCAAAAAATACTGACCATATGTATTAAATTGCGGGTCTAGCCAGGATATGATTTTTTTGGGGAATTTATTGGCAAAAACACCATACACATACGTACGGTTGGTTATATTTCCATATGTGTCCAATTTTTCATTTTCCCATATAATTCAAAAATATGGCTTTCCACATATGTGACATATACATCTTTTTCACACGGATTTCAGTAACAATAGTGTAAAAAGCCCAAAGCATATTTTCGTAATTTTTGAAATATGACTTTTTACGATGACATTTTAAACAATGCGGTAACATTCATAAACCGGCAACTTTTGCTTATTTTTATGATGTACAATAAACTAACTGAATCAACCGCATTTGTCCCATAAAAATTTCAACTACAAGTAGAGCATTTGATGACTATATATAAGCTACGATGCAGTTTGGGTTTGCAATGCAAATCAGTTTCACAAAATTACGAGCGAGGTCGTAAATGGCAAATCCCGAAAAAAAAAAAGCGCCGTTAAATATGTAAAACAGTTGAAAATATTAACACTGTTGATATGCTTCACTTTATGGTTTGCTTGCCATAAATTATTTGAAAACAAAAAAATGAAGATGGTGGGCAATTTGCAGTTTAGCAACATAAACACTCGCAACATTTACTATTTGCAGAATACATGAAACTTAATGTAATCGCGATACTCGATCCAAAAAAAAATCTCTTAATAATACTGACCTAAATCATAAAATTCATAAATAGTTAATTAGCGTGTTGCACGCAATTACATATAAAAACATAAATAAAAAAGGTAATGTACCTTATGCACACTTACGTCAGAAGACCACGTGATATTATGTCAACTGTACTTATTTTTTAAAAGGATCGTTTTTATAATGATCGTTCACAAATTATTTCCTTATATTGCATGTACTGTCCCGGGTAGTAAAATTATATAGGGCCATATTATGTCCCATATATCTGGCAATATATGAAAAATATGGGAAATATATTTTAAACGAAATTTGTTTGCCATAGATATCGGTATATGTTTGAAACCATCTGTACATGTAGCTAATTGTTTAAAAAACTGTATGAACCTATATAGGTCAACACATGCCCAATTTCGGATATGTCCATACATGACATTTTCCAGATAGGGTCGAACACGGGTAATTACACACCACTTAATTGCACAGACCGGATAATTACACATATTCTCCATGCCCTGAACTTTCGCCCTATGTTTTATACATGATGTGAACCCGGATAATTGCACACACCTGATAAATGCACATATTTTACAAGCCCCAATGTGCAACTTGTGTATATAATTGTGACCGGATATAGAAATACAAATGTACAATCAACATAACATTATCATCTAAAAATAATTTGTACCATAGGATAAACTAGCAATAATAGAAATTTTCTAAGACTATATTATGGCACTTCACCTAAAGCTAGAATCGGTAATATATTGCGGGAAGATGAACAAGGTGCAATTGGCTTCAGAAATTATCTCATGGCTGAGTAATAACGAAAGTGCTGTTGCGTGGAAAAGCAGGATAAATGAATGTCGTTATTAAAGCACACACATTTCCTGCCCAAAGAAATATTTATAGCGTCCTGCTTCACAATGTGTGTACCATCCATTGCATTATTTATTATGAAACCCACAAGTCTGAAGCCTTCGTTAATGTACGTGTACCACGCAAACGAGTATTACAATGAAATTTTAAAACAATACTTAGACATGGTCATGGTAATGGCAACGTATCTCGCATACATCTAGATACGAATTACTTAAATAATTTTTCCAAAAAAAAAAAAAACCACACTATAATAACAGAAAAATAGAAGTATCTTCTTTGTAAAAAATAGCGTCTGATATTTCTGAACTGATGAATCGTGGGTGGGAAAATTATATAGGACCATATACGTCAGTATCTGTCATATTCCATGTACAGGGTGTCCTGTAAGTGAGGATCTATAGAGCAAAATTAATACAATTACAAAACACCCTCTAGTCAGTGACAATGTTTACCTGAAACAAAATTGTGAAAAAAATATAAGAAATACCTATGGGGTAGACTTATGGGACACCCTGTATGTCTGAAAATATGTATGGCTAACATGTAAAGAATGCGTTTCAATATGTTCCCAACAAGGGTTATTACTGTTCAAATTTCGAAAAGCTTTTAATTCGGGCTATCAATTTGAAAGTGGTTTTGACTCTGGATTGATATTTAATACATTTCGACAAATGCATTACCGTTATGACAGGATGTCCGAAACAATGTACATAAAAGTATAGTTGAGCGACTAATTTATTCATTCCATCGATCTCCAGCAATTAATGCTTAAGCGGAAATGAAACGTACGCAACGAACTAATACGATTCAACAAGTAGTACTCGAACTCTGTAAATTTAGGATCCTTTGATGTTTTAATATCAGTCCCTTCAAAAGTGCCTTTGGTGTTTGTAAAGTAACGCGAGTGATGTCGTTTATCTTCGCTTTAGCGTTTGCGATACTTGAAAAACAACTGAAGCTTGGTTGCAAGTAAACAAGACTCATCCATGGAATCCTCTTCAGCAATGACAATACTCTGACCGTAAATTGCCTACATATATATTGTGTTGACCAAAGGACTTAAAAAGTCCTTCATTATGTGTAAAGCAGAGGCCATTTTATTTGATTTTATGCTGGTCATCTTGCGGTCACGTCATTGTTATCTTGTCACATCAGGCGCTGTAGCAACGCGAGATAACCTTACATGTCTACACCATCGAGACTAAATTAAGACCGCATTACACGGTGAAGTCAACAAAGCTTAACACCTTACTTAAAATGCAGCTTACGAAACCAATGTTGACTTAAAGGAGAATGACTTGAAGAATTCAAGATAGCGAGCTAAACCAAACATTAATCCATGGTCGAAATTATCAAAGACAACATGGCCACTGATCCCAAAATTACTTTCTGGAATCGCTGGATTCAGCATCAAGTTTCATAGAAATTTTCACTGCAGTACACTATCTATCTCTCTTCAAAATCCTTCTTCCAATGAACACCACGTCTCATGGATATAAAACTTATATAGGGCAATATGTGGATTTATTCAAGTATGTTACCTTACACATATAGCTTATGGTATGTCTGTACTCAGTATGCATTCTTACCATCCAAGTAGAATGAAAAATTCAATGGTTGTATACAGTACAACAATACCGTATATACCCCAGAATTGGACATATATGGAAATATGTACCCATATCTGGTATTCATGTCTATATTTGACAATGTATGGACAATAACAAGACGTTGTACTGGCCACATATATTTTGAATTATATCTCCTCTAAACAGGCGACTAGGGTTTCAGAACCCTGTCTTGATAACCGCCATTTTGGGACATGGAGGTTATACGCAGGCATCATTAATGTCCGATTAAGAAAGGCTTCTGACATGATCCAAGGAAAAATGATCCTCCAAGTTAACACGACACCCAAATCGACCATATATAATTACTGGCATGTATAAGCAAAGCGGATGTCGCCCTAATCGAACTGTGTGGAAAATGGCCAAACACTGCATAGAACACCATGCATCACTCTGCCAATATCTTCCACTCTCACCCAACAAGGAGAGGGAAGAAGAGGACCTCCGCAGCGATATTAATGAAGATTAATATAAGCTTGGCACAAGTCGTACGAGAGACGAGACTATGGACACGCCAATTGATTTTGTGAAGTTCATTTGGCTGCCATCGAGCAGTTTGTGGTCTACGCCCTGTTTGAGTGGGGTAGATGTGGGGTTGGAGGTGGAGGCAAAGCCAGATGGGAAATGCACCATAAACAAAAGCACACATTCATTATTGCATAATCTAGCCAGCATTAATGTTTAATCAAATGCGGTTGTCATATATGAAGAGCAAATGGTTGGCTAAAACGGAGGAATATCCAAGTGCTGTTTGTCTCGCATTGTCCACAAAAACAATTAATACTAAAAACCTAAAAAATCAGTGATGGACCTCTTGGTCATCACTGCAGATACTTCAGTTTCACTATCTGTAAGTATCCTTGTCTACAAGGGACGAGCACACATTACATGTAACAACATAAAACATTAGAGAATCGGTACAGTTATCGTTTCGTTAACGTTGGCTGGCTCAAACTCTCTATTGCTCCCAATACTAAAGCAAAATCTCGAAACAATGGCCCAATTGGGAACAGATCTGTACAATTCGGAACTTGAAAAGCATTCTTATCATGCATTTTTAAAGGTAAATTTAGAATAGCATTTCCAGAACATGTTCAACACATTTACAAGAACATTTCATGTTTTGAACAGATTTCATTTCCACCAGAACAGTACACATCCGAGAGAAGAAATACTGGGTACAATACGCCCAATAATGCTCGTTACAAATAACCAAAAAGATGGACACTGGCAACAATGAAGTCAAATGACACTGGCATTGGTATAGCTGCACTAACATGTTTAATAACGATGCGTAAGAAAATGAAAATTGCACAACAAGCAGACATACAAGAAAAACTAATTGATCTCAGTAGGCCGGAAAATAATTCTGGTCATATAAATGTAGCCCCATTAACTTTCTGGCATTAGGGCGAAGTGATTAAGAGATATAGGCACACTGTGCAACCATAAAACATCGGGGAAGTAGTACTGAGAACACTTAGGCAACAAATTAATGTTATCATTGACAGACATCCAGATGAGAGATTAAGGTGCTTAAGAGAACAACAAACCATAGAGTGGATAGTGGGGTCGTTCATTCACTACGTCAGAAATCAAAAGATGGAGGGAGGGCAAGAAATTGAGGATGCTCCAGTAGCATCTAGTCTCATGTTCACCACTACGAAGGTGGAAAAATCATATATGAGCCATCATTGCTTTTTCTAGAAATGGTTAAACCAGAAATGAGACATCTGGACGGATATGGCCATGCATGGTCATATGCTTATTCGTACATGCAACTATATCTGTCCATATATGGAAACATGGACAAGAGTGCCATATACACATAGTCTATATCACCATATAAAGGCATAATTGAACACATGACTAATACATCGCAATAAATAATACCTTAATTGATGGATTATAATGTACAGGTCAAATATGGGAAAACTTGATTATGTACACATGTATGTAGACCAGGCCTAGTTCCACATACACACATTGTATTTTCAATATGGCTCAATAATGGCTAACTAAAGTAAATATTTGGACTATCATTGGCGAAATTTGGTCCATACATAACTATATGTTTGGCCCATAAATGTCGATAACCACTCGCGTAAGGTCATCCACAATACAAATATTACCTCAACTTGAAGTTTAAATGAGCCAATTAATGTTAATGTCACATCTTGTTTGTATAAACTTATCTAATGTTTATTAGTGCTGTAACGAGTCCCACTCATAGTAACTACTGCATACGTTTTACAATATTATAAGAAAAACCCTTTGAGTCATATTGCAATTGAGAAAATTATTTCTCACCAAGTCTACTTTACAAATATCACTCATCAAAAATTGCATACATTAGCATGAAGTTGAACAGCCCGTTAATGCGAGTGAAACATTAGCTTACTTTTAAAGGTAGTCTACTACATTAGAAACTATCGTAAATTCAACACAAGTGGTCAAAACACTCAACACATGACACAATTTATGACTGAAATGAGCGTTGCTTTCGCGAAATATATTCCCAAAATGACGTAAAATCACGCTATGTGCCAAGTACGTGGTTGAATTTATGATCACATCTAATAATGCCGTATCAACAAATTACTTTGAAATCTACTGTATTCATAGAATACCGAACTTTCGTAGAAAATGCAAGCTTATCGTGAATAACCACTTATCAATGTTAGTCACCCTATTCAGAGGTGTGTTTATTGAATTATTTACCAACTTCGAGAATACACTGTAAATTAGAACTTTTTTTACTATGATAATGTGAAAACCAGCAGAAAAATAAATTAACTAATTCATTATAATAATTACTGTAGACGAACAAATGACACTAGTATAAGGCGTCGCTACATTCCGGGTAGTTTGTTACGCCCCACCTTAACGCGCTATTCAAAGAATTTTGAGGACATTTCTAACATTTTATACATGCAATAAAACGTGTGCTCCAAAAGTCACTCAAGTTGTCGTGTAATGCAACCGTGACATGAAATGATTTACACGTTGAGTCAGTTGTCGCCACAAGAGGCCTCCCGACTTGAAATTTTCCAAATCCATTGGTCTAAGCTTGACTGGCAATGGGAAAACCCCTAATGACATCTCCCGAAAAGTGAAATGTCGATCAGATTCATGAATTATTCTCGAGTTGGCATCTGGAAGGCATTTGAAAATGATGTTGGTCGAAAATAACTTTTTTACGAATACGGTGTGCAATACAGGCTTATAATAATTCCGTTGCACAATGTTAAAATTTATATTCGACCATGTTATCCAGCATAAAACAAGTCCATGCTCAAGCTATCGATTCACCGAATTGCGTCGCGTTTACGAGGTCCATTTTCACTTCGGATTTATAACAGTACTCAACTTCTGATGAATGATTGTCGAAAACAATATATCAAATCTTTTGTTTCTTAAGACATTCAAACACTCCATTCTTACAAATATCAATTTTAGAAGCTTTGACTAAATCCACTGCTATTAGTGTTTGCATGGGAATATAATGTATATAGAATATTCCAGGTGGAATTTTCAACACGTTTTTATCAACATGTTTCATGATAAAATTCAACAGAACTTATAAAGATTAACTACATGTAATATTTACAAGTTTTAAAAAATACCTTTGATAAAAATAGTATCATAGAAAACATAAGCTTAATTCCATGGCTTACAATTAATGGGAATATAAAATAATTATTGGGAATTAATGGAAATTTATTGAAAAATGTTCAATAAATGCTTTGATTATGTGTTTCCTATATTGAATTTGTTAAGTGCTGCACAATACTGCACAATATTTTATACTAAAAAACGTATCCAATAAATACAGTTTGCAATAGACACCCTCTGCAAAAGTGCGGATAAATATATTTCGCAATATATTTTAGCCGGAAACACTATAATAAATGCATGCCACAAAATTCTGTCTTTTCTTCTGGATAATAATCCCATTTATAAATTTTGCGAGGAAGACATTTCGCAAACATTTTCTATTGTAGAACGTTTTCAATAAGTGCATGTTGCAAGCTATCTTCTAACGAAAAATATATCCCAAACTACAGTTTGAAATAAATTGCATTCTAATCCATGACCATAAACCACAACTTTCAGAATTCTCAGACTGCCCTGCACGATTATTTTGTTCAAAGTCTAGTCTAGATAGTGTAACTAGGCGTATAAGAGTGCGAGCAACGCTCGAATGTTTTTAAACGAGTATAGATCTGTCGATATTGCGATTATCGTATCCGATGTTTACCTCAATAACCCTGTACCTAATATTTAATCTAGGTTACTTCGGTAAAAAAAAAGACAACGATCAAGAGGCGTTGTTCTCATTTCAATTGACCGTACCACGCCTATGGAAGATTGGGATTCATGTTCAACATCCATCTCCTACAAAGGCCTTTGTGAAATAAACATGCAGGATTTATCGATGCACCAAAATTTTAATAAATCTTATTTTTCTCGCAACATAGAGAAGGTTTGCCTGGATGTATACGTGTTATCTACGCTCGGTAAATTACACCAAAATAAGCGAGTGTGTTGGCATCTAGCGGCATACAAAAGGTGTGCCATTTCTCCATCACAATACTTATTTACGCTAGTGTATACGTACGATGCAAGCACAAACAGTTTCAAAGCTGAAACCACGTTTTCAGAACTTGACATAACACTGATACGATCTGCATAGCATTTCCATAAATTTCTAATTACTTTACAAACGCTGGAGGCAGGCCTTCCTTTTGAATTTAAAATATTCCGACTGCCAGAATAAAAAGCTCGCTAATAATGAAACTTTAATGAGATGTGTTCTACTTTGTTCCAAGCATGCGTTAGCTACGGTATATCAACAACTATGTAACGCATGACAGATAAAACATAAATTTGAAACGACCGAATTGCCAATATCAGCATAGTAACAAAGAATTTCAGACATTGGAAAATGAACTGGAAAAAATAGTAAGAATACACATTTACATTAAATACAGCGATGGGGACATTTTTATCAAAAAGTTGCACATGAATGATGTATTTTAGCACTGTGTTAAATTATGTTTGAGAATGTCAAAGTAAAATAAAACAGTATAGGTCTATGTTAACAACGAGTATCACCTGAATTCATAAGAGCATATACAGCAAAACCCCTCTTAATCGGCCCTTCCTATCCGTCTCTCCGGCTTAACCGACTGTTTAAGAAGGAGGTTGTGATTTGTGTAATATGTCATGTTACAGATACGATCCCAAGCAAGGTAGTATACCTTGGTAGTATGCAACTACATGGAGCTGGTATGTCCACTTTTTGGTATGACCATGCATGATACATGCATGCAAATGAATTGCCAAGAAATGTAAAGATAAAATGATTTGTTAGCAACGATGATGTTTCTTTTACTACATACCGTTTTAAAAGTATTGGAAAATGAGAGATGGCTAGTCTGCTTAAAACTTGTACGAGTCCATGTTAGGAAGGATTTCGACTTTATATGAACCACAAAAATTGATCCAACAGCATAGATTGACAAAGACTTTCAAAGATAAGTGTTTCCATTGTATTGTCCACAGTCTAAAAATTTTTCAAATTGGGATCCAGAATTACAGAATGTTTCACCCTGTACATATCAGCTTTGGATTAATTTAACTTAAGTAGAAATTCGTGTACCTGTATGTAAATGTAAGCGGAAATAAAGCCGAAATTACTATACTTCGTACATCCCACCCCAAGCAGTCTCTATTATTTACGACTAAGAATGTGTGAATAACGACAAGGACGGTTTGGTGTTATAGAACCTGGTGTCGCGAAATCCTCGCCAAGTTTTCAGCACTTGTGGGTGGTAATCATCGCATAAATTAAGACCTATCCTATTGCATTTTCCCTCGCTAAATATTGAATTAAGCATACAAATTCCGAGCGTTTCACCCGAACATAATTTACACCTAAGCACCCAGCCGTAGTCATCCTTAAATTAGCCATTCATTGTTCTTCAACGAGTGAAAAAAATGAGTTTTTCTTTCTTCAACATTATAGGCAAATGAGGATAGACAGATAATGCTAATATCAGGTAATTTGTTCAGAAAATTAGTTGCGACCTAATTTTTTTAACTTCACAGCTTGAACATAAACAAAGATGTCATTAGCTCAACTATAAAAAGTGCTTGTCGTCTGTTGCACCACTTGTACTTTATTGCCGGTTGTGTAAGCGTTTGTTAACGATGTAACCGGGGATTAAACAGGATTAGGTAATTACATGCATGTCATGCATGCTGTTATGGATACCGCCATGCATGCATGCAATGAAAGAATATGAAGCAATCATTCTTGACATGCTGCAACTGTTTCACTATAACGTATTTTGCGGTAGATGATGATATATTAATGTATTTATGACATCATTCAATTCAATTCAACTCAGTACCCTAAGTCAGCAAATAAATGCCATATGGTAGGGGGGTCGTACCCAATTTCAGGAGAATGCTACGTCAGTAGCAACTTGGACATCATATTATGAGACATCATATTTGTGGAAACATAGAAACATGTTTGTGTTCAGTTTTATTTGCGTATTTTTAGCAAGATCAATGTCAGCAAAGTAGTCAACAAGTTAAACACGTTCTTAGTGGAAATGCTGTATATGAACAACAACGGGTCATGTACATATATGTACATGTATAACCATGTGTGAGCACTTGATGGACCATAAATAGCAATATATGGTTCATATTTCGCCAATGATGGGCCATATATTTGTCATGAGGACCATAGTGGCAATATTGTATACATAAAATTGTAATGATCAACATATAGTCAAGTCCACCATATATAAGTTTCACCATATATGGCATGTAGCATCCATCAATGTAATACCTTTATTACATGTGTAAACTGCGATATATAGCCACATGTTCGTATATGGTATTTACATTAATATCGTAATATGTACTGTATATATCATTGTATATGAACATTAATGTTTTCTTATACAAATATATAACCATACGTGGTCGTGCATGTCCAGCGATACATGATTTTTCCACACGTTATACAACTGATAAAAAATGCACACGTTTATTTCTATCAAATGCATGTCCCATGTTTTCCATCTTCATTATTAAGCAGTTATGATAAAATAACGCTGATATAGTGCTAAACATGTTATTGGTATTACAAGTATTTTGACATGTGTACCTGATGTTCGAGATAAGATGCAACGTGCATTATTGCCAAGTAGCTGTCATGTATGAAACAGATTGCTTATGTGCCAATTTGAAAACATGTTGCGGACAGTATTTTTATCCCTAAACTGAACGCTACTTTTCCATAAAGGATGTAGAAAGACAAACGATCAATGTGAACAAAACGGTGAACAAGTTGAAAACAGTAGCGACAGGCGGTGCCATTGACATCGTCGTTCCGTCATATTTTATCCATATATAGGCAGACTGAAAACTCATGGGTGTTCCCCTTGAAATGGCACTTCTTTCATCGCCAACGTTTCCATTCTTTCGCGAAAAGCCACAAACGCCCCCAATGGGCCACTAAGAGATTTATGAACCCTACTGTAAATAATGAGCCCAAGCATTTGGCCGTAGTTTCGCCTCTTCGATAAATCCCTTGAGATATCAAAACAATTTCCAGATTTTGCTTCGTGTTTTGCATAAAAGCTAAAAATAATGATGTATGCTCATGATACAATGGGAGCAGACACGCTCCCGCTACGAAATAATTGCAAAATTCATGGCAAAAGTTGGTCGGTTTGTATAAATTTTGATCAGCAGCTGGTAGTTTTCGACTCCTAGGGAGTTAATTTAAATGGATGTCGTTAATGCACCTGATCACAGCGCTGTCAGAAATTTACCAAAAACTTAGTGAGTAATTGGACATCGCGAATATGTTACACACCCAAAGGAGAGCTATATGGATCAATGCAACAAAAACCAATGCTTACGAAATATGGATTATTCATTACTGCGGCGCAAAGTTAATATGCCACGCGTTACTTTACAAGGTGTTTCACAAATAGAAACACTTTCCGTCTGTTATATAGGACGTTGCTGAAAGCTTTTAGCAAGCCTGTTGAAGAAACTTGGCGATATAACACACAGGAAACCACTCCAAGTGTTCCTCATCTTTTTATCCATAATATTAAGAACAATGCCAGAAGTGCAGTTTCTGTTCTGAGGGTAGACACTAATCGCTTTTCAATAATACTCAGATAATACTACTACCAGTTTGCATATTTTCCTCAAATTAACAACTTCAAAATTAAAGACGTGCTATAGAATGATGACTTGGGGCTCAATCAAAATTGACCTAAAATTCATTCAAAAATAGATCCCCTTCCCTACCCTATGTCAAGACGGTGCCCATACGTTTGAACCATTTTTTTATGAAATTTTGACGACATCCATTTGAAATGGCCCCAAACAATGTCTCTGGCTGGCGTCACCAACTTGTGTGAAGGAACCTAATCTTGACTTTGGCTGATCGAGCAGTCAACAATCAAACAACAGATTTAGGTCACGTGTTGGTCAACATACAAACTGCACTACATGCTACAGTGGTAACCAATATCATTGACTTTCCTGTAAAAATTCAAACCAAGGCTATAGAAAATGTATAAACGGAAAGGCTGAAAATTTCACCTGCCTGCGCGCTTCAGATAGAAAAATTTAATTTCCTCCCCCGAAGATCGTAAAATTATTACGGCATCGAGTCTATAAAAGGTGATTTAGAAGCGGGAAGAAACGATCGGGAAATCTTAGGGCAATAAAGGATCCATCTTTTTTTTTTTTTCGTCCTGTTTTCACTTAATGCAATGCTTAGCAGCCCATGATGTCGGTGGGGGGATGGTTCGCGATTACGGCGCTAAGTCCTAAGCCTCTTCTGACGCTCGTTACGCGGACCCTGCCTCGCATTACGCTCGTCCAACCTCTCCTTATTTATTGGCCTTTCATGTTACGACCTCATAATGCAGCTGTTGTTAGGCCATTTTTCTCCGTCGAACATCTTGAATGCTCTGCCAACCAAAAGTAAACCCAATTTCTAGTTTTCCTATTTTTGCTCCGCTGTCTGTTTTTATGAAAAGACGCGGCAAACAACTTCCGCCATGAATTATTTCGTTTTCTATATTAATAGCTGTTGGGGTTTTCTACTATATTCCACTATTCCAGCAATGCGTCACTGTCCACCGAGCGTGGCGTCAAAGGGTTGTTGTGGCCTAACGAAGCAGCCACTACTCGGTTGGGAGAGAATGAAATTAGTAAGGGCGGAGAAAATGTTCCCAACTCAGACATAAACAGCCGTACTATCGAAGCACTCGACACCAATTCGTATATCAAAAGCAGCGTGAAATGCAGTGAGGTTTCATCGCCAATTTATCGATAATTTACTGGAAATATTAGCCGTCCCGGATGAAAGAATAAACATGGTATCTACTCTAAACTAAACATTGTAGTATACATACGTATGTATAAACAGAAGTTGGACAATATGGCATATATGTTGTATGAATTATTTGCATTGTACAGATATGGTTGAAAGTACAGTTTACGATAACGTGACCATATTAAAATATGGGACCCCCTTCCCGTAAACTATTTGATGCAGTATTCCCCCCCCCCCCTTCTTTCTAGCGGATTGGGTACACAGATGATACTAGACAGTTTGAGGGATCACGCATGCGCACCCATTACGTTCAGTTAGTTCATTGGGTAGTTCAATGCATGGATCCTCCCTTCCCGTCATATAAGTTAAGGTAAGTATAAAGACGTGTGGCATGCTCAAATTGTCTAGTGTTTGACAAGATACAAAGGGAACTAGCCCATCCACAACTACTTTATAAGGATATCATTTACCTTTTAGAAGAAATAAATACAATTTTCAAAAGCTACATACATTAAGTGAAAAATTAACTGTTTTAACACTTTTACGAGAAATAAATGTATACAGTATATTAAAAGCGATTATTAAGCCACTAGAGTAAAAATCATTTTTTGTACGGTTAAAAGAGTTCAATATTAGAGTTTGAGCCATCCAACGTTAACGAAACGATAACGACAAACAGCGCTAGCGGTCAGGAATGTCAAGGACTACCCTATGCGAAACATGGCATTCCAATGACATTCCGGGCCGCCAGCGCTGCTTCTCGTTATCGTTTCGTTAACGTTGGATGGCTCAAACTCTCTATTAGCTTCAGAATCATTCTTCAGCTGTTTTAGGAATTAAGAAACATGGGCTAGTGTTCGTTTTTTATGATTTTACCCGCCAAATTATAAATGGTAACCTGTTGCTTTATCACTCCAATGATTCATTGATAAATAACACTACATATAAGATTGCAAATCTTAAAACAAAGAACTAACAGTCGCTTTCCATTCTGATTCTGAATATCTCTTTCAGTAAGATTCTCCACTGTAACTTCTCCACTGCAAGTGCGTATCAAATGAACGTAATCTGTCTTTCATGGCGCTAATTTCATCGAATAATTGATTAATCACTCAGCTCGGAGGTTCGGAATTTGCCTGCAGCTGAATGGATGCCTACAATCTGTTGGAATTCACGCCGTGGAATTTGAACAAAGTGCATCATAATTCAAAATCCGCCGCTTCATCTTGATTTTGAGATGCAGGAATCCGATTTGTTTAAAGGCATTTTCTTGGCGGGCTAATGGTTGCTCCGTATGTTTTTGCAGTTTCTTTATATGAAAGCGATATTTCAGAAATTGGTAATTCCATATGTTGGCCCTGAGGCAAAATCGTGAATACACGAAAAAAAAAAAAAGACGCGAAAATGAAATACTCCTGACTTAATGCTTGGTGTGCTTTTGCTTGTCAGTTGAGCATTTCGTCGTCGATCGATATGCAATAATTTCTTAGCCGGTTTCCTGCGCCTTTGGCTTCACTTTATTCGTCGTACATCATCCTATGCACACTGTATAAGCTTTTGGATAAATCCTCAATACCCATATACTAGAATAAGTCCATTTATCAGCTTGGTTCCCAAAAAAATCCCCTTATTTAATTTCAGTCCAAATTTAGCCAATTGAATTTCGGTGTTAGCTACTATAAGGAGATTTAATTTTAAATTGCCAAAGTAATGTTGGTGGACGTGAATGTTCAGATGTTCTTCAATACCTAGTACATCTATATATGTATATGCATTTTTCTGTTGCACATCAAAGGCTGCTAACTGACTAAGTTATGCCTTGCATGCACTGACCATTTCGAGGAAATTTAAAAAAATGACCAGATGCTTATCAATTATAAGCAATGTCGTATAAAATGAAGAACTGCTATGTCAATTTATACTAAAATTTCATATGTGCCAAAAAGCGTATATAGTCTTTGGTGGCTACTTTGTTTGAATCAATTTTTGCCTTCTGCGAATGTATGATAGATATGAATATATTGAGATAAACCGGCCAATTATTACAGATTTATACCATCAGGCGACATAAGAAAACAAACTCAACCTATTTCCACAAAACATAGAGCATTTTGTGGATTTCCGCAGAAATCGTTAGCGTTTTTCTTAAACCCTAAATATAAAATATATATATAGTTATTGCTGTTTGTTTGCGACTAGGTGCCCTATTATTTTTCAGTCTATTGGGCACAGCGTAAACGGTATAGGACACCGAATTCAGCAGTTTAGATTTGGTCGCAGCACATTCTCGTTTTTCGGTAGCTCGTAATGGGTCTCAAGGGCCGCATTAGACTTTAGATACTGAAAATGCAAGGAGTGACCATTGGTGCTTGGGTGAAATAAAAATAAAAACAGTTTTGCGAAGGCAATAGCAAACGAAATTTCAAACGGCTGCACAAGATTCACTATGGCCCCATATCTATTTCGTCCTCGTTTGTCTTCGTGCAGATAAAAACTAATCCCCGCTCCCGTTTAAGAGCAAAAGCTCCTATACCTAATGCTCATTGTATTCTTCCAGCTCCACTTCTGACAATTAGGTGCATAAAAGCCTCGCCAATTTCACGTTCAATAAACTCCAATTACATTTTCTTTCTGAATCAAGAAGTAATTTAAAAACAAACAAATGAACACGCGTGTACAAATTAACTGCTGGCTTTGTTTCTACAGAAAATATGAACTACCTATAGCAACATAAACGTTTCAGCGCCAGCGAGGAAACTTTTACAAAATGTATACATACTATCTAAAATAAAACTACTTTCGTTTACGGGTGAACACTGCTCGATGATTTCATTAATATATGATAATTTCCTACTGTCTGCATATTTATTACCCAGTAATGATTTACCACAGTCTAAGACAATAGAGAGATTGACCCAGCCAACGCCTTAACGTTAACCTTCAAGTTAGAGGCGGAAAGGGAGGAGCCACGGACTGAACTACTGAATGAACTAACTGAACGTCACGACTGCGCATGCGTGGTTCTTACCTTCCTGCCATTACTGTTAAGGTCAGTATAAAAACGTTGGCTTTCTCAAACTGTCTAGTCTCGATCCTGAACAGGACGTCATCTACATATTGACTACACGAAGGGAGTCCCTGATGAAGTGAGTCCACTTAAACACTCGTCAGACTATGCTAAAATGTTAATGACCTTTTAGTAGTTTAATAATAGCTTTTTATGCTGTGATTGTATCATTGTACCATTTTTTTGAAAATGTCCTTTACTTCCTAGAACAACGTTGTGAGTCCGCTACTTTATATATATAGTGTACACTCCTACCAATAAATGTCTACGTATTGTATGATGTCAGTCTTATACACGGTTTTGCAAGGATGTCATTCCTGTCAGCATAGATGACATATTTAGATGTCATGTTTATTTAAATCTGACGTCACGGGATACATGCAGTACGACATCATATAAGTCCTTGTCGTCAGAATAAAGTGACTTTATGACGTCATGCTTTGCTGATTCTCTCGTAGATAATGGCGTCTTTTGGACCATTTCTGCTACCTGAGTTGCCTCATTGTCCCTATAGTACTTATACCATATCCTCCAAAATCGTTCAGTTGTACCGGTCAGTGTACTGTCCTCGCCGAACTATGTTTAGATTATCACCGGAACCCTCATCCGAATAGGTTGAGGCTCACGGTACACGTGTCCCTCGCTAAAAAAGCAATTTCGTTTCCATGTTTTGGTTATTGCCTTTAATCAATACCGTGTCAATTTTCAACTCGTCTTGACGCTACGAACATCTATTTCAAAATGGGGATAGCGTGCTAAGGTGGCGGGATGGCATACGCAGTTTTAACTTAAGACTGTGTGCAAAGATTGAACCCATAAGAAGGGACAGCCTTAATTCCGCACGCACAACCCTCTAAAAAACCAATACAGCCTCTTCTTCAATCAGCCGTAAGCTTCCACTTAACCATAAATCACTCATTGAAGAAAATGCGGAGGTTTCAACCTGCATACGTGGCTAGGCTTACTTGCCAGCAATCCCTAAGCCAGTTTTAGCCATCAATATTTTAAAGAAGACCTGGTCCGATCATCGCGCCTTAAACGAAGAAAGGATTTTTTTTATCCTCATCCTCCGGATGCCTCTCAGGGACTCCACTTACGGCAAGAAAAGCACGAATTTAAATGGTGCAAATATGAGCATCAATTCCTCATTTAAAATTGATCCTCCGAGAATTTCAACTTTTCAGACAATAGAGGTTGTATCGATTAAGGAGTGACACGAGTAAATACACAGGCCAAACCTTTGCCATACTGCTCTCACTGACTTTTGCTTTTCTTAACTCTGTATTGATTTTATTTCATTCACTTTACTTTTTTGAACTATTGATCAAATTGTTATTATTTTACATAAACGTCGTTACTCAAATGAGCTTCGAAGCTCACTGTATTATCCCGCCATTATTGAAAAACCTTTAGTGATGTATAATTAAGTCAATTTTGGGCGATGTACTCACTAATTCATCAACAATAGAACTTGGACTTGTCTATTGGTAAAAGGCGTTACTCTAAAAATGGCTTTGGAAAGCACAAGTATAAATTATGCAATTATAGTAACATGGCATTTTGGCTTTTATAAACTACCTACAAATAATTAAATATCGGACTACAATTTTAAACAGTTTATATCATGAATAAGTTATGTGATGATTTTGAAGAGCGTAAGGCATGAGTGTTAAACCAGTGGTCAACTTGTTCCCACAGATCATTTTTAACTGGTTATTTTATATAGAGCTTGTTACATATCGAATTATCAGAAGTGTCGAGTGAGTTAATGAAATTTTCTTTATTAGATAGTTAAAGAATGGTGTACTGTTAAAGTCTCCGAAGAGTGGCCACAGTCCCACGACTGAACGGATAGAAGAAGTACTGATGGAATCAGTAATGGAGTAAGAAGGCAGTTCAATTTTCGTATCATTGTGAATCAGCCAAGTGAAAAGTCTCAGAAAAAACGAGATTAATGAGACTAGAGACAAGGTGATACAGCAATTAGATCAAATGAGAAGCCACTATCAATGTGATTTTATTTTATGGGATAAGACCCCCCCCCCCTTATCGTATTTACTCGTGTTATATTACTGTAAATTTCGTATAAAAAATTACCCTTTAAAACATGGATGGGTCTAATACTGAACGAGTTAGTAATGGAAAATATTTTAATTACAAGATCCCACTGTAATCAGACCACACTCACATTTTAGATAATATAGGTGTAATTACTACCACATTAGGAATTCTACAAATTGACTATTTTCAAATTCCTGAATAGTATATGTTAGTTATTTAAAAATAATCGTATGATTTTGGTTGCATATCAATGGTCTCATTAATTGAATAACAATGGGATTATAATGAAAAACGGGTATCATACTATGAGATTTTTCAATTTTGGCATAAAAAAGACTATACATCAAAACAATCATACAGAACTTTTAACAATAATAATAAATGTATCATATTTAGTTATGCATTTTTCAAAACGTAACGATTTAATTTATTCCTTTGTCTTTGTCATATCTATTTATTTATTTTGTATCTATTTTAACCAAACTTTTAAAAATCTTTAAATTATTGCATGATTCGTTGATTTCTGAAAGGCTTTTCTGGAAGTCAAACACTGCTCTTTTTTTTTGGCTAACGCTCGAAGCCTAAAATAGAGCGTCTGCATTAAAGCTATCTTTTTTGACAAATACGATTTAGCTTGAAGCAATGAAGTTGCCAGTCCTCGGAGCTTCTACGCGAATCCCTCGCAAATTTAATTTAATTGGCAAAACGTAACTTTCATGGAAATGCCTTTAATGATAAGTTTAACCCAGCATTCCGTGGAGAGATTGCTGAATCAGCCTTAAACGACACGTTGTTTCCATGCAACCAACCGAGCGTTCGTTCGTGTAGCATTACACCAGCAGGGCTTCTTCTATTACCAAAAGCAAATCAATACTTTATCCTAATTTAGCGTAACTAATTCACCATATAGGGCGCTGGAGTAGCGCCTTGCAAAGGGAAACACACCGAGGAACTCGAATCAAATCTAAATTTAATAGCTTTGAGGTTTTCTCGCGCGATTTGCGGACGAATACCTATAGAGAAAAAAAATAACTATTCCTGCGAGTTTACTTAGAGCACATATATAGCACTGATGGGATTAAATTTAAAAAAAACCAGAAGAAATACGTCGGTGTATATGGTCGAACCTCAGTCATTTTTCAACTGATCAAAGATGGAAGTCAACGCGGCGAGAACAAGTTGGAGCGACCATCCATCAACTTCATCAATCTTGTCCATTTCTGTACAACAATGCCACAAAGCCAATGAAGAAAAGCTGTGCAAAATTCAAAGTACCCATAAATGACCAATGATCGAAAAATGGATCTTAAGTTGCCCTATATACACGACATATAAATTCCATATTGTGCCATGGGGCCATGTCAGGCCATACGTTGTATATTCGATCAGGTCAAAGCTATTTCCGGTTGACTGGCATACCTATTTGGAAATTTACTTAATTATATATTTCTAGTAATTATTTGTTTTGTTAGCTCGCTTAGCAATTTCAAGCTACATACACTGGTTGTTGTTACATGAGTTTTGCTAAATTCCCGTCTCAGTTCCGTTTCCGTTCAGTGAAGAAAAATCCCACGCTTCTTTACATTGAAGCATTTACATTTATACAAGTCCGGCATAGTGCCGTTCGTTTTTCTATATCAGTATTAACACTGAACGGAGATAGAACCGGAAACGGAAATGCGTAAACATAAGCTGCTGACTTGCCAATTAGCACGTGTACAATTGTGTACAAATGTGTACAAATGTACATCTAACTTGGATGACATTGCGTCGTTTGGTCAGAAATAAAATCGTTCAATTAGGGTACTAGTAAATATTCTATTGTCCGAATAACACAAAACCCGATTATTTTAAATTCCATAGTAGCCATATATGATACCATGATTGATAATATGTAATTTTTATATCCCGAATGACATCAATTTCTACGTGGTTTATTATTTTAAACTGCTCATCGAACACTCAGCAATTAGTGGGCCTGACAGTGTAAACTAGTATAAAACATTTTCGTGACTTATTCACGTGTTAATTGTCTCGCTTAATTGCAACCTCGAACAGCCATATTTCTAATGTTTAAGCTTTGTATTGATACATAGCCCAAATTTATAACAAGACCATAGGAAAGTACTTTGTAAAAATAGTACTTTGAAAGCACTTAGAAAGACTCAGATCGCATGCAAGAAATATAAAAAACTTGATCACCAATTTATATGAAAAGTGGCACTATAAATATTCTTCAGATGTGACTTGAAAATGTTTTCCAAACTATCGCTATACCAACCAACACAGAATAGGGGATGTAAACGCAAAACATTTTTAACGTAAAAAGGAACATACAATTTATTACATATACACGTACTTTCTTTAAATTACGTTCCATTCGACGTATAAAATTTCATAAAACAACCTGCCTAACATTATTTCGATAAGTCGTTAAACGTGCAATTTACAATAACATTAAAAATTACTTATCCAACATGGAAACTAAAATCCATAAAATGGGCCTTTTTGAATGCAAATCGATGGTGGAAAGCACTTATAAAGTATATTCTCTAGCAATTATCATATTATGAATTGCGAAATATTATTACGTAATACATGTTTGTGGCTTTAAAAGTAGCTCTAGAAGAATTATATATTGTTAAGCAACACAGCCTAATTTATTAACTATTTAAAGTTTTCTAACCACATTAAGAGGTACGAATTACAGCTTTATTAAAGGTGAACGAGCAATTTCGTTTTATAAGACCCTATACAGCTTTAATTCGACAGAGTCCACATGGAATCGCGCTTAAATTTGAGCACCTTAAAGAAAACCGAACCCCATAATTCAATGAAATAGACAAAAAAGAAATATCGATCAACTGCAACAAAACGACGGATTATAAATCACGTTTTTTTGCTATGATTATTGTGTCAAGCCAGACAAAGTTTTTAAACCTTCATACGGCTAGAATTATAGCTTTCGATGTTGAAATGGGTTTATACAGCAATATGTATTTCTACAAAAAAAAAGTAAATCCACGTTGTACGTACAGCATATCCAGAAGAAAGTTACATCGTTAACGTGAATCCACTTTATGAGGAAAACGTTTAAATATTCATCGAAAAACGAAGAGAAAAATCATCTATAGCAGTGCAATATTTCCCACATGGCTGAGTTACATATTAAATAAAAACTTATGATATATTGAGGGCCATATAAAACAGCATTTCAATCGAAACCTCCTTATGTTATACACTACAGAAATCTATAAAATTACTTAATAATATAGTATGTTAAATCATGTTACGTAATTTATATAGGCCTCTTAGATACACTGCCATTCAAAATTAAACTAATTTCACGATTACTTTTATTCCTATATTATATTCGTGAATAACATAATGGACAATTAAGATTCGCAAAATGTGCTTAAAAAAATACAACATTGTTTTCCGTAATTTCAATTACAGTAATTCAGTGTGAAATTATCTTAAACAAAGATATGGCATTTGATTAAGCAAAAGTTTAAATTTTAAAAATTACAAATTATAGTATTTATAGTAATTTTCCAAACTATGAAAACTCGAAACTTCATACGTAACCTCAATTTTACGTAATTTATATTTGTGAAACAGGAGGATGCTTCCATTAAGGGAGTGCCCAAAATAGGAGACTTTCGATGAGATTACATTTTAAAAATATAAAAAAATAAAAAATAGGGATTATAGGGGGTAAAATTTATGGATATCTCTTCGGTAAATTACGCTTGGCAGGCGTAGCAATCCATTCGGAAATTATTGTCCCCTTTTATTGGATGCGTTTTATATATTTTCAATAAAATTAAGCGCGGGGCCTTGAGAAAATCCAATCGAACAATTAGATTGGTCGTAAATTGCGAAGCAAATTTCATTTGATTAGCAGGAAGGCTATATAAATGCCGTTGCATTACAGAGACGATTTCCGAAAATTGAAGGCTGGACATGGAGGTAATCTATTAAATTACACAGTGGCCATGTTATAGTGGCGAATAGACAGAAATTTTAAGCGATGTTGACGATTGTCAGTTACGCCATTAAATTTTAGGAGGTGCACTCAATCTTTACGGACGACTAGAGTTGAATTTTTATCCAGAAAGATAGATGAAATCGGCTCCTTTTCCTAATCATAAAGATGGATTCCGATATATACTGGCAGAGACTATGGCTAATGGACCAACGACCCCCGGTAACGATAACTTCTTTGATAAAGCCATGCTGAATTTACGGCTGAAATAATGACAGGCATTGGCACAATGCACTGCCATGCCAGAAATAATGACAAGAGTTGCGAGGGAAAATCTATCAATTTAGCACCACTGCAGGGGATATTCCTGGCACTTTTTTTCAGATGAGAATGACATTCACAAAGTTAAAGTAGACGACAGATCTACTGCTCACTCTAGTCCTTTTTAAGGTGCAAAAAAATCAGATATACAACCTAGCAGACATGTGTATCAAGTACTGGATTGATTGTTCTATACGAGTGGTTGTTTAAATCTGGACATAATTATTCAGATTTTTAAACTATCAACGATAATATCAATGAGGAAATTTAAAAAAATTTTAAAAACAGATGTCAGTTTGCATTAATTTCGTGGACAAGACAAACCATATATTATTTAGTTATATTTTGAATTGTTGTGTACATCAATTAGAATATACTTAAATTATTCATATCCTTCATATAATTAAATTATTCATATTCATATCCTTCTCATTCAATTCTTACTAATGACTAACTAGAAAATGGATGTAAAAAAAATCTCAAACTTGTCTTTTAAGACTGCAATTATTTTAGTTTTAGTTTCCGTTAAGCTGAATTACTAGCAATTTCCCAAATGCACATTTGATATTAATGAAATGACCATAAAAGCCAGATGTTACCAAGTTCTAATAGCACAAATTGTATACTATCACATCTCAAGGGGTATTTGGCCAGTTTTCCAATATGGCCGACACCAGACAAGTAGAGTATAGTATACGACGGTGTTGGCATTGAAAACGACCTGCATGGGTCATCATTTGCATTATTTCAACGTGCACTAACCGTTATCGCAACGATAAGAGTCCAAACAGAATTCTCCAAAGGCCCCGTCCTCATAACTCCTCTTTTTAAGAGTCCGATTTTAGAGTGCAATACACACATATTGATCTGTCCAGCAGAAAGTCAATTGGCTCCCAGTTGAGACATGAACACCCAGAGTGAAGAAGTTAAGAAAAGAGAGACAGAGGGGGAAAAAAAGCGAGGACCCTACGTTTTAATACAAACTAGGCAAAAAAGTTTAGCCCGAGTGCAGTTCTACAGAGGAGAAGAAGTCCGCAAGATTTAGTGGTTGGACGAAAAATCTGTTTCAATTCAGTAGCGCTCCAACTAATGGATCTATGGCACCGCATTGTCCAAACGTTAAATGGGAAGAATACAAGAAGCACTGGTGAACTGCAGTGAGAAAATGAAACGATTTTCGGATGACCAAAAATAAAATGATGAAAGGACGTGACAAAGAAGGCCAATTTTCGACCGACGCTGCATCTGTGTGTGTGTCTGTTGACATTTTACAAGATTAACTGCTAAACCAAATCTGAACAATGCTGCGACGGTCATTGTATTGGCTACTTATTAATTAGTTGGCTCAACTGTAAAGGACTGGATCCATAGACTCCAACAACTGCAATCGGGCCAGAAACCACCCTCGTAAACAATTCATCTTGGACACCAAATCAGAAAGAAAGCTCTTTCAACTATCGATGAAAGAAGTGGAAAGTTTAGCACAACTGCAAATCTTCAAAGATGTGGAGGAAAAGTTTTCTAAGATGGTCTCAAAATAGTTATGATAACTTCTTGCACAGCTTCAACGATATACATTTAAGTCACATTCGCAGGCAAGTTTTGCCTGATTTGGTGGACCTGGCTATGGGAAACATTTATTAGATTCACTTTTTCCAGTAGATACTATAAAGATTGAAAATATGCATGGTAGTCCAAAAGTCACTATCTCTCTTAATATCAAAATACAGTCGAACCCGCTTAATTGCACAATGACCCGGCAAACCGAAAATGTGTAATTAACCGATTTATGCAATTATCCGGTCACAATTACATACAAAAGTTTGCACATGGGGCTTGTAAAATATGTGCAATTTTTCCGGTGCGTGCAATTATCCGGTGTGTAACATAGGGCAATATATTTTATCATATATTTTATTGGCATATACTTATTGATGAATGCACTATATACATACAGTTTGCTTTTTCCACCGGTGACTAAATTAGGGAACTAAGGGAATTTTAACAGGCACATGTACCAACTATCAAAATGCATATTTTGTAAAATTACATACCCATTAATATTCTAGTTTCAATTCTCTTTCATTACAAGTATTCAAAGGCAAGATATCCCATTATTCAAATTTTACCCTGGTAAACATGCTTCTCTTATATATTACAAATATATTTTCAAGGGGATTATTTGTACTGATAAGTTTGATTTGCAAAGATTAAAAAAACATGAAATGAAAGCAAGAAAATAACTCATCAATTTCGTTTATAATTGATTGCATTCCGTACAGGGTTTATTAATTATCGAAAGCCATGCAGTATGGCAAGTCGAGTGGATGTTTTCCATTTTAACGATAATAATATCAAGTAATTAGTATGATTGGATATTCGTTATTTAATAATCACATATTCTCGCGGTTAATCAGGGGAAAAAAATGTGTAATTAATAACTCGACGATTAATTAGCTGGATTATTTAATAAATCAAAGTGGGGGAAAAAGAGGCATCTCAATTTCGAGGCATAATTCACTGAAGTAATTTGCTTAACTCTCTCATCCAACGCATTTCGTATGCTGTCAATGAAAAAAATGAAGTGGCAACAACAAGATGAAGAAGTAGTTTGAGAAATTGCTACCAAGAAGAAAATTGCGAGGCTAAAGAAACGATGATGAGTAATTTTATCTATTCCTTCAATTTAATTTAGCAATAAAACTAACGATGCCAGTAATTCAACGACAGTATAGACTGTCTAAACCCCCTCCAAATGGGGATGCAAACGGGATTGGAATATGATGGAAAAAACGCCCCAACTAATTACCCTTCCTCACATTCAAATATAATTTAGGTTCATCTAGGACGAGAGACAAAGATGGTGCTCGAGGAAACAAACGCAATTTCATGGAGATTTTTTACCCCTTTTTCCCCCTCAATCGCTTTTTTATGAACAGTAAAAATTCTCGTTAATCCGGACTCACGTATTAAAAGTAAAATATTTTAGCAGTATTTTAAAATGCATTCCATTTAGGCAAATATTCTAAATTACATGCCTATTGAAATTATTCATAAACAATATATCATTAATAAAATTAACATTTCAAAACCATGCTTATTTTGTATTTTAGTAATTCGAAACAAAATGGGAAATATATTACCAATTACTGTACTTTCAAATATTTCGGGTGGAAAATCATATATGCATATGGAATAATGTGGCTTTTGCATGTATGACTTGACCAGAAATTTGACACATTTGACATGCATCGCAGTACATGAACAATACCGTAATTTATGGATGACATATTCCATATACAGCAAAACCTGTCTAAATGCATCCTGTGTAAATGAATAACCTCTCTAAAAGCATAACTGTCTAATAGCATATTTTTCACCGGTTCGAAGAGTATGCTTTAAGTTGTATGTGTCCCATGTAGCCAGCCTACTGTATTTCCAATAAGGCTCATCAATGCTACATAAGGTACATATCTGCCATATCAATGCTACATAAGGTACATATCTGCCCCATCATTAGCTAAATATGGTCCATTCCAAATATGCATGCATTCCAACCATGGGTCAACGTTAGCCCAACGAATTTTGGTTACATGGACTACATCCAAATCAAATTCAGTATAACCAAAGCATCAATGGAGCATATTTAAAAATATGAAGTTATAGTTAACAAATTCTTAATGTTCAGGCTCTCACTGACCAATCAGCAAGTTGGTTCCGTGAACGCGCCTGTACCTTCCTAACCGCTTAACAGCTCAATCATATGATCAATTTTTTATGAGAAAAGCACTCGTACGTCTCTTTGGACATATCTTATAAACAATGGATTTTCATTGATGAACTTTGACATTTAGCATCTTTCAAAGTGGCTTATATATTGATACCATGTGTGTTAGAGGTAAAATAAAAAAAGAGAAATCCCAAAAACGGAGATGAATCCCGTGGTACGATGATTGAAAATTTCGCACAATATACGTCTATCGCATATATAACATATTTTTTTCCAAACTCCAAATATGCATACGTTTAAACTCAATTCTCACCTTGTAATCAGCCTCTCGACATAACAGCATATGCTACGAGCGGAAATACAAAAAAGAAATTCGATGCCACAACACGACTGATTTAAAATTCAATATATTATAGCCAATTTCAATTCTTCCTTTCTGATATATGCAAACTGATTACATTGTTGTTGTATTTTTTTTTTTTTTTTCGTCAAAGAGCAGGTCTGATACGAATTTTAAGAAAGGTGGCCCTGAAGCAAGAAAAAAAAATGCAAGGTCTTTGTAAAGTGCGGCATGTATTTAATACTTTATTTCTGCAAACACGACTTGTATTCAGAGAAGATAGTTAACGGACCATATATTTAAAAAGCAAATAGGCTCGCGAAAAAAGGTCCTCAGCAATCGTATCAACAAGACTCGTAGTGGCTGAAAAATACGCCATTATATAGAAATAAAACAACGCATTTTGCAGTCTAAATTCTCTGAATACGTGTTAACCCAAAAAAATAAGCATGGAAATCTGATAAAAAAAAGATAATTTTTAGCAAACGACCAAGCAATTCATAGGAATTTATGAACTGCGTTTTGTGTATGTACAGAGACTAGAAATAAGTAAAAAGAAATATATATCTGAGGCTCCCCGAATACTAAAATCTAAACTATACTTGTAGCGAATAAGGTGTGGCTGGCTACTGCACATATATGATGCACATTACATAATACAACCATTCTATTGAATGTTTGTTCATTTATTAGCATACATTTTTAATAATGACTTGGAATGACTTATAAAGTTTAGCATCATTAATTTTCAAAATTGCACTATTCAAAGGTTTACCCCCGGTTGGAAAACTTATATATGGACATGTGTGGTACATATACAGCCATGTATGTCTCGTATATAGAAATTTATGGCCCATATATAACCATGTAAGTACCATACTATAACCATATTTGATATTCGGCCTTTAATGAACCATATTTGACAAATGATGGGGGTGATTTGTGCCTTAATTAGCAAATGATTATTCATCTATTAGCAATACTAATTATCCGGCCAAATCCAATTTCTGGTCTAGCCATATATGTCCATACATGGCTCATATTTTTTTTCCACCCTGTCCGTAATTCAAACAATTCCGGTATCAATTATTATAACAAATGCTGCAAAACTATACGCTAACAATACATAGTAGAAAACAAAATTTATTTTTGAACCGCACTGGCGTTCAGTTAAGGAAATTACCTGCACACCAACCTCAGAATAAGCAAAAAAGTCCAACTAAACCTTATAATATAGTAGTGAAGCGGGCCAAACCGATAAAACCTATTTCCTAGAAAGCAAGTGTTGGGAAAGCTGCATAAATCTTTAAATTATTGCCATAGGATTTTGCAACCAAGGTGGCAATTCAAAAGGACCCTCGGAAAGCACACGGGAAATATGCAAGAGCACCAATCAAATTGAATACTGAAATCCACCGAGATGGTTTAAAAAAAAATACAAATGCAGTTTAGGAAAAAAATACTCTTTTTGCACAAAAGGTTGGAGTTTTTTCAAGCGGGGAAAATTTTCCAAAGGCAAATACAAGAAAAAATCCAAAAGGCTTAAGTAGAATAAGGAAGAAGAAACCGCATTTAACAAATCTTGTTTATCTCGGTAAAAGCAGTCGCTGCTGTTTTTGGATGAAATGGATTTGAATTAAGTGAATCAATAACTACCCTACACTAAAAGAGTGAAAAGCACATTGAAAAAACTTTTAGAAAATTTAGACATGTTGTTGGCATTTATGCTCTGTTTGCACACTGAATAACAATGATAAAAGATCGAGAAATTCCACACGATCATGTATATGTATTGCTATTATTGTTTACCTTATTGTACTGTAATTTGAGTGCGTATACGGGCTATTATACTGAAATATAATTGCGATTAAGGAACAAATGGTGTGTTGGAGAAATTAAACAACAAAATAATTAACTGTACAGTTACACTTGCAACAAATTTCAAGTGCTGAGAAGGAGAAATTACAATCATTTTCTAGATTGTTCAAATGTCTAGTAATTTTAATAAACGAAATTTTATAATAGTTTGTAATTACACGTTATAGGATTTTGGCTATAGATTTTGCTATAGAAATTATTATATATTGCAATACACCATGTGGACAGGGGGTAGGGAAGAGGGTTTTTTTGAATTTTTTTTGAATTTTGAAGAAATTTCGGGGAAGTCCTTTTTGAATGGCCCCTACTTGACTTTTGAAATAGAAAATAGGTCCTCAGTTTATAAACTGCTCACGAATATTATCTGGAGGCAAATGTGGCAAGTTTGCATTAAAACCAAAACATCCAGTGAAAAACATGTCGTGAAATAATATTTACCCTCTGGAAGGAGTCGCATATAAAACTTCTGCTTCAGTAGTTGTTTCACTTTTAATTAACATGATTTTCTTACCTATAAAATTAGAAAAAAAATATAAACGTCAGTTGAATGCACTTTACAAGCTAAGCAAACATGATGTGAAAAACTAAGATAGCGATCAATAATATTAACCAAAACTACTGTACGTTATTCGCTATACACGGATAAACCAAAATTCAGTGACGGTGGTATTTGAAACGATATATGTGGTACCAAAATCCAAATGTTGCCAAAAATACACTGAAAACATGGGGCATTCCTTGTACTAAAATGTAAAGTTATATTCCTGATGCAAATTTATTACTTCAAACACGATTAACTTAATGAATATAACTACTAATCACGTTGTAGCACATCTAAAAGTCTAATTAAAATAACGTTATCACTAACTTGAATCTACATTAACGCGTCGTTATATTTTATATTAGTCTTCGATTAAATTATATGAATAATGCAACCTGTCGTGCATATTCGACATTTCCCATCCATCGAAACCGCCCTATAGACGGAGATTGGCAGCGTTATTTCCTTTTATAGGGATTCAATAGGGGCATTGAACCTTCCCCTATTCTGCAACCCAAATAAAAATAAAGATAAAAATAAAAAAGCAACGTGCCAATGTTAGTCGCAAATTAAATTTTTTTCCCCTACGCAATGCGCTTGAATAGACAATTAAGGAGAGAGATGGGCGAATGGCTGCCAAATAAAAGTTGTCGATTGGGAATGATGTCCAATTGGGGAAAAATAAGGCAAGAAATGGACGGAATTCAAATGACGTTGCTTTTCAATGGCCGAATGCTGAATGGGACACGTTTCTGACATGAAAAATTATTCGATGAACGGGGGAAAAAAGTGGTAAAACGAAGCAGTTTTGCATGTTCATCTGCTTCGCATCTTCGTAATAAGAAAACTGGGGAAGAAATCAATAATGGGAAAGAAACGTACATACGTTAAGCTGATAATTTCTGCGAATCAAACGAAATTGCGAAAATCCAAACATGGGCACGGAGATTCCTATATAGATACTTCAAAGGGAAACAGCGAAGGATGAATACGAATATATTTTTATCAAATAGTGGAATCAATTTTTGAATGCACAAATACGTAGGCTCACGAAACAATAGAGTTTGAGCCAGTCAACGTTAACGAAACGATAACGAGAAACAGCGCGGGCGGCCGGGAATGTCATTGGAAAATCCATGTTTCGCATAGGGTAGTGCGAATGGGGGAGGAAAACTGGACAAAAATAGTATATACTTATTTGTATCATAATGTACAATATTACCCTTCGAAAAAACTGCCTCATGTTAACAACCTTCCATGGTTTTAAGGTTTTTATTGATGTGAAAGAACTGACCATACATATACTGCACCAATATACGTACATGTATGTATGGCTAATAAATCTTAGTATAAAATACCTTAATTTATAATACATGTCATATGTATATGGTGAAAACTTTACTAAGTGTAGACCATTGCAGGCAGTTTTATGTGGTCCATATACTGTATTTCCAAATTACATCATGGTTCATCGATGGTTAACGCGAAAAAAATGGTCCTGTGTGTCCAATTTCTGGTTATAATACTGTTTAACGATCATTTTATTTTGCGTGGTTCACATTGTTAAATCTGGCACATTATTTACTAAATATGGCCCATACATAGCACGTCTCGTTGTCCCCAAGCACAGCTTCGGGACGTCGAAAAAACCGAAAATCTTTGGGTGGATTGTTCAAATACTTTCGCACCAATAATTTGAAACATACAAACGTTCGTATAATTATTGAATATATAATTTGTCTGCCCGGCACCCGTAGAAAGGGCCTTTTCCCTTATAAATAAGTTACGGACGAGCAAAAACACAATTGAAAGTCGCAGTTCTCAAAGCAATGTCACTTACGAAAAAATATTTTTAGAAATCGTGCTAAGAATTTCATTCGTATTTAAAATCAACACTGAATATACTAAAGCAAATTTGTTCTTCAGAAAAATACGTATAAGATCGACCACATACATTATTGAAATGCAACAGATGGTATAATTGGCGCCTTTCTACAATATATTTTATTTGTAAATGCGATTATTTGCGACTCATTGATGGTGGATAAGAAGCAGTATCGTCCACATGCACATCGTCACGAAACATGTCAATATGAAGTAAAACGGGCCAATAACTTTGTACAGGATAATGGAATGAAGTTCGCAGCAAATCGGAAGTACTCCCGCGGTGTCATCGTCATTTTATTCATTTCCGTCGATATAATACGGAGAAATGGAAGTGGGTTTAATGGCGAATTAAAGGCGATCGCAGCGAGGACAAATGACAGGTTGGTCTTATTGGCTGACATTTCTTCCTCATCCTTTGGAAGGCCAAGGATCAACCCCTCAACTGGAGCTGGTTCTCAAAGACCTTTAGGGCTAAAACTCGGTCACGACGAATTAAATTCAGATCAATGTGCTAATGGCCAATGGATCCATTGGCCATCATGCCACTGCCGAAGGATTTACACATCTCAAGACCAATCCTCAAAGCCAAACTTCTGTTTGAGAATGGCAAGATCTGTTCGCCCTGTTTTCTAAAAGCGTCAGAGATGCCCCTCTTCCATTTACCGATTTATAAAACAAACCATAAAATTCCCCTCAAAAATGACACTAAAGATACTTAATCGCACATAAAAACGACCACACGTCCATCTGTTTTAACCGATAACAGTTAAATTATAGAAAAATCGATACCTATGATAGATACAATAATTATCAATGATAGAATAAAATTTCACTGACATATACCACTGATTAAAACAAATTTATGAAAAGAGCTACAGGGATTTTGTAAATATATCCAAAATTGTTGCTCGTTTTGTGTCTTCGATATTAAACTAACAATCAAAAGGAAAACAAATGGTTTATTTAAAGTTTTAAAACAATATTGAATATGAACACCTGTTCGTTTCGTATTATTTTAACAACCAAATTAACGACAAACAAAAGCAATGTTATATTTTAAAAATCATAATCTTACTATAAATAAAGATATATTAAAGAAGTAAAAAATGATGTTCGTGAAATAAGACAATTCGTTGAGATTTAGTACTCGGAATTCTCAACTTGAAACATATATTTACATAGAGTAATCAAACAAATTTTGAAAGTTATTTGTATATTTTATGTACGAAATATTTGCATTCAAAATATTGTGATTGAAGCTAACAGAGTGGAAAACTCATATATGAGCCATGTGTGGGTGGATCTTAAATTGAACATATACATTTGACCATATACAATATATACATGTATGAGTATGTTTGATTATGTGCTTGCATAGCCATGTAAACCATATACATGTACAGTATATGAACATGGTTAAACTATTTTGCATAATACCTTAATTAATGGATGTTACATGCCATATATGGTGAAAATATAACTACATATAAGCACATATACATTATCTAGACCATTGCAGTTTTATGTAGCGCTTATATACTGTATGTCCAATATTTCTGCTCATCGATAGCCAACTAGTGTTGACCCATCATTGACTATATATAGTCCATACAAGGCCCATACATGGTCCTATGTATGGACCACACATCTTATACCGTATTTCCAATATCGCGAATCGATGGTTAACTAATGTGGGCTCCTAATTAACAATATACCACATATGGACCACACATACCCATATGTAGGTTTTCCACCCTTGCGAGATTTAGCTTTTCATTTTTGAAAATGAAAATTTCTTTCACAATGTAAATATTTGGAAATACGTTTTAAGTTTAATTTATATTACTTAGGTTTCCATTCAGTTAATAACTATATACGAAGCGTATAGTACGCGATGAGACTTACTAATATAATGATATGCAAATAAGCTAATTGCCTCATTTAGGGCATACGAAATTTGGAATTCATTTGCATGTTTGCTATTTTTTTTGTTTTTTTTGTTTCTCCTCACATTTTTCTAGCTCACTGATTGCCAATGAATAGGAGTTGCAGGAATCAGGTCGCGAATAACGTTTGCTAGGTCAGGTGAAAATGCTGTTAAACACGAACACGGAGCTATTTTAAGCCCCAAATCGCTTCGGATGGCAGCTTCGAAAGAGAAATGGGATTAAAAATGGAGGTCGAGTGGATTAAAATGCCACAATTCGCTGTGAAAATATGCTTCCACAAAAGCTCTCAGAAAAATTTCTACAAAATCGGCCCTGTGTGCAATGTACTACACATGGGACAGAAATTATATCGTAGATCCCAATCCAATGTGAAAATACTATAGAAATATATATTTCGTCAACATCTCTGATCTATCTTATAGCGAGAGCATATAAAAGGTGTTTATCGTTAGCAATAGACATTTCCACACATCCTAGGCCTAAGATGCCACTCGCGAATAGCAAACATAAAAAAGTACGAGTGCTAAGCCGGTATACAAAAAGCGAAATCCTCTTTTTTTTCCCCGCTCTCCTTAAACACGATATTTACATAAGAAGGGGTGCTTAAGTCTGTAATCCGGTTCATCTAGAGCCATTCCTACATTTTCAGTATGTTTTTCGTTGAAAAAATACATTCGCTCATCATTATGGGTTAATTCGCTAAACCATGAATCTATAGCCACGTGAAAAAGCTATATACGGCTATCTATGGACTTGCATGTGACTTGTATATCCATGTTTATACCACATATGGTCATACTTAAATGGACTATCCTTATACATTTCGAATTTTCTCATATGGGGCCATTCAAAAAGGACGTCCCCGAAATTCCTTCACAAACTGACATCCCCTGCCCGCACAGTGCATAGACGTCCTTAATTATTTTTTTTGAAAAGTAGGGTGTCCAGAAAATTTGTTGGAACATGCATATCAAGGTTCATCCTGTAACTTTCCAAGTACTCGTCTCGCTATCAAATCCACGAAATTCCATTGAGTAGGTATAATTTGACCATAAATTTATAAGCTATGTTCCATGGATGACGATACATTCTTTATAAGGCTATGAATTCATAACAAACCTGCACAAGTCTCACACTTCTTTCATATTACATGATTTTAAGAATAAGACCAATCTCGTAAAATTGCTGCATTGCCATTATGGTAACACTCATTTTACTACGAATGAACGAAATGAGGCATTTCACGGTAAGAAAATCACAATTTTATCGACAAATTTGCAAAGATCATCTCGTGGAAGCCATCATTTTGTTTGAAATAAAAAGGTACGAAACTCCATATGTGGTGGTTACCATGGATACCTTTTTTCGTACCTCGACACCCTGTCGACCCTAATTAAACATAAATGGACATTAAAATTAACCTTATAATGAGTTAGTATTTAACGTTTCAAATAATTACAGAATTCTTACATTCATGATTTCAAGATCATATAATTTCATGAAAATTTGACAAAAAAATCTGGAAAAATGTGTTCAGAATCTTGATTCTCCATCGAGGAAAGACCGAAATAAATCCTCAGGTTTTTTTTTGATACTAGATAGTTGTTATTCAATGGACGTAGTGCATTCGTTTCACGTTTTTTTTCAAAGTGGACGAATGATTTCTAAGTTCGGCCATTTTCATCGTTGGGAATGGAGCCGCTTTCAGCAGACCGATTCATACTCATCTACACTATCAAGCTATGAACGGCTCCCATTTATTTATTTATTTTTATTTATATATATATTTTCTACGCGCAATTCCCATGATCCCTACACCTCGTCTTTTTCAAAACCGCCTGCCTTTGCACTATTTCGTCAGCCCAGTTTTTCATCTAAAAATCGACCCGAATCCTGAGAGGTCAGTGGCTCGTATGGCATGCCAAAGTAATGTTGCAGTTAAGAAGAAGGGGTAATGCCAGTCTGGGCATCGATGTCTGATACATTTTCAACTGAAAACGAGACGTGCGAAGGTTATGGCTCAAGCCAGTCATTTTGCTAACGCATATTGATAGAATCCTTAAATCAGATGAACATTTTAAACAACAATTTAAACTGTGGAGTTTTTAATTTAACAAAGGATTTTAATAGAAATGTCTATGAAATTGAATTGGTTTATCAGGAAACTATACTTTTTACATGATTATAATTTAACGCAAAATATGCTAGAAATCAACATATGTGCCGCCAAGTAACCACAGGTGTGCCGATGAATTTTGGAAGAAGGGCAAAACGATTTTATTTAAGCTATGCATGAAAAAAATTTCTTACTTTCTTAATACATTACATTTTTTATACATTCTACCAAAATTTCATAAGTTTTTGGTATAACAAAACAAGGTTTTATAAAGCAATTGGTTATGTCATTAGTTTGGTCCTTTGATTCACTTATATGAAAGTATCTTAAAAACTTCCCTTAATTTATTATACGATACATTGGCATGTTTATCTTTATTCTTTATTTTAATATGAACATGGATATAGAAATGCCATTCGATATTAATATATAATTTTGGTATATTTAATTTTAGAAACCTAATTTTCAATTTAAAAAAGTTTTAACCTGTCAATTAATTAGATATGATATTAACATTTGAAGCAAACCGAATCTTAAATTTCTAAAATTAAAAAGTATCCTAATTACGCTTAGCACAAGAAAAACGAAATGTTTGTGCTGAAACATGTCCTACATCTATGTGAAAAATATTGCGTAATATTCTCCATAGCGCCACGCATTTTTTCAATGATAGAAACACTGAACACACGAATTTCGGAAACGTCTACACGTAATGCATAAGTCTAATAAAAGCTCCAATCTTTCCGTTTTACTTCACCATAAGGCTGAGGATGCAATGCGTATACAAACGCAATTTTCGTTGGATCCGTTCCAAAGGTTTACAAATCCTCGGAAAAACTTGTATTTTGCGGGATAAATGCGAGAAGTATGACAGATTGCTGACGGTGTGCGATGAGAAAATAAAATTAACGTCTCCCCAAACGCCTAAGTCTTATTTTATTTCCTTCAGATGCCGTCAAATATAACAGGGGGGGTCTGCGGCATGCGGGGAGAACCATCCCTCTCCTATTGGCCGCACCGGCAATTGCCAAAGCTTTAACTGCGCCATTATTTCACACTTATTCGAAAACTGAAACATTTAACAAGTATTATTCGGCGAAAATAAAATGCCTCGTATAAAAGTTACTACATGAACGATAAACAATGGATGCGTTATTCATCTAAGGAGATACTTTAAGCATAAAATCAAGGAAATGGTTTGCCAAAGCAAAGCTAATACAGTTTCACGAACGACACCTGAACCTATAGAAATCTCAAGGAATTCAAAATGGTTGTCGACTTACAGCTACAATTATCGCTGAAACAATAGTATCAAACAAATACATTGGAAATGCATCCCCAAATACAAACTCAATGAAGCAGGCACGAAGTCTACCCTGTATAACATCAAAGCTAGCAGTGATTGCTTATGGTTGGGGGCCTATGTTGCAATCGGAATATTAAAAATACAAACGGAACACGTATATTAAGTTTTTATTCATATAATGACGACAGATATTCATGAAATTTAGATATTTAATTAAGGTTAATGTAACGAAATTTTCAAAATGTGCAGGCTACCCAGAAATTTATACCACAATCAGCGAAAATAAATGCGATATTGCCATGTATTAAGCATTCATTTCTATAATGATGACACATCAAGATGAAATATAGATATTTCGTAGACGTTAATGCACTGAAGTTTTAAAATAGAGAGATTAGAGAGTTTTAGCCAGCCAACGTTAACGAAACGATAACGAGAAACAGCGATAGCGGCTAGGAATGTCAAAGACTACCCTATGCGAAGCATGGCATTTCAATGCCATTCCTGGAAGCCAGCACTGTTTCTCGTTATCGTTTCGTTAACGTTGGCTGGCTCAAACTCTATTGAGCCAGCCAACGCCTTAACGTTAACCTTAACGTTAAAGGTGGGAAGAGAGGATCCACGGACTGAACTACCCAATGAACTAACGTCATGCGTGGTTCTTCCCTTCCCGCTTTTAACGTTAAAGTTAACGTTAAGGCGTTGGTAGGCTCAATCTCTCTAATATCTGCCGGCTACCCTGTATAACAACAAAGCTATCAGTGATTGCTTATGATTAAGGGGCAGCAGTTAAACCGCAACAAGAATACAGAAAATAAATACGGCATTATCATATTAAGTTTTCATTTATATAATGACGACACGTCTAGATTAAATGTAGAAATTTCGTTGAGGTTAAAGCAATGAAGTTTTAAGTATCTGCAGGCTACCCCGCACGACAACACAGCTATCAGTGATTGCGTATGATTAAGGGGCAGCATTTATACCGAAATTAGAATATACAGCAATGCGAACATAAACATGACATTCAAATAATAAATTAAGTCTGCATGGTGTAAATACATCTGGCTTAAATGCTGATATTTCGTTGAGGAAAATGCAATGAAATTTTCAAAATGAATGAGCTACCCTGTAAAGCATCAAAGCTTTCGGTGATTGCATATCATTAAGGGACAGTAAAGTAAAGATCGCATGACCTTAGTTCCAAAAAAATCAATAGGTATTCGCGATGCTTTTTTTTCAGATATTTTAGTCATCTCACGAATGGCCAATGTCCGAATTGCCACAATAGAAACATCAACAACAAAAACAAAACTCAAAAAGCAAGCAAAAAAAAAATCGCTTCCTAAAAATCACTATAGGACCAATAAAAGCAAAGTAACCTTTCATGTAAAGCTTTTTCAAGCAGTTTTTCCCCCACTACTTAAACTTTCCAATAGTGTGTTATTTTCTTAATATTTTTTTTCCCTTCGTTGCAGTCAGAACGACTGCAATAATTGTAAAATCAATGGCATTATTTTGCGATTGGCGATAGGATGAATAACGACCTAAGCCATCAACAACCTAACCATCACAAAAACCACTTTATTCTAAATTTCTTTTTATAGATTAACATTATGCAAAACTGACGTTTATGCATGAATTACTTTACAAAAAATACGAATCTCCCCGAAGGAAACAAAAGAAACAAAAAAACGAAATGTGTGGTGTTCTTAACAATCTTTCAGAATAACATTTACATTTCCGAGAATTAAGAGAAATTAAAGCGCAAATTGGATATTTCTACGAATAATTGCACCTACTCGTGTCATTAATTAGACAATAACGTACGTAATTAGATAAATGCATTTGGTGCATTTTGAAATTAGTTTATGTTCCATCTAGATTCAACATGGTACATATTGGGAGTTACAAGTTGAAGGACCTCTTTATATTGGTCACTGTGATATTTCTTAAATCAAGTACTTTATTAGCTTTTTTAAATTTTAAATGATTACATCTTCAGTTAATTGAATACTCATTCGCATCTTTCAGGATGAATTGCTGAACAACATGTCATGTTTCTAAGATGTTTCTGAAATATTTCAAAAATCATAAGTATTCCTATTTCCTGAAATAAACACTGAATGGAATGTTTGATCCACAACACTTGTCTCAGCTTGAAGAACTACAACTGCTTCAAATAAGATGCCCAAGAACAGAGGTTACCATTAGACATCAATCTATGCTTCTACTAGAAACCTAGAACAATATTTGCGAAAATGTTGACCCAGTAAATAAATGTAGCTTCTTCGACCTTTGTTCCCCACATCAATCATAATAAGAGTTGCCACGAATTAAATTAAGAAACATGCATTAAATTGCATTTGCTATAAATGCACGATGGTCAAAGTCAATTCAAATTTTTCGAAAATTGCAATATAAGGGTCTTAAAGGCACGGGGGATTTGGATAGACCGACACTGTGTAATTTCGTTAAAACGTGGTATAAATTGTAATTTGCTAGATGACTGACTATCCTCCGAAATTGCACCTTTCCAAACTTAGGGGCTACGGGAAGAATTAATCACGAAACAAATTATATACGGCTTCAATCAATGTGCGTAATAATTTATGAGGCTAAGCCTGTCATTCCTGATTAAATGTTGAACATATTGTGACCGTGTGCGAGCGAAAGTATTTCACAAATAATTAAAGAAATGCGGAGGAACAATAGAGGTGTGTTTGACCACCACTGAGAATAAACGCTGCTTTGAGGTCAAAGAAAACCTAGCTTCTGTATTACAACTCATGACTGAATAAAAGAAAATACTTTGTCAATATCAAATCCTATTATACCTGAAATCCAATTTAAACAACTTGTATACTAGCTCCTGTACAGGGTGGGTAGAAAGTGCCATAGTCACTTCCTACAGAAGGAAAAACGTTGGCGATTCTTATGTAAATTCTTACTTTTAACACACTAAGTAACTTTGGACCAGGCTTCGTTTTGCCCATTTCGAATGTTTTAAGACTGGAGATTCACACTCTTCCGTCATTTTGTGTTTTTGATAATGTAGTCAAAATTTCATCTTTGGGGGGATAAACTATATAACCGATGTTGTTAAAGCAGGTAAATATAGTGCATTTATAACTTAACTATTACTTATGTGATTAACAAACATGTGTAAAAGTATACGTTTGTCAAAAACCAGACATGAGTGGGATAATATGAGATCCAAACTTAAATTTATACAAATATGATCATTTTATTCTGTATTTTCTTATTATTTAACTCTCAAAGTAGGGTCCCCAGTGTCAGCTGGTCAGTAGATTAATTCCATATGTTTAATTCCACCTGTTTTTAGACATATATGGGAAATATCATATATGGAGATGGACGCAGATTCTACATATAATTCACCGCGAAATTAACCCACACGATGCCATCAATTTAGGGCAGCAATTGATAGAAATATCATTGCACCACCAGAGAGTTAATCTATAATTATTAAATCGTAATTATTGAAAACTAACCAATTCTTGGACTGAAGATGTTTAAATAGCTAATAATGTTTTCCCATTTCTCATTAATAAAATAAAATATGCAAGTCATGTCTATTATATAAATCAGGAACATCATTTGAACGAGTATCTCTCTTGACCATGTCAATATTCTTAAATTTCTAATAGCATTATTTATACAACCTATTCATTAATTTCCATCAAGTAGTTCTCTCTTTAAAAAGTAAAATAGCCTTAGACAAAGGAGATCTTGAATAAGATGAATGGTTGAGATAAGAGGCTAGATTGACTGTACCTAACTACTAAAACATGAACTTTCCTAAATCTTTCAATAATTTAACGAGGATAATGGGATCTCTTCAGCCTCAAAAAATGCGGAAAATCTCGATATAACAAATACGCGGGAATTACCCCTCTCTGCCAGCGCCCCAATTATGCTAGGAATGCAAATTGCTTCCATCAAATTTCCAATGCACGAATGGCTAGGAACATAAAGAGATCCGATGATTTTCAATTGAGTAATTTTGGGCTAAGAGAGATTATTTCTCCCTTAGATCCCCCAAATATGCTAACTATTGCATTAGAAAGACATGCGGCGTTTGCTCCCCAGGCTTTTTTTTTTATTAGGATAATCAGACAGAAGCTTTTTTGTGCCTAATCGTTTTTGAGTGCTTCCATATCACCGTCATTGCTCTCACCCTTAGGGCGAGTAATTAGAAAAGAATTAAGATGATTTTCATTTTGCCATCATCAAACTCATCCCCGAAGTAGATGCCGCTGCACGTCTATTAAATAAAGAAGATTTAGATCACAAAGACAAAAACTAAAGCGGAAAAAACAGACCTAAAAAAATCACCCATTATGAAAAACACCTAAAAAAGACAACAAATCGAGATTGAAAGTTTTTATTTGTTCTGTCAGGTCCGGGGGAAACACCAAATATGAGTCATGTATAGACAAACATGACTAGATAACACTGAGCATATATAGCCAGGCTTGCCCATATTTCCTCGATATGTCCATGTATGGCTATAACCTACATAATCAAATATGCAAATGTTTGGTCATTTCTAACTATAATTTATATTGGGCATTTTATGATGCATGCGTGGTTCATCATTACCTAATTAAGGCCCATATATGGTTCATCAGCACTTAATTAAGGACCACACGTGGCTATATAACCCATCAATGGCAAGATATTGTTCATGTACATGATTAAATATGGTCCGTATTGGCCCATCAGTAGCTAATTAGGGCACTTACATGGACCATCAAGAGCTACATATGACCAACTCATGGCCCATACATAGTCATATATAAATTTTCCACACCTCAATCTTTTGAACAGAACGTAACACTACGTGTATATGAAACTTCAGGTTTAATTATTTACATTATAACTTTTTAAATGCAATATGTTTTGTTTCAGTTAGTTTTAATCTTACTTAATATTTTAAGAAACGCCTGATCCAAATATTTTGCACAACACGCATGTACTCGTATATATTATCTTTACATGCCATGTATGTATGTATGTATGTATGTATGTATGTAGGTTAACATGTAGGTAAATACATGTGTTACGATATACACATGAATAAAATTACAGAATTACAGAATAAAATTGTAGAATATGTAGAGAATTTACAGAATATACGAGAATATTTCCTATATTTTTTATCTTTGCATAAAGTCAGGTTGCAGCATTGGCATCCAGATTATTATATTTCGTTTAGTACCCATCATCCTTTAGCTACCTCAGCCTGTTCGTCGCCTAACATTGAGATGGCCTATTTTGCATAATGTTATTTTTACTACAATCCCCAAGCCGAATGTATCCTAGCAAAGATAAGACAAAACAAAATGAGCGCTTGTCATAATATTTAAATTAGTCTTGCAAATGAAGGGCGATGAATTTTATCAAAGTTCAACTTGAGTTTTATCGAATAAATAGAGCAGTTTTTTACATTCATTTTTTATCTTTAGACCAGTATGTACTACATGTACGTATATTCTTTGATCAAAAATTCTTTACTCCGTTGATTAGTACTGCGGTTGCCCCACACTGTGAAAAGTGACTTCATTGAAAGTATATTTTCACGTTCAAGTATGGTTAAAATAGTATTAGAGAGTTTGACAGCGAGGGCGGCCCGGAATGGCATTGGAATGCCATGCTTTGTATAGGGTAGTCCTTGGATGGCGCAAACTCTATTGTTAATAAAAATAATACGTTTTACAACATATTACTTGGTTGTCTAGGACTACTTTAGTAAGTTTAATATACCTAAAATTTAAGTAAAATTGAACTAACGATAGTGGACATTTTGTAGGAAATTAAACCCCGGAATACGGTGAATACAAACCAACTTAATGCCGAAATTAAATTCGGATGACATTTTCAAAATTAAATAATATACAAATAATCATCCACTCGAACTATTTCGACCAATTTCCTCTAATGAAATTTTAGCTCTATTATCAAATTTCTTTCATTACCCGAATATCGATGATTGCCTTAATGGAGAGATCTGTTGTACAGCAGGCTACATTTCAATCATAATAAAACTTTATTTATCCCTTTGCATCCCTTTTTTGCCAGAGCCAATCTTGGACCAGATCTAGTTCGTGTTGTATAGCAACTATTTTTATCTCAACATTATTTCTTTCGACCTCCATACAGCTTTAAGAAGAAAACGATATCCCAAGAGACAAAAAAAAGAGAAAGTAAGAGAGAGTAGAAAATAAAGCAAAAAAAATATGTCTGAAACCGATTTCACAAACCCGAAAACTACTAGAAACCCCTTCTACCATTCCTTTCATTCGCCCGGATTCTTATGGGATTTTGTGAAAGGTCAATGTATGAGATACTTTACTGAGCCGAAGAGGAAATCTAAACGGATCTCGACACACTGGAGAATTTTACAAAAATCTGTATAACAACATCACTGACAAAAATGCTAAACAAATTTTCAACTTATGAGAACCACGACTAGCACCAGAAGAAATGGTACCACTTACACTGTATAAACCATGAAATATGAGGCGATTAGAGACCAACTAACCAATTACAACAGGTTAAAAAGGCTCTCGATAAATGCATATGCTCCAAATATGCTTTAAAAGGTTAATTGATGAGGTATAAACCGATTAATCAAAAAATTCACTGGTATAAAATGTTTCTTTTGCTCAAATTAGTAATTTGATAGCTTTAAGATGGTCATAATTTCCGTCCCAAAGTTATCCCATTTTGTATATTGGGATAGGGCCTTTTTCAACCAATATTCAGAGTAAAAAATTATGTTCAATTCTGTAATAAAATAGTTATAGCGTTTAACGTCAATATTTGGAGTTAAAAGACAGTTTGAGCATGACACACGTCTTTATACTTACCTCAACTTCAATGGCTGGACAGGAAGAACCCCGCATGCGCACCCATTACATTTAGTTAGTTCATTGGGTAGTTCAATGCGTGGTTCCTCCCTTCCCGACATTAAAGTTAAGGTAAAGACGTTGGCATTGCGTAAACTGTCTATTAGTAAATTAAATATTACCATAATACAAGGTTGTCAGTTACTTCCCCCCCCCTTGTCCCAAAGTATCCACATTTTACGGTACATCTCTTAACCTATAATTACCTGCGATCAAAAAAGTTATATAACTATTACACCCTTCGATTCCTCACATTTTTTCCATCATGTAGATAACTCGCTAACAGTATTCTTGCGAATTATTACCATATATGCAAATAACCGTTTAAGGGCGAAGAATTTGAACATCAAAAATAAATGGAAAATCATGGCATTTTTATTTGCCTATTCCCTCGACATAATCCTAAAGTCTAAAATAAAAAATGAGCCAAAGGCAAGTGCTTTGTGTACGCTACCTGATCCATCACTTATGACGGCACGAACAATGCACGATATATACCCTTGTTTCCCTCAGGTTAATCCATATAAGAAAAAATATTGAATACATCAGCATGATACATGCCCATCACGACCGTATACAACGTCAAAAATTAAAAAAAACGTCTGTATTGAACGACGTAAAATAGCATTTATATGCGAGTTTTATTCAGATGCCTTTTTTTATGAAATTTCTGTAACTTCTGTACAGGCTTTCCTGGTGTTTCCCCTCAATTCTGAACACATTTTAGCTGCAAGGCGGATAGTGTGAACTTTCAAATGACAAAATCCAAACACGTTTCCATTGAAAGCTTATGGGCAAACACTCTGAAATTCCTCAAAATGCATTAAGGATTGCACTCAAAGTCATGGCAACCATATTTGGATTGTCTGGTTTTGACGCCTCAAAAAAACTACACGTATTTTATTTCCTATTGGTTTAAAAAAAATATCAAAATTAAAAAACGAGCTAATGGAAATAAAGTTAAACCAATGACGGAAATTTATTCTGATAGTCTTAGCTGTAAAATAACAATGTTTTATATTCGGACCATGAATGCAGAATGTTTTTTCCTATATGTGGCTAGACCTGAAATTGGGTACATAGTATATGACCATATAAGTGCCTGAAGGACCATACGTGTTCTCATGTCTATGCAAGGCCATGTATAGGCAGTCGAGCCCGCTTAATTTCACAGCGACCCGGCAAACCGAAAATGTGCGTTTATCCGGTTTGTGCAATTATTCGGTCACAATTCCATACAAAAGTTGCACATGGGGCATGCAAAATACTTGCATTTATCTGGTTTGTGCAATTGGGTTCGACTGTACATGTAGATGTCTACACATGTATACCGGAAATGGCTATTTTGTGCATATAAACATGTCTGTAATTGCATGGTATACAGTCGAACCCGCTTAATTGAACAAACCGGAAAAATGCACATATTTTTAAAGCCCCATGTGCAAGTTTTGTATCGGATTGTAACCGGGTAATTGCATAAACCGGTTAATTGCACATTTTGGGCTTACCGGGTCGCTGTGCAATTAAACGGGTTCGACTGTACCATTGTAGTTTAATGTTTACCAGTATGCTATATTTTCAATATGGCTCACCCGGATATCCATATCGAAAAAGTAAAGCTCGTTGATCATATAGTAAGCCAGAATTTCGATTTAAAGTGACCACCATCTCAACCAAATCGAAAACTGTCATAAATAATTTTACATAAAAAATGGTTTGTGTTCGCCCTCCTTTAAAATTCTGAGAAAATTTGACGAAATAACATCTGAAAGCAAGCGGGTGTTTGCCACCTTCCTCCGTGTGTTTGTCTTGCAACATTGTTCAATTTGAGAGCAATAAATAAACGATGAAACGGACAGGTGCTATCGTCGAGTCAGCAATCTAGCGGTCTAAAGATGTCAGTAAATTACCATTGGGAGAAAGTGGCAAGCAGTCGATCGAGTTTCAATTAAAGCGGAAGAAAATCGAGGCAGAAATCTATCGCCTTCAACCAAAAAGGATCAAGACGAAGAAAAATGAAGACGAATGAACAAAAGTGAAGTTAAATGCAAAAGATGGACAAAAGGAAGCCATTGTCAACAAATGCTTCATCATTTATCGCGATGCCGGCAGTCAAAGAGCGAAAGTGATAAATTTCAAAACGACTAATCAATGAGATAGCCTATGCTAATATCTGACAGCACGAACATATGGGACATTCGCATGACTTTTAAATAAGTCATTCAGGAAGTGTATTATGCTGTACGTCCAACACGCTTTCCATGATAAATCAAACTTACTTAGAAGATGAACTGATAGGTCAACGACAGAAGATTTAACTTACTTTGCCAAAAATAAAAATTACCCGGATAGTGACAAATGATCTGTGCTAGATATGCCATATACAGTATGGTATCTTCTATGTTTGCACCCAAACTGCTCCATATCAGCGTATGGACTTAATCTTGCCTATGTTATGTATGCATCAATGAGCAATATGAATACAAAGAAGAAATGATATGGGCATGTATTTTCGGGGATCGCTTCTCAAAAGAGAATATATCATGGTGTCCAGTAAATTGTTTGGGAAAATTCAAGCATGTTTCAAGGCTTTCAAGGATCATCCAGTACATTTCAAAATACAGCGACCAATTATTACAATATTTTTCCAAAGGGTTAGAACTTTTTTCTAGTAAGTTTAAAAAGAAAGTGTATATTGATAGGAAATTCTTGCATAAACTGATGTTTAAACACAATTGCCAAGCATAATTTCAACCTTTTCCAGGGAATGAAAAATCCAAGTACATATCCCAACTTTCCTGAGTTTTAAAGCTACATGGACACCATGATATATCTATAAGAAATTAATCACAGAAATTTAAGTATAAACAAACCAAATTGTTGACCCCAAAAAGAAATGCAATCAAGACCCAGTCTCACACACCCACAGGAGCTCTAAAACTGCCAATTTCTCCTGCTAAAAATAATTGACTTTAATAACCGTTCCTGCAAAACTGTAATTATTTATGAAGGCGGTTAAAGTCAGCCAATTGCGAATTACAAAGTGACGACAGCCCCAAAAAAGTGCAACACATTACGACGCGACGCACACACAATGTTGTTTGATAGTTCATAATTATAGATATTAAAAGTCATCAGAAAAAAAATGAAGTTAATAACAGGCGAGACACGTGTGCATTGTGAGGGATACAAATATTGATCTAGGCAAGATCAATGCAAATTGCACGACACCCAAATAGCTTCTTCAGGTCAAAATAACAATAAAAAACTAAAATGAAACACTAACTGTAACATTGTAAAATTAAGCTTTCAGGGAAATTATGGAACATGAATTTTACAAGAAATATTGCATCTTTTAGGCAATGCAACAAGTTATTTTAAAATAGTAATTTCTAAAAAATTACATCTGAATGTGTCAGACAGTTTCATTCTTATACAGATATAAAAACTTGCCAATTTTTTGATAACTCGATATCACATTTAATATGTTGCTAAGGGGATCAACACCCTCATAGGTAATACAAACATTACATCGTGAGATGATGATGTCAGGTATGAGGACGACAGGTTTGTTGCAAATTGCCTTAAAATCGACATTTATTGAGAAAACATACTTATGTGGTGTTAAGAACAAGTTTATAATTTTATTATTACATGTAAATGGGTTGGCATTTTCCCAAAAGGGTACTAGGGTCATTTTATGGTAATAAGCATAAGTATATGCACCCTTTGTCAGATTCACCCTTATAATTCGTGCATTCGTTTCCTACGTGAAATTTCACTATGCCTCAATGAACATCGCTATCTATGAACCTTTTTTTAGCACACAAATGCCACTTTCGCAAAGTCAATGGGAATCCAATAAAGGGGGGATAAGAAATACCACTAGGGGCGCTAAGAGGTTCGAGACGTAATAATCTTGCAGACAAAAGCAGATAGACGATCGTAGATATGCCACCAAAATTGCCATTTCGATACGGAAGGAAGCATTCATTCAACATTGTGGAAAAGCTTGCGGGTTTCCAAGCCATTATAGCCATGTATATTAGAGCATCTTCCCCTACATAGCAAGGGCAGATTCAGCCTCAATTCAATCAAATTCCCCCATTGAAAGGCAAGTTGGGATTCTCGACAACTGGATCGGTTTACCAAATTCATTTGACAACCTAGAAATTCCGATCACGAAGGGAGGGTAAAGTGATAACTACAGCAAAAAAGAATGGGATTGCACTGTTTACTGGCACATGGGAGAATCTCAATTTCCACATGTCAGAAACATGCATAGGACGTGTTCAGGCCAGCGAACACGAACCTCATTTGGTCAATTTTCATTCAATTTTTGAATTTGGTGATCTTAAATAAGATGACTGTCTCCATTAGTGATTGAATTTCTAAAAAAATCGGCGTGTAATCCTCAAGAACGTCTACTCATCCTTAATATATTTGACGAAAACTAAAGATTAATATAATCTTCGAGTAATTGAATATAACATTGTCCAAATGCAAAACTACATGTCAACTTCCATGATTCGAGGAAGTGTCACCACAGTCCTCCATTAGTGTCCAACATAAAGAGGTTCAACTACAGGCACGTACATTCGCTTTGAAAATAAGGGGAAAGTTTCATTGGATGTGACTGCATTAAAGCGCATAATATAAAATAAAAGCCAAATATGTACACGAGAAAATTAAACCGTTTTGTCACATGCAATTACTGGGAAATTTCTGCAGAAAATGACTGTCATGTATGGATGGACACGTACCACGGTTGGCATCGCGAGAAAGGGGGGGGATGGGTGTAAGGCGTAAACTGTCGGGGAAGAGGGGGGGATTTTCGTTCGTAGCAATTTCGAGCCATATACTAAGGCCGATAACCTCGTTATACAACATCAGAAATAAGTAATGCAAGCATTTTTACAGCGAATTCGCCTCGACCGATATGACAATATTGCTCTTCGCACGCTAACATAGAAATAAAAAAGGAAAAATAAAACAATACAATTTGCAGAGAAAATAAACAGTAACCAAAATGCTGCCCCTGGAAAACGCGTTTCATAGCAATCATGCACTAACGGCGTGCTATGGAAGAAAGCACCGAAATTGAAAATCAGGGGCTGCAGGATATTTCTAAGAAATACCGAAACACTAAAAATGCTTATTACAAACATCAAAAATAGTCTAAAGTCCGTTAGTTTGACCTTATTTAATACATATTCATAGTAACCCGCATAAAAATACTGTAGATTACAGAATGTACTTGTATTTATTCAACGCTACAGATGCTTTAAGTGAGCAGAAATACGCATATATTTGCAGTATTTTTTGATGAACAGATCTTAATTATACACATGTCTTACATTCTCTATACAACAATACTTTTCAAAAAATCTAAATAAAACATGATGTATTATATTCATTTTATTTAAAGTCCTAACATTTTAATAACTTTTGATGATCGCAATAGATGCATAATAAAATAACCACAACTAATTTCCATTCACTGAAAAACCATTTATATTCTGCTATAGCCGTATTAAATCTAAATGACACCGTTCAAAAATCGCATTAAAAACTTATTAAATATACGGACTACTTATAGACACAACGCTACAAACATGTATTATTCAACGCGTCGTAGTTTCTATAGGCAACAACAAAAGTTGCGATCAATTTACGGATTTATCCTACTTCACTGCTGATTGGTGAAACATTGGCCAATGGTCGGCATACTCGATTCAATACTTGGCCTAATGTATGCTTTTGGTAACGTAAATTAAGTCCGGATTTCGATATACAATACAACTTTTATTTTTCAAAACCAGATTTTGCATAGACACCAATTCGCGTGATAAATGCGACAGATCTATCTAACATGGTGCTACTAATCCGAAATAATAGCAGCAGGAGGGCATTGTGGATTATCGGCTTATTTAAAATAAATGTTGCTAAATTAGTTAGCATAGATACATTAGCGATGTTGCTGCACTTCGGGTGATTGCGATGGATTTTATTTTATGAACAGCTTTTGTCAATAAGCTCTATCAATGTCACTTCTTTCCCTATAAGCATTTCACGATATCAAATTTCCAACGCTGAATTGCATTGCTAATGTCAGCGTTTATACTGTACGTGTACACACAGGAGAGAATGAATATCGATAAAATAAAACGTCCACATGTATAGTATATTCATACTTGAATGACACGTCTTTAAAAAAAACTGGGGCTCGAAAAATATACCAGTTATAAAAGTTTAACAAACAATGCACTGTATGTTAAATGAAAAAAAATCAACATTTATGAGCATTCAATATCCTCTTTACCAAACAAACAATTCTTTCCAATATTCGAATTGTATTCTTAAGTTACATCTTTACAGCTGTATAAAGTTTCAGCTATTCACAGACAAATTGGGACTTTCAGTAGAGAAAGTTTTCTTAGTGATAATTTATTTTTTTATAAAAATACTCTAGGATGACAGGTTTATAGAAACAAAGTGTTGTTTTCTATGAAATGCACTTTGTCAATCACAAAATAACCAATTGCTATATTATGGTGAAATATTTTTCAGCGAAACACTATACGTTTCACGATAAAACACTATTGATCACTTCATACTTTACAGTGTTAAATTGTGGTATAGTATTACATTAATGATTTGTTCTGAAATAAAAATGGTAAATGATACCTATTTACTATTTGTTTAGATAAAATGTACACTTGTAGTAACATACAGTGTATTTCTATCAGTTTTGACCATATTATTGAAATTTTCTATTCTACATGGATTCGGTAGTATATTTCAACATGATTGAATTATATTTTGAATATTTTCTTTAAAGTATTGCTTCTTTACTATGTGAAAACATGTATCGGGCATACTAAATAAAATAAAATTTATAACAAATGGAATGGACAAATGTTAGGAAACACAGAATTTATACAAGCTATATTTCTTGTAGGAATTGCCAACATTTATGCAAGCTATATATCTTGTAGGAATTGCAAATTAAGCATCAACTTTATTAGTTTTCAATGTGTCTAGGCAAAGATTAATTCAACGAATTGAAACCAACATTACAAATTTGGCGAAATTGCTTTCGAGCATCTGGATTTGTGTTATTTATACACCTATTTCCCTTACATTTTGAAAAACAAATTTTGCCTATACGGCCTTTTAGTTTGCCATTAGGCTTAGCCATATATGGAAGCAGAAGAAAAAAAATACTAAGAAAAATTTATGGGTGGGTAATTCGGGTATGAATTTCTAAGCCAGTTCATGCATAAATTCCTAATGCCACGGTTAATGAAAAAGTCTTCCAAGTTGCCTCGACACGAGAAAAACCGTATATTTTGCCTAGTTTTTACCCTAGTTTTTGTACGTACTAGCTAAACTATAAAGCGGCTAGTGGGGCAAATTCAATGGCAGCCATAGAGGAAATAAAAATGGGAAATATTGGGTACGAGAGAAAGGGAGAGTAGAAAAATCAATAACGAATTATAGAGACATTTAACTCATATTCACTGTTGGTGACAATAACACCCCTGAAACAGCATAATATAAAGGCAGGCGACATAATCATTCCAATACATTTAGCAATCTAAGCCATACCATGATTCAGTAAATATCCGAGAAAACACTTTCCAAACTATCGAAAATTGCTTTTTCAAGAAACTACGGGCACGCCACCGAGTGCAAATATCCATCCAGATATCACGTAATATATCTGTTTACCGGATCAAATATAGACGTATTTTTATTGCGCGCAAAAAAATCCCTTAATATTAGGGCACCATGGTTATAAGTCCGCTTGCCAGCCAACTTGCCATGCCTAGGAAACTTAATTATAAAAACGTACCGTGCAGAGGGAATATATTCATTATAAAAAAAAATCGATGGTTTCAACTTTTGATCACTATAAAAGCTCGCATGCAACTGGATTGGGAGAGACAAGCACTAAGGCATAATTGCGCTAGTCTTTCTCCAAAAAACACCCTAGAGCAATTCAGATAGAGTGAACGCGGCCCTTTCTGTTTAAAAATAGTCAAAAAATAAATTATTGCGAAAGAGTCTGCGCCGGTGTGACTGCCAGCATTTACATTGTTACTAAGGGCACTCGGGGGAGCGTTGAAAAGCGTCTCAAATGAACCCTCTACTACTTGGTAATTTTTACCAAATTACAAATTTATCAATGGGAAGTGTAAAAAAGGTCAGCCACAAACTCTCATACCGCTTTATGCAGGGGGTGAACAAAATAATGGAAAAAACTAAGAAAGTAAGGTACAGTTTATTAAGGCTAGTTTATTCCCCACTTGATACAAAAATCTTTGTATGGAACTGTGCGCTTTACAGTTCCAGTGGTGTGGAGTTTGACTGTTGTGCGTAGGCGCACATAGGAAGCAGCATATGAGGCTGTGAGGGAGACAGAGCACTGTCGCTCCCGCAGTGCCGACAGTTTGACTGATATGCGCATGCGCACAAAATTTTCTGGAGAAGCCCCCCACTAATTTTGGCTACGAGCAGCCACTGATGATGAGTTTCTGTTGTTTTGTCCACTTTATGTAATGTGCAATGGCAAAAATTTACTTTCGATAAAAATAATCATATGTGCATGTACGTTTCAACTAGCCATATTAGTTAATTCAATAAAATAAATAAATGCATATGAAATAACATTTTTTGTATGCCGATAAGGCAATGCAGTTATTATTCAGAAAACACGAACACAAGAGGGTTTTAAATCACGACTTAAACATATCATTTAGATGCTACGTATATTCCAGAAGTTTGTACAAAAACACTATTCGGTGACCCTTATGGAAATCATGCCATGGCCAGTTCTATTCTTAGCAGTAATTTCGAGGATTTAGTCCCTGGCCTGGCAATCCCTCATCAGACTAGCTGCTTGTCCAGGCACCTACGAAGCCAGACCAATAGCATAATGCCCAGACGTCGGTTTTTCGCATACAAAAGCCGCACAGCCCGGTAAAGCAATTGTTGAGAACCCCCTGCTGGACCAAGGTGATAAATCGAGGAATGTCAACCACCGCATTATTATTGACAAAACGTGCATACGAATGCAGTGCAGTAAACATACACTGAACAGTGCCACAATGCCAAAGGTATTATTCAGCATGTTCTGGTGGCAGCTATTTTCACGGAAATTTGTCTTCCTGCCAGGATGTCAATCCGTGCCAAAAAGAAAAAACGACTGCCACAACAGTCCACCTTATCATATTTGCATAGCTGGGTTGTTGAGGGTTTCATAGGGAGACCACGATTTTTCAAAAACTGTCCAGTTTTGTCCGTTGTTTGCAAAGACAGGGCAGTTTATTCATATACGAAATTGTTCATTGGCTTATGGGAAATTTTATTTTGTCTTGAATCATTTACACTTAAACAACGTTCATAGTGGACCAGTAGGGTTCCTTGTCAAATCTCAAAGGAAGTGCTGAAAAGTGTCCCCCATTAGACAATTTTTAATGACCTTTTAGCTGTTTAATAGTATTTTTGGAAAATTTGATTTATTTTTTATAAAAATTGATAGCCTTTTAGTGTAGTTTTGGGTGGGGCCCATTTTGTATTCTGGCAACTAACATATTTAGACCCAGTCCACCACTTTTGTCACTTGACACTAATTTGCTCCTGCTATGTTCATTACTCACACATTTAACTGATTCAAAAATGGACCAAATGTGATACTTGTACATGAGCTAAATCTAATAGGTAACGCGTGCATTTTACCAATGTTTAACATAAAACAAAATGCATCTTTTGCTTATCACGAATCCATAATACATTAAATTTCATCTCGTTTCTAGATAAAAATTTGGTTAAAGATAATGATGCATCTCTCTGACCTAAATAACATGAATATGAAAATGAGAGGTTTGGTATATCCCCAATCAAGATAACAAAAAAAATACCTCTTATCGCTAAAGCACATTTGCAATGACATCCCATTTATTTGCCCCTGAATTTGCATATCTCACTTCCGGCAATGCAGCAAGAGCACCCAGGAAGTAGCACCCAGACCTGTCATATGACTTATAATTATTCAAAAACAAAGGTAAATAATGCGGAAGAGTGCCGAATGGACTCCACCAATCTATGAGTGGTCAAGAGTTCATCGTACATGCTTTGCTCATTAGGCTAATCATTAATTCACCGTGGACTAATTAATATGCTCGGAGATATCTTCGTTGCACATGGTCAGTAATTAATTAACTAAGCCAGCCCCTCGGTTCTTGTTCAATGACCTGAATCTGCCTAGGAACATCCAGGCAAACGTGTATATGGGATAAAAATAGGCAGTAATTGCCCAATTTTGTCATATTTCTGAAACACGGAAGAGCAAAAATGAATAATATTAGATATTTAGAGATTAATGATTTCTAATAATAGATTTACCAAATTTCTTGCCTCAAAACGGGATATTTTTACAGTTTTCTTCATAAAAATCAAACGTACACAATTTCGTTTTTGTTCAACAATGAAATACTAGCCTTCATTCATACACATATCAATCTATATATTAGATGACCGCCAGCACTTTTATTGACCATCGCTCATTTCAGCTCCAGAGTGGACTACCTGCTGTTAGTTATGGTTCATAAACATTTCACAAAGCCGTAATGCGGAATATGATTGCACAGTAGAAGTCAGTATCGTCGAAAATAATAAAAAAAGATATACCATTACAATGCCTAATTTCCGAGATGATGGTCAGTCAGACACTCTCCTTTGGTCATAAACACTGAAGCACTCTCGACAATACTTCATTTTGTGGTGAGGATTTTGGTGAATAAAGAATAAGTAAACGAATAAAAAAAAAGGAGATATGCCATCATTCTGTGTAGACTAAAGCTTTCCCATTGGAACATCGTCTGGACAGGGCGTAAGGGGGATGGGGTCAATTTTTGAAGGAATTTCGAGGACATACTTTTTGAATGGCCCCTAAGCCATAAACCCAACTTCAACTTTATTGTATATGTTTTAGAACAGATTTAGACGCCATTTTGAATGAGGACTTAAAACAACAAAATCCATTTAAGAAAAACCATCTAAAAATTATTTTCCCTAATTTTTAATTATAAATCTTGAGATCAAAGAGCAAATTAGGATACATTCTGATGATATTTCAAAATCCAGATTTGATGTACCAGATAGAGTAACTTGTTTAAGGTAACGTTTTTAAAATGTCCTAAATATGGATTAACCATTATCACACAGTAACCGAAATATACCGTGTATTTTTGCATACAACATTTCCTTCTAGTGACGTAAAGGGTAGATATAATTAATTAAAGTTAACTACCGCAATTCGTATATGTCAAGGCTAACAATGCAGTAGTCGTCTGCCTTGGCTGCAAGAATCAAGCTACACCTGCTTATATTACACCCCAGTCAGTAGGTTTTGTTTTGTCGATGCCAGTTTATGGACAAAGCTTTCTAAACATGTTATCGTTAGACTCGAGCTCTGATTGGTCTAAAACAACTTGGCAAACTGTAACGTTAGCCATGAAAAATCCGTAATCGGCGAGGACCTTCGTTGAAAAATAGTGGCGAGGATAGACAACAAAGCCAAAACGGCCGTCTTTATTTGCTTCACTTTCATTTTAAATGAGATCCACTTGATATATAGAAAGTAGCTCTATGTAACCGAGGTGGTCATAATATTTTTTTTTCTTTCATATCTCTATTTACAGTATAGACAGCAGCGGGGCAGTGTGGGTAGTAAAAACCCATCTTCGCGGAAACCAGATGGATCATTTATCACACGTATCCCCCATAAAACACCGATGTCTCGAAAAACACGGTTGCATTGTGTATCCAGACGTGGATATTAAGTATTTAGGCAGTTTTTAATGGTCGTATTATAAGACGAAATGCAATTAAGATGGCTGAAAACACGTGCCATCCTACCCGAAAACAAGGATGGAAACGAAGGGTGTCTGCATGCGTGGGAAAGGCTTTCTTTAGGGGAAGGGGAATTTAAAAATATTAAACAATACTGCAAGGATCATAAACTCATGCACGAAATTTACAACCGTGTAAAGGCACGAGGAAAAAAGCGTAATGAAAAAAGTAATCAACTTTTTTTTAGAGGATTTTTAGGGAGGAAAGAGTGGGAGTGAAAAGAAATAAAACACGAGCAACTATTAAAACCTAACATTGCAGTGGTCGCCATCTTGTAAGATGGTGGTGAAAACAAACTGCTGCAATGTCATTTCAATGTCTCTTTAATCACATTTGTAGATGCAAAATAATGGGTATTAAATATCACTTATTCTATACTTCAATACATACATAGATCGAGTGTATACTTTCGATACCATTTATCGAAATAGTGCCCTATATTGAAATAAAACATGCTGAGACATGTAATTATGTTGCATATTTCTGCTTTTTGTCTAAATTCGAATTTAACCCTGGTGGACAAATGATAGAGAAATATATGCCAAATTATAGAGAACCATATACGTATACCAAATAAGACCCATATATGCCAATATATGGGGCTTAACCATAAAATGGACCTAACCATATATCATTCTTTCACCTAGAAAATCAAGTGGATTTTAAGATAATGTTATTAACAATAACAACCAGTAACACTTTGTTTTTAGATAAAGATTATAATAACACGCGTTCAAAATAGGATAATTACATAAAACTTGTTTTTATAAACATGTTGTGAATAGTCAACATATGTTATTTATTGTATATGTTGCAGTTATTCCAATTTATTTCGCAACAATGTGTAAGTTTTGTGTAGGTGGGATGAATAAAAAACCTTTTGGTTGATAACCATCAGTGAAAATCAATCAACTGCAGGCTTTACACATTCTGTATTTCTAAACAAACATTGCATAATGCTTCTACAGAATTGGCTACTTGCTTGGTTATATATTTTTCATGTGTATGCAATCTTTGTACATATGCATATCGCATGCAACACATGCATTGCATTCTGATTAATTTCGTTGACGTGACCCAATAATTCATTCATTGTTTCATTTGATTTTCGGAGCCAATTAGAGCGAGCACAGTTGGCATTATTAAGGAGGAATTTTGCAGGATTTTGGCTCGCCTGTGCTTAATGTTATTATGAACTGGCTGGTGACTTTAACTCCCCTCATAGAAAACTCATTAGTGTATGAATGTCTATCATACGCTTGACCAAACCTCTGCATTTGACACTGATCTGACACAAGTTTATGCGAGGGCGAAACCGCAGAATTAAACCTACCCCCCACCCTACCCTACCACATGACGTTTGCACAATGACTGGTCAATGTTCTGTCCACTCGTGTAATATGTTGCATATGTTTCCTTCATACGCACTGAGAACTGATTGCATATTTTCTAAAAGCTTACATGGGATTTTACTTCCAGAAAAAGTCCAGTCCCAATGTTTTGTGAGGAAAAAAATTGAAATTTATATGCTGAATTTGATGTTAAGGGCATAGTAATTAAGGTACAGAAATTGAAATTTAGGACGTGGTGGAAAACCAATTGGACGATTTCTACTAAATTATTTATCAGTGCAACGTACAGCGAAATATTTTGTTCTTGGACAATCTTGGACACCAATCTCACTGGAAGCAAACAGCTTGAACAGTTTGATACATGACGAGTGCATGGTCCAACAGCACATTAATACAGAAATGTGTATCAGCAACAAGTGTTCCCATTATTTTTGCACAATTCATACATTCAGTCTGTATCTGCAGTGTCAGCTAAAAAATTCAATCGTAAATCTAAGATGTCGAAACAATACTCTCAGCATAGACTTCTAGATAGTCATTCTGAAGGATACCTAAATTAAACTTAAATTGGTAAGAAAATATATATCCTCTCATACAGATGTGACTGATGCTCGAAACCAACAGAGTACAGTTTCATCAAGTTTCATCGCAAACATTTGAAATTTGAATCTTAAGTTTGCCCTTGTTGTCAGACCGACCTGACCCCATGGCCAAGCGTAATTTCCGAACGCGAACGACCTTATTTACAAGATATTAATTCGTTCGCCATTGGTGGATCTCCACGGGCCATAAGTGATTTCTTCACCTCCATACTTAATCAAGAGCGTCTTAAGTTCTCGCATGCACCAATTGCTCCCGCGATGCTTTAATTAGTGGACGGAGAGTATTGAATGACAGTAGTCCCCAAAGGGTTAAGCAAATTGCGCAAAACTATAGACGAAGCGTGGGCCATAAAGGATAATGCGAAGTACGGTAAGGCACGATGTTCAAAACCCCAAAACTATAACGAGGGCCCTCTGTTAGCACTTTTGGGAATATCGTAATAGGAGGAAGAGCCGCTGCAGTAGCGCCATTATGGCTTCCTCGATTTTCCAGAAAAGGGAAAAATGTCTCATGAACTGCATAACGAGTTGCGCTAATCAATTTTGAATCAAGAGCAGCTAAGGAGCTCCCTCAACGGAGGGTTAAGGACTCTCCAGCACTTTCTGTCCTCGGGATGAGGCATCCCCGCCCATCCCTATCGACCTCATCTGCTTCGCAAAAGGCATCAACAGCAACGTACTAGCAAAACGAGCAAACCAGAAAATTGCAGCTTAATATCGGATGGTGGCCAAGAAGAGGAAGAAGATGAAGAAGAGGTCATCCAGTAGACGCTTTGGATAGAGCAAAAGTGCCACCAAGAAAATAAGTTTTCGCGATGGGACCAACTGAGGAAATCAAATGGGCGTGAAGTTTAATTGCGATATCAATGCGAGACCATAAAGCGCGGAAAACAAAGCGTTACAGCCAACTTATGGCCATGGTGAACCCATTTTATGCTCTGCCAACGACCATGAAACCAGGTGCGCGAAAACCCTCTAAAAGGGCTTTTAAAGTTCAACCTCTCACTACTTCAAGCCCTTTCTAGTGACGGAAATTAAAAATATGGATTTACCATTGTCTAAACCCTTCGTGAGACTATCAAGAGCTGTTTTTTCAAACTTAATGCCGTGAATTCCAGTGTATCGTGCTTCGTACACACTTGAGATACGATACACGTAACAGAAACAGGGTTTCTTAAACATGTTGCTCAACAGTTTTCTGCAGACATCTTTCAGCAAATTTTTGGCAAAAAAGACAACGTGTTTTTATGAAACATTTTGGTGAAAGCTCAAGAGGCGGTGAAGATCAAGGGAAACATGTTTGCTGGTCAAGGCGCTCTTACCAAGGCCTGTATACCATGACATAGATAATTGGCACAATTTGCCCCACGTGCTTTCTAAAGCAGACACCAGTTTTTGGCCATTCAAGAACAGAAAACATTTCCTCCGTTTCGAAATGTTTTTTTGATGTGGACAACTACATTTCTACAAACCTGTTTATGGAAATATGTTCACGAAATCAAGTTTCGACAAATTGGTTTACATAAACTCTGTTTCTGTTTCAAGTTGTACTAATCATTGGAAGTTTGTGGAAGGAATGAAAATGTACTCTATATGCTGATTGTAAATAGGAAACATTATGTTCATCATAACGTACATAGAGAAAATGTGAGAAAACATCTACAGAATTGCTTAAACTATTAGAAATTCAATTTAATTAATATGTTGGAGGTCTATTGAGTCGTGAATAATTCCCCTATCATGCATATGGCATTGCTATGCTGACATTAAAGTACAGGGTTAAATGAATAAATAATTATCCAACATAGATACTAAAATGTACACTATTGCTATTGGGAGTTCAATAATGGAACCACTGATTATCGAACCTCATGAATATGGGACCCCACATTTTATCTTCCTTGATGTGGTCCAATTATCCGAAATTGCAAGATTCTTAAGCTAGTTACATAGATCGCCGAACATTCTCCGCACGGCGAATGTTCGTCGATTTGTGCATCATTGTCGTCATCGTCAAGTGAGGGCAACCTTTTGCAGAGTGCTGAATTTAATAACCTTGGTTATAAATTCGTTAATTTTTTATATCATAGATTTCTCCCCCTCCTTAATTCATTCGTGTCTCCAAAACACATATTGAGACTTCCTATGCATTAACTGATCGTCGAAAATGGTTTTGGGATGAATAATGAATTGCATAAATAGGGAGATGCTAATGTAAACGTGTTAAGATCCATCTACAACACAATTGCCAAAGTGCAATAATTCCCACGGTTGTCATCAAATTTTAAATGACGATGATTCTGCACGATTCAACGCTTATTTAGCCTCGACCTCGGAAGTATAAAAAAAGCAACTCCGTTCAATAATTTAAAAAGCCACGCATTAGGCTAATTTATAAAGTTACATCCTCGTTCGCGCCATATTCGAAGTGTAGCTTCGTGTCTATAAGTCACACACCCACTAGAAAGAGAAATTAATTGGCAATTTAAGCCCTCGCGGTTTCAATGTGATCGTGTAATAATATCGGAAGAGTATTTTTCGGCTGGCCGTTTTTCAAATTTTCAAAACGCACGCAAACTAGCCGATGACCACTAATGTGCGTGTGTGGTAGCGACACGCGAACTTCAAAATGGCGTCATCTACTATACTGTGGTCAACTTAGGCCACTCGTATCGAGAGTTAACTGAAATGCAGTTGATATAATGGGTGCAAAGCAAAAAGCAGGCATTTCAGCCGATTTCAAATCGATGAAATCAATTATCACGCGGTGGACCATGCGGCTAAACCAATGAAACTGCACTATTGTAACTCATGGAACCACTTTAAATAGACATCAATTTTCATAACGTCAATTGGTAAAAATGGTAAAGTTAGAATTGTTATTTCTCGTTACCGTTTCAAATGTAGATACTTTCGGATATAGTCATCGTTTTGCCTTCAGTTAGAGTTTTTACATGGTGCATACTAATATTCGAAAGCACTGGCAACCGTAATTTCTAAAATACTGTCATTGTTATTGTGAGTTAGTAACATACTTTTTGTGTTTTTGATTATGTCCAACTTTCATCTCGGGAGAAATTTTCGCAGTTGTTAAAACAGGTAAAAATGGTGAATGCCTTGATTATTACTTGTGTGCACATCAAACATATTTACATAATTCTATAAGTTTCGTTTGTCGAAATCCAGACACTAGAGATTGAACCAGCCAACGCCTTAACGTTAACCTTAACGTTAGAGTAGGGAAGGGAGGAGTCACGGACTGAACTACCCAATGAACGAACTGAACGTCATGAGTGCGCATGCGTGGTTCTGCCCTTCGCGCCTCTAACGTTAAGGTTAACGTTTAGTCGTTGGCTGGCTCAATTTTGGAGTTGACCCAAACTTAAGTTTATACAATTTTAATCATTTTATTCTGTATTTTCTTATTACGGTATTAAACTTGCAAAGTAGGAACCTACTATATTAGCTTTATTTTTTTTTTCACTGGGAAAGGTTTAAAACAACTAGATGGAAACCAGATGGAAACTATATTAATATTTTATACTAAGCAATTTTTGGTTGTGTGGAATGTGGTTAACAGTGCTAACAGCAAAGCCACTATCATCTTTCGTTTAGTAGTATATTTAATGAACAAAGAGTTATTCGGATGATACATTTTTATACTGCTTTCCTTAGTCATAAAACTAAAGATTTTTAGTAAAATCACGTTTAATATAATATCTCCACTGCTTATACTTGAACAAATGTTTCCAACAAACCTGATATGAGAAATTTAAAACAAATCTACACCGCACGTTGAATTGATTTTTTTTTTCATTTCCCAAAGGTCTAATCAAAACCATCTTCATTTTCCGAAAATGGTAAAGTTGAAGTACCGTACAATGGAAATCGATTTTTTTTCTCAAAAAGTTAAATCTTGTTACCATATGAAAAGAAAAATATTATGATAAGAAAAATAGCCCGAGTGGCGACTATAACCGGGCAGAGAACAACAACATGAATTATTCCAGCTCATTCTAAATTAATTGAACATTTTAAAAAAGTTATGGATTCCAATTAAAGCTCCCTGTGCTGAATACACTTAAAAAGTCAAGGGTCTTTAAGGATAGACTTAAGTTTAACTGAGATCCGAGACTCTTGACGTTTAACGAGGAAATTGGTTACTCCGTGCATCCACTCGAGAATTGTCGTAAATTTTATTACAACGTTATTACAGGTATCTTAAATTGTGGAATTTAATTAAAGAAGCCCTGGAGATGAGAATGATCGACGTAAAATAGATGCTTAACGTGCAAAACTAAACTTTACTTTCCCTCTTTTATGGAGCCATCATAGGAGCAAGGGCCAAAGTTGAAATAAACCTGCACACTCACTTAACTTGCTCCAAATTTCAACAAATTTCCTACATTTTAACTGCTATCGTAATGGACGGTTATGCAATTAAAAGTACAAAACGATCCAAAACACCAGCTTTACGTGCTACGATCAAAATAATTATGCAAATTTAGTGTACTTTACGCTAAAACTCAAACGAATAAAAACGACCTTAAAGCATTATACGCAAATCTAAAATAGTTAATAAAAATGAGCTAATTTGGTAGCAAAAATCAAAACAAGTATTTAGAAAATAGAGTTTTAGCATGCCAAAGTCTTTATACATACCTTAACTTTAATGGCGGGAAGGAAAGAACAACGCATGTGCACCCATTACGTTCAATTAGTTCACTGGGTAGTTTAATGCGTGGCTCCTCCCTTCCCGCCATTAAAGTTAAGGTATGTATAAAGACGATGGCATGCTAAAACTAAACCTAATGCCTGCCTCATGTACTACATTTAAACTTAAAAATCATAAAATATCAGCTACTACCAAAGCTAGTGATTGGTTCAGTTTTGCTTCGAATTCAGTTCTACATGCATTGTTCTGCTAATTAATATTAAATTAAACTTATTTTACTTGTTTAATTTGAGTAACTGATGATCAAGCTATTCGTCATAATATATTCATTTTTTTTTTAATTTGGAAAAAAACCCAATGTTGATATATATTATTCGTCCTTATATGAAAGCGTGCAATTGCGATGAAATACAGTACAAAGAATTGCTTGACTTGTTTTTAGGCATTATTTATAGGAGCAAATGTGGAAAGATCCCAATGCAATTAGTCAGCTCATTCATCACCAAACAGTTAATGTGTTTTATTATAAAGGTTTTGTATAAGTAAGACAGCGTAATATGCCAACAAGTAATCGGATTATTTTATAAAAGTGGCCATAAATTACAAGTGCTTGGTTTATAGAGTGCCACGCAATGAAGTCGGAAACGGGGATTTAATAATAAATATTGTCTCTCGAAAATCCAGGAAAAATTCGCAATCATATTTTTTATACTTTTAATGTCTGTTAAATTTAGCTTAAATCTGAAACTTTGCCGACGCAATTTTTTATTAAGAATAACTGCTTTAGAAATTATATTTCATACATAATTGATGCATCCTCTTGCATAAGAAGGCCACATTCAATACGAATGAATATTTTTCATCAAGTTAAAATATCGTCGTGTAATTTTTTTCTCTTTATTAAAAAATAAAAACATTGTACGCTTTTTTGTTATTATTTTCATAATATTTTTTCTTCAAGATTCGTAATGTGATTAAAACTTGTTCTGTCCCTTCAATATTTGATAATTTTAATATTGTATTCTGGCCAATTTTTGATTTACTATTTTTTTTTTTAAAAATGACAGGGTCATAATCAATAAATGGACCACCCTGTATAATTGAGTGTAATCTACGCACGAACCAATGCGCATCATGTGTGATTCTATGCACATCCAATGTGGAATTGGATTATATTAGATTAGGTTACTTCTTTCTAATGGAAGCACCAAATTAGATTAATGCATGTTGGTGTGCCACACTGTAACCTATTCTACATGCCATCAGATGTATTGATACTTGATAATGTGACTGAAAGGAGATTGGACTGACTTGCACCAAATGTTTTGCGACAGATACTCTAATAAGAGGAACTCTGTACTATACTGCACTCATACTTATAGTACAATATATTGGCCAACGTCTAACCATCTACATTTATCCTGCTTCAATGGCCATGTCAGGTTTTTTTTCTGATCGTTTCCTGTATGGATCTAGCATTGTCCCAGTTCCATGTTGGTTTGAGAGGCTAGTGCTTATTAGTTGTGCCATGTGGGTCCTATGTAGTTTTCCTACTCGTACACCTGTCTAGCTGGTATTGTCTTGTTTATCCTCCACAACCAGCCCATGTACTTGACTTTGCTGCTCACATGGTGCGCCCAAAGCAGGCATATCCCATTTCTCCTTGCACTGCTTCGATGGCCATGAGGGCGCCCCACTATCAAAGGAATGTTTCATGTGGCATATAGCCCATTGCATAATTTCTTTCTCGCAATGCTACCAGGTGGAGCTTCGTTCAATGAAGGCTATGGGTTAGGAAAATCTAAACATTGTGGAACACCTGGGCGTGGTATAAAGTCAAGCTGCCTGCGGCCAAGTGTTTTTCCAAAGGACCACAAGCTGGCTCGAAAATCGCTATCTCATTAAAAATAAAACACGTCGAGAATAAACTTCGACTCACGCCGGCTAATTAGCTGTGGACCACCTGTAGGTTGTCTGGAAGCGAAAAATGGCCGTTGTTCTTGGAACTGTAGTTTTGGCATAGGAAGGAAAAGGGTTAAGACCTCATTAGCGGAACAGAAGGAGAGAGAGAGCGATGGCTCGTTCATCAGTGTCCTGCGGTGGCTGTTTGCAACACATGCTGCAAAAGAGGCAAATGTGTTCCTAAAGTGACGCTAGTTGTTTCCATTGGAGAACACGTGGTCCACTCGCCTTATTTTGCAACCACCCCGCCGGCTGCAGCCATTGTTAGACCGCGGACCGGTCCCTTGTTCTATTGCATTTTAATACATAAAATCCGCCAATCGATACCACGTGATGGATAGACGAGGAGGAGGAGTGGGATGGGGGGTTCAGTGGCAAAACGGGTTCAACATTTGGGTTAATTTACAACTAGAGGCTCGAAAACGGAAAAGCATGAAGTGTTTTTAAGTAGGGGTTCGCCGCGTCAACTAACAAATTAGAGGCCTCCGTTGCTCGTATCTAATTAGACGGATTTTCAATTAGCCCCACAGGCTGATCAAACAAGCGGCAAGAAGCCTAGTTATTTCAATGTAATAAGCTCGTTAGTTATTGGTCGATAATGGAAAAATTATGGCAAACAAAAGCGGGTGCTAGCATAAACAGAAAAGTGGAGGAAAAATCAAAACAAGGTGAGAGCAGCCATTATGAGTCTAGTGAAACTTTAACGTTTATTTAATAAATGAAGATTTTCGTCGATTTTTAAGGAGCCAGAGGATTGAGGAGTCTTAATTGAAATAACAAACAGCCCTAAATCCATTTTGGTGAGCAAACATACTACCTTGAAATAGCTACTATATGCTTGAACCGGTGCACAGACTATTTCCTTCAAAAGATAACTTTAAGAAGCTCCTTTTAATGACGAGGTCGATCAAAGTTTTTAATATTTGGCGCCAAATATCAAAATCATGTCTCGATACAAATTTAACTTAATGTTTACAGCTGCATGAACTAATTGCATTAACTAATCACTAATATGTTAATCGCAGGGAATATTATTGGCTCACTCTGAAGCCCTTCATTTTTTAGGAGTTTCCCAGGTTATGTGGTTTTTAATTGTGGTCCCATTGGAACGTTGTTTCGTTACGTGGTGATTATTTTATTGGATTACGCTGATAAATCATAATTGATTGCATTGCCTTATTGTTTGTCTGCTTATTTAATTTTAACTTTCGCCTATTTATGAAACACGAGGGCTTTTAACCGAAGTTGTGATAAGTTTTACCAATGAAATGCCAAAGTTATTATTAAATGTTTAGCCTTCATTTATCAAGCTAAAATTTGGAAATTGATTCGTACAAATTAGAGATAAATTAAAAGCATTTTTATCTATTTATACATGTAGAATATTTATACATAAAAACAACTCCACAATAATGAGGTTTTGTTTGGAGTCGGTGGTTCATTACCAATTAGAATTACAATTATTATTAAAATTGACGTTATGGACAACTTTGTGATAGCTCCCTGCGTGATAACTTATCATAGACAGTGATGCATGTTTGTGTATAGGTGGCGCTCGGAGCAGGAAATGTAAAAGTCAACCATCATTAATAAAACTGAGCAGCACTTGTTGACTTATTGAGGCAAAACTGATTTATACGCATTGGCTGATATTTCAAAGCGAATGAAAATGAAAAGAGAAAAAAACTATTTGGCTTGCCTTAAATAAATGATATCAATAGCTACATTTGATAGGGCCTAAGAAATTCGAAAGCCAGAAAAAAACCTTGTGTAACATGGTCAATCTATCTGACACGCTGGGGCTTGCATGAAAAATCTCTTTTGAAAATGGGAAGATAAATCGTCCAAGTCATACGCTGAGTGACGTATAATTTCCTACAGAATCGTAAATGCCTAACGAAAGAATATTTAAGATTACGAAGAAGTATAAAACGTTGCCATTCGCGATGAAGAAATGGATTTGAAGAATACGCCTACAGAATTTTTGAAAAATAGCTTGTTGGACAATGCCTGGATAAGGCACATATACAAGACAGTCTTTAATTCAAAAATCATATCTGAAAAGCTGACCATCAATATTTTCTTTTTTTAAGATGTCATCCTTACAATGGCATATACAGCATACGATAAAATATTGAATGATACCAATTTAACTTTGGAAATGGCAAACTAACAAATGTTAAATTTGATTATCAAATTCTATAGGTATAGACATATCTAACGGAAGTGAGAGTAAGGGATAATTATTGCGAAATTATGTTGTGGCAATATATGGCCATAAATATTTTCAGACATTATCATAGCCCTATACGTATATAATATTTCAAACATTGTACACATATTTTATATTAGCAATAGCAATAGTTTTTAGAAACAGATTATGTAGTTATAATTTTGATGAAAAAAAAGGTAATTTACCTTATGAATCTGGAGCATTTTAAGACAATTCTTAAACAATGAAGATAAGAAAGCGGGCGCTCGCTCTATCCGTCAATAGTCGAAATGGGAACACAAACTCCTGGTCCCCGAAAAATGGATCTCTAAGCTAGTACCGGTTTACCGGACGCCCCCCACGCGTCAAAAATGTTCAATACCTCAAAAAAAATTACTTCATATTATGCAAATATCTGAATGACCTTGAACTCTGAACACCGGGTCTGGGTTGAGCGCAACAAAATTAACTTTGACCTTTTAATGAATGCAATTTACAAGAATCTAAACCATTAGAATAAATAGAAAGTGCCCAAAAGTGACAGATATTTTGTACTAAAAATTTCAGGAAGTTACCAAATATAAGCAGTACGGATTCATGATCGAGTCAAATGTCACAATAATTGTATGAAGTTTCGTGTATTTTCATATAGAGAGCTTGAGCCAGTCAACGTTAACGAAACGATAACGATAACGTTGGCTGGCTCAAACTCTCTAATAGAGAGATTAGAGAGTTTGAGCCAGCCAACGCCTTAACTTTAACTTTAACGTTAACGGCAGGAAGGGAGGAGCAAGGACTTAATTATCCAATAAATTAACTGAACGTCACGCGCACTCATGACGTTCAGTTCATTCATTGGATAGTTAAGTCCGTGACTCCTCCCTTCCCGCCTCTAATGTTAAGGTTAGCGTTAAGGCGTTGGCTCGCTCAATCTCTCTATTCATAACTTGTCTTATTTAAAAACCACAAACTGCAAGTTTCATCAATGAAGTTATGTATAACGGAAACGTAGAACAAAATTGAAATACGGTGGCATTAATGCATCAAAACAAGCATTAAATCGTCTCTCCCTACATCGTAAATTTTCAAGAACATCTAGTAAATGTTACTTTAGGACCTAACCCGCTATGTTTTTAACATTATGACGTCTAGTAACGCTAGGATTTCTTTCATTTTTATGACGATTTCGGTTAGTTTTGGTTTCTCCACAAACATCAACGAAAACTAAGCACATACGAAACGTAAATATTATTTTTCAGGAAACGGATGGCGGTGTTTCCCCTTTTTTGAAATGTCATATAGCTGGTGGCTGAACCGATTCTACAAATGCTCCAGCTTGCCTTAGCAAAAGTGAAACCGTTTTTCCTCCACGGATGCAAACACCAATAATAAAACTGCAGCAAGATAAACCTCGAGGGTTTTACACCAAAGAAGGAAAAATATGCGAAATATTTGCGATGGGATTCAGCGTCTGCCATTGAGCTCCTCCTGTAGAGTTTGTGCAAGAAAATGAAACGCCATGTTGTCGCATTTATGAATGATGCATTTATCAAGGGCCCGTATTGAATAACTTGACAGATTGCTTACTTTGATAGACTCAACCATCCTTAGCCCATTAAGGGCGCATGACAGCGCCACCCATGGCACTTCGGCTTGAAATTCCTGTCATTACAACAATGACATATTTGGGAAAAGTATGAATAACGAGCTTCTAAATTGATACCCAGAGCAACAACAAAAAATATTCAGCATCAAATAAATGAAGAGCATTTATGCAGAAGGGATGCCAAATGAAATCCTTACCAATCAACAAAAAAGCAGAAAGTTTTTGAGAACCACGTAGCAAAGAAACAAAAATAAACTCGAGTTTCCCAGTCAACTGTCAATACGAAGTCAAAATATTTTGGATAAAAATACACTATAGGTTATGCCTTGGTAGAAAACTCATACTTATGCAATGCATGAATATACTTTATCGATGGATGATACATAACATATACTATGTTGAAAACTTGACTATGTGTAAACAATTGAAGTTTTATATAGTCCATATACTGTTTCCAATACATGGTTTATCTATGACTAACTATATATATATATTTGGACACCCTACTTTTTAAAAGAATTAAGGACGTCCATAAAGGGAGGGGGATTGGTTAGTGGGTACCATGTGAAGGGGGGGGGGGGGAACGAAAGGTAAATTTTTGAAGAAATTTCGGCGTCCGTTTTGAATGGCCCCATATACTCGTACTATGACCCATCTTTAAGCATGGTGACTATAAGGCCATTTAAGGCCCACATTATACTATATATCGCAAATAAATGTCCATATCTTTAATTGAAAAATACGAATGTGAAAAACAACAAGAAATTTTTGCATTCGTTGACTAAAACATATATCAAATGAAAAACTTTTACGTTAATTGTAAAAACTCCATGAACTATGTATGAAAGTCTAGGTAAAATAGGAAATGCTGTAGGAGAATAAAGCATCTTTGGCTTAAAGGAGTTACGTCAATAAACTTCAGGTTTTAATGCCAGGATAAATTATAAATAACAAGTTATTCAATAATGCATTTTGTAGAAATAATGCTACTGGAATTTAATTTTAGGATTCGAGCTTAAAGGGAAACCTTCCTGGTGGAGAAGTAAAAGTTCCATCAAAGTTTGCAAATAAGAAAAACGTTTTATAGAAAACAATTTTAAGCAATCTTACAAAAAAATCCGTATGCTATTAAAAAAGAGCTTGCTTAGGATACGTGAAGCGCGTGTTATGTAATATTTTCCTAAAAATACATGTATACAGAATGTTGCAACGAGTGCCAACACGAAAATAATTAGTCAAAACTTATAGATATTAAGCTATGCTAGGCTTACTTTACATTCGTAAAATCGATAAGCTCACTCGGTGGGTATCATGCGTGCCATTATTATAATTGGACAACATCGTTAATTTAATTGCGAACCATGTTCACAACGTATCTGGTATAAATAGACTAACAAAATGTGGTTTTTTCGATCAATGAAGATGGCAAAATTTTAAGTGGGTTAGTTATTGTGTTTAGAAAATAGAAAATATTTGTGTAGAAACTTTATACAGATTCATATATGCATTTGTGCTGACAAAGCTAATCGACCGCGTATTGCACAAGTAAAAGGATTAACGAGCACTGCGATTGTAAACAACATACTACAATACAGCATGATCCAGATATAGGGAAACATTAATTTAATGGAAATCAACACTCACCAATCCGAAATAAAGATGATAATTTCAAAGTTATGTAGACTTACCTAAAATAGAAAACATTTTTTTTAGTGAAATGGATAAACACACTCATCTTCAATACACCCCGAAATGTAATCGTGCAAAGTTTGAAAGGTTGTGGGCTGAATTATACAGCATTCCTGAATAACTTAGTCAATTTGCTTTAAAATGCTTCAAGATGGCAATATGTAATTCCAAGAAGGATTGAAGAAAATATTGAAGGCAACAGTGACCAACATTAATAAAGTTCAGAGCACTCTGATGGCGTCCAGGGTGTAAAAACTATACTGTATATGGACATGTATGGGTCATATATGAATCATATTTGGCCAATATTGGGTCCTACATGTGCACATACATTATAGTTATTTGAAATACATTATATAGGTCACACCATACATATATGACATAGATCACCTATAAATTTATGCATTATATATTGCGATGTATTATACATATTCATATATTATTTAAACAACATACATATACGAGCATATTCATTTGTTTGGTTGTATAGACCACGTATACAAATCCATGTATAGACATATGTTTACATGGAGTGCACGCACATGTATATGGACATGTATGTTCAATTTCTGGCATAGCCATTTATAGAAAAAGCCACAAGTGGTCCTTATATGATCATTTCGCCATTGGTTCAAAAATGAGTTGGCACAATGTTTAAATCATTACTTAACATAATTGATAAATTCTAAGAATTTCAATTATTTATCCTCCTCTTATATATGCAGTATTTTGCAGACATTCTTACAACTACAAATTCAGGATGGCCATAAAAGGCTGTAGGGAACTGTACGGCTTACATAGCACAAGTAAACTTGCTGTTTTGACTTCAGCTAATGATACACCCGACGAAATAACAAATAATTCATGCATAGATTTTGAGTAGGGGGGGAAGAAAAACGTTAATTCAATGAATGCATACACGATTCATTTCAAATGGTTTTGCTTTTGAGAACGCTTTTGTCTGTCGCTTTCTTTCAGCTTTTGAGCCTTTAGGCAATGCACTCTACATATATAGCGTAGTGCATTGCTGTTGTTATACGATAAATGCATTGTTGCTGTTATTATGATATCCGAAACAAATTTCGCTGTTTGCTGAATTCGTGCCATTATGTTTATCCCCAGCATGAGATGCAGTATAGCGATCCTCGTTAAAAGCGAAATTATGCATTAAGAAGAGCGAGGAAAATGTCTGTAGCAAAGTAGGAATCTTACGCTATAATTGGGAAGACTTTTCGGGCAATATCTACCGGAGATTCTTCAAAAACAAAGGGATCTCAAAAATGTTGAACGGCCACTCGTTAGGCAAAATGCAACATGTCTCCAGGGGTATACGGTGGAGAAAAAAAAAAGAGGAAACCATCCAGAAACAATAAGGCATTTTGACTTTGTATTGCCGAAAACAAACATTCTAAACTTGGTAAACAAGTCCGGAGGATTTGAGAAAGGAGGTCTTTTTGTTATTTTAAATTCTACTATAGCATCTTTGTCAATTATTTCCATTATACGAAGAATCCAATACATTTCCGAATATGAAACTATTACATTTTTTTTTTCATTTCTACCGTTACATAATTCAGTTTTATTGATATAGACGAAAGCGCATTACATATTTTTGCATTAATTATTAAAATTGTGCCCTTGTTGCAGTGGAGCAAAAAATAATAAAATTCATTTTTTATATCTAGGCTTTAGGCAAACTGTAATTACAGAACATACCGTATCATTTAAACCGGAATAGTTGGTAGTTTTTTTTAAAATTTTTAACATAAAGCAATTATTGATTATTCGTCATTATGTTTGACTACGAACATGCCATAAAATGTGCGTTGACGTTCACAGAATTTGCAATATAAAATTTTAGTTCAAATTTGTGGACTTTATAAAACTAAATATTTGATTTGATTCAATATTTTATGCGTTATTTGAACACAGTGTATTCTCCAAAAGAACATTTTTCAAACATTCCCAAAATTCGTTCATTTCACATTCGAATTATATTCTCAATTTTATTTCCGTAATAATCACTAATTTTTGTGATGAAAACACATCGCATACGTATCTAAAATATACAAATTATCCCCATTGATATTTGCTTCCTGACCATCACAAAAGTAAGTCGGCTTAAGCTCATCAAAAGCTGAATCCTGGCTATTTTTCTCCAATTAAAACGTGAGTAAAAAGCGAGATATTGGCATTTTTGACGAGCGTAATTTATTTCCCCGAAAGCAGAGCAGGTTGTAACAACATGCCAACTCTGTAACTGTTCGGTGTATTAGATGGCAACAATGAAATCCTTGCCTGTTATCATCTTACGTATAGAAATATGCGAGCGCTATGACAATCAATTTATTTTAAGGTGGAAATATGGAGTGAGGGATTGGCAACGTCATAGAGTAGCCTATTGTTTTCCTGCCTGTTACTCACTCTCCCGCTGTTCCAAGCTGAAACCAGCCGATCATTAATTATCATTAATTTGCGAGTATCATGCTGCAGTGACTGCTACATAGCACGCGAACTGATAGCGCTACATGGTGACACCAAAATCGTTAAAAACGCATCATAGCCGATTTTGGATTTTGCTGATAAGTTGACATATAACAAATTGACATGAAACAAATGAAATTCAATTTAGTACCCATAAGTATGAAACACAATTTTTCTATCAGAATAGAAAATTATATCTGTGCTTTTCAACGGGTGTGCCATGAATGGTCTACAGGTGTGCCGCTGGAGTTTTTGAACCCGGATAATTGCACATATTTTACATGCTTGTCTGTAACTGGTCTTAGATATGGTACACATATACCCATATAAGGCCATATACACGTTTACAGACGTTTTCAGACGTGTCCCTATATAATTTTCCCATCCGTTTGACATTTAAATGGCTATTTGTTGAATTATGTGTCCACAAAAATTTTCATATTTATTTACAGGGTATGTATTTTATTTTAGTGAATAATCTTTAATGATCAACAAAATAAAAGTTCCTAAATTTTCACGAATATATGAATTATTCAGATGTCTTTCTCATGCTCGCAGTAATAATTTGTAGTGAAATTTGTAGAATATTTAAATTAACTTTAAGACTCTAGGATCCTTACAAAAAGATTAAACTGTTGGCAAAATTAGCAGTGGAATTTTCATACGAAATGTAGGAGTTAGAAATAATAATAGGAAAACGAAACCGAAACTTGGCGAACAATGGAAAAACACAGTACAACAAAATAGATTGCTTTATGTTACTCCCTCCACTTTTTTGCATAACAAAATGCATTTTTTTCTCCTCTTCATCCCTTCAGCTGTTACCCAAACCCACACATTCGTGAGCAAATATCTATATTTTCCCCTTACACTCATCTCCATTCTATAAACACAGGCGTGGCACCGTGCTTTAATGAATCTAGCAACATTAAATGCCGACGAGCAGGGTACCTTAATGGCGTACTTATGTATGCAAGCTTAATAACAATGGCCGCACTAATGCTCATATGAAATTCCAGGCCTTTTTTTTCTGACCATTAAAAACTGCGGGATTTTTCATATACTCCAAATATATATAGGTGTGGATAGAAAGGCGATGGGTTGTATACTTCGCTATATTAAATTTCGCAAAATACCTAGGAAAATGGACACTAAATTGCATATTGACATGCACACAATACTGTAACTGGATTACGCCTGCACTGTAAATCCAAAAGTCCCTTACCACAAAATTCACATATGTAGAGCTGACATTATGCGAGCAATATAGATCGTCTAGGTGCAGGTTTTTGGGATCATATTTTCTAAAATTGTGACCCTATTGTGATCTTTTAAAGGCAATATCACGTTGACAGCCCCTAGGGTTGTCATCGCATGACTAGTAAATCATGTACATGTGACGTATATGTGGAGGGAAGCTGGATAGTTTAATATACTGAAACAGGCTATATTAGGAAGATTTTAAATAATTAATTGTTAGCTAGAACGCGATATACTACATGTAGGTTTGAAGCTAAAGGCCAAAGTATACATTTAAAAATGTGTTACAATTTAATGTGTGTTAAGGTAAATAAAAAGTGATCTAGCAAGCTGAAGTGCTCTCTGGTCAAGAGCTCTTTAAATGGACCATACAATTTTAATTGAGATTCTCTTAATCGTGTTAGTGCACTCAATTCCAACTTTTTGAACACTTCAGGTTACAAAATAATGGTGTGATTTAGTGAATTCCTGCGTTTTCCAGGTTAAAGCAACGCTTCCAAAGCACATCATTTTCAGGTCACACCGGGGTGATGTTATCGTTTGAAAAATTAAAATATAGGCAAACATTTTATAAAAGATTCAAAGCTTTCCAAATACTGAACGATGCAGTTTCTACTAGGTTCATAAAGTATGGTCAACAATGGTTTAACTAAAGGGGAGTCTCCATGCATTATAAATGTTTAGTAATTGTGATGAATGAGCAAACAAAGTGACTATGCTAATAATGAACCAATTTAAAACAGATTTTAAGAATATGCTTTTTTTTTGCAATAATTTAAACGTTACAAATGTAATTCTTTCTAAAACACATTATTGAAAATCAGTTCGTTGTTACCTGTGTATTTAATATTGTTGTTATAACTGAATTTCTAGGCAAAGGTGTCTGAGTGGTAGATTTGTGGCCATTCACACTTTTCAGGTGAATGAAAAAAATCGAATTAAATTACCATTTATAAATTGATTTCTGCAGGCCATCCTTTTGGACACACTGTATATTTTTAAAAGAGATGTAATATAAAAATCACACCAAAACCACAAACAATATTTGCTGGTCGATCCAAATTGCAGGCCATCACCACGATTTTTCTCGTTTCGTGGCCAATGTTTCATACACATTCGCCGCTGGCAGATTACCCAAATCAATTTTTTTTATCTAGTCCATTTGAATTCAATAATACAAAACCCTATTTCATGGCTAGCAAAGCACCTGCAGGAAGGCCTTGGCAGGAAATGCACCAAAGTTATATGACAGTGGTGTCAGATAGAAATAAGATTCAAAAAGAAGAAAAAAACATTGCAGACGAAAAAAGCAACAAAACAACACAAAAAGAGAGATGGAAGCCCGAGGAAGTTTAAATATGAATGAAAGAAATGCCGAATGTAGACTTGGAGCTGGCTGAATTACGCCATCAAAGAAATAAAAAAAGAATACCCGACATAACCACTAAAGCCACAAGCCGAGCTTCATATAATGAGTTCTGAAGATACTGTATAAAGCCACACCAAAAATACTGCAACCAGTAAGCACTTTTATGTTGCAAAATTGGAGCAATAAACAAGTGCAATTGTTTCTCTTGTGAATTTTGTGTGTCAATGCTAAATAATATGGCAGATGCTGTAGGATTTAGTTCCGGGAGAACAAATCAATTCAATTCAACTCAGTACCCTACAGTCAGAAAATAAGTGCCATATGGTAGAGGGGTATTACCCAATTTTAGGAGAATGCTCCTACGTCAGTAGCTACTTAGACATCATTGTCAGATTGAATTTCTACTAAATCTGTAGATTCGCCAGGAAGGCTATTCCATCGTCTAATTGCGTGCAAAAAGAAGGACCAATGGTAAGCATCCGTCTTGGCACGAAGCTCGGTCAAAGGATTTGAGTGATTATGTCTACTCCTATAGTGGTCCTTAGACGTTAATATATGGGAAACAAGATGTGAATTACAAGAAAGATTAAAACGTTTGAATAACCACATAGATAATTTTTCGCGTCTGGACCTAAATGTGTCCCAATTTAGAGAGAGGAGCATTTCAGTCACACTCGTTGAATGTTGGTAATTGCCCTTAACAAATCATATAAGATCATATACTACATTTCATATATTATGACTCGTATATAATTTTCTTCATATATGGCGTGTTATGTCCATTTAAAGAAGAAAAGTTGGACTTACATTATTACTCAAAGAATTAATATGGCACATACATATATTGAAAGACAAAAATGATAAGTGCACATACAATGCACATGTATTGAACATAACACTGTACAGGTATGGAGAGGTATGAACATTTAATTGGATGCAGAGTCATATATACAAATATATGGGTATACATTCTCATTTATTTTCGTTTATAGACAAAAAATGAAATATACATGTGTGCACATCTGTGTGCGATACATAATTGTTCAACCTGGGTTTCACTAGCCAGAACGTTATAGTTTTACATAAAAATAAAATAAACACGAAAATATTCTCGAAATCTAGAGAATCAACAGAATATCAGAGAACAAATAAAGTTAAAGACTAATAAAGTGGACGTGTCCATTAAAATGGAGTTGTGTAGGATTGCTATAGATGAGGGGAGTAGGAATCAAAGATGGTGTCCCTGTTCCCGCATAAGTAAACCTACTTTATGTTAGAAATAAACAAAAGAATATCAAAATAAAAACTCGCATTTTCTTGTTATTTACAAGAAATAAGAAGACGGAGCTCCAACTAGGTGGAGGTTATTTAAATGTTGCAAAACAGCTGCAACTGACGAAGAAATCGTTATTGCAGCATGCACGAAATAAATAAAAAAAGACTGGCAAGCGGGGTTTAGATTGAAAAATGCACTAGACACAGCGCAATTTCGATATCCACTGATATTGCAGCGCGTTTAATTCGCACAACGTTTAACGAACCCCCTCCATGCAATCGTTTCTTGTAAAAATGTCATTTGCATTTGCGTTGCACGGGTAAGGGCTGTACGAAAGGCAATACCCTGCCATGACCAGCTTACATGAAAATGAAACATTGTTGTAAAAAAGAAAGTAGATGAAAGTACCACAATGCTGACAAGAAAGAAATAAAAGTAATACATCGATAAGAAAGAAGAAATACAAATACAATTTCAAAATAAATCACAAAAGTCAATTCTTGGTGCATACAATGTAATCGGATTAACTTCACTTTTTTTTAAATATTCTTCTCAGCACCCTGAATCCAGTATAAAGCAGCATTTCAAAGCACATACGCTTGCAGTGATTGCCTGCTTTAAGGGGCAATATTTGTATAGATACTGTTGCTTATTTTAAAATATAGACTTCCACGATTAATATTTAGTCAAGAAATAAATTTGCAAAAAACCTTGAAAAGGTAATGCTCAATGTAATTTTCTTAATTATTATCCCCAGCCCCTGAATCTAATCTGAAAAATCCGTTCAAGGCACATACGCTTGCAGTGATTGCCTGCTTTCAGGGGCAATATTTGTATAGATACTGTTGTTTCTTTTAAAATCTAGAATTCCACGATTAATATTTAGTCAAGAAATAAATTTGCAAAAACCATGGAAAGGTAATGCTAAATGTAATTTTCTTAAATATTATCCCCAGCCCCTGAATCTCATCTGAAAAATCCGTTCAAAGCACAGCCGCTATCAGTGATTGCCTAACATTCAAGAGACAAATTTCGATTAGATTCTCCTGAAATCTAGATGTCAATGCACTTGACACACGTAATTGCCTGCATTAAGCATTAACAAAAAAAAAACATCCTACCACAGTATAAGAAAATTTCATTTTTTTAAAAATTACCCTTTCCAGCCCCTGAGTATGTCATATTTGCAGATAACAAGGAAGCTATCGGTGATAGAAATCTAGAAACCAATGCAATTAATTTATAATTCCTCCTTGCTACATTTTTAAAAAATGAACATAGTTCAGTATCATAAAATATATATTTATTTAAAGATAATCACCATCCCCACAAAAAATTGTAAAACAGCTGTTCAGAGCAAGGAAGCTTTCAGTGATTGCCTATGTTCGAGGGGTAAAGTAATTTATTCATGAATACAAAACTACTGTAAAAAGAACTACTGGAAAAATATGAATAATTGCAACATGTAGTATTTTTTAATAAGCCTGTTCATGTAGTGTCCTGCATACAAATGCCATTATCGCAAAGGTGGCGCACAGACCGAATCTAGCGCAACGGAAGTGCATATCGCGTCGTAAAGCAATTTAAATTAAGATCTAAAACTTCATTACAATTTTTATGCCCATCATTCCAGAAAATGTAAACGATGTCATTAAGCGGGATTAAAACTACTTTTTGGCGGAAGGATGCAAATGTTAAGTCGCATACGGTGCGTCGTCCTTATAGTCTATGCCATGAAAAACGTTCCCTTTCTCTTTTTCTGACAATTTTTCATCAAAGTTTAAAACCTTTTTTTCTCTCTCTCTTCTTCGAACACTGCTACTTTCCAATCAATATGGTAATCTCGTTTACATGCATATTGCACAGCCAATACCTTTCAGCAATTTATTATTATTTTTTGTTGCTGTCTTTTCTCGTAGCACCACAAGGTTAGAGCATATGCATTGTAGGAGCGTACAACTTATCAATATTCTGCTCGGATGCTCTTCACGTATGGAAGAAAATGGAGGGCGGATGAGGTGATATGAGGGGGTAGAAGGAGAGGGGTGGAAGCAAGGGCCTATATATATAGATGTACGTAGCCTACGGTTTTTGTATCGCTTGATTTGCTGCCTTCATCCACCTGCCCTTCCGATACACTGTGGCTGTGATTGACGTCAAATAACGCCTGACTACTTGATTTTGAAATAAAAAACACTTAGGAAAAAAAGCCGAGAAAAGTAGGAAGAAAAAGGGGGGAAAGAAGGGCTAAAAAGATGGCAGGAGAATTAAGATGACAGATTTAACACGCTAGATAATGACTACTTCATTTTCTTAACTGGCAAGGCAATTGTCGCGCGGTTCACCACCAGAAAACAGCCGCGACAAAGTAAAAAAAAGCAATAAAAAAGAAACGGTTGAGATGATATTTCATTTCAAACATTTATAGAAACGAATATTTGGCAATTAAGTTGATTGCGTTTTTATAAGTGAAGCAGTTTGTCAACTGTATAAAAATCAACCAAAGGTAAATTGAAGTTAAATTAACGTCTGTAGAAATGTAAAGAGCGTAAAACATACATGGAAAACATATCGGAATAAGACTTTAGGTATCCTCAAAACAAAACTTGCCTACATATGGATATATAATTCCTCGAGGAAAAAATGTACATAATGAGTATATGGGTATATGAGTATATATGCATATGAGTAATGAGTATATATGTAAATGTATTATATGGATGTACAATATAAATGACCATACATTCACGTACACAAGTATAGTCGAACCCGCTTAATTACACAAACCGGAAACCGGACAAATGCACATATTTTTCAAGCCTCATGTGCAACTTTTGTATGGAATTGTGACCAGATAATTGCATAAACCGGTTAATTGCACATTTTTTTGCTTGCCAGTTCGGTGTGCAATTAAGCGGGTTCGACTCCATTTATTTACACGTGTCCAATTCCTGTAATAAAATACACACTGTATGTGACATATGCCATTTAAAGAAATACAGTCATTAATCTCGTTAATTAGTCCACGTTAACATGACACATGTTTTCAGATTATCATATATGGACATACGTGTATATGGCAATGGACCTTTATGCGATTTTCACACTGGAAAGCATTCGTATGCTATAGAAAATGACCAATGCTCTAAAATATATCTACAGGATATGAATTATTAACATGAAATTTGTTTCTTTCAAATACTCTTATCGGAATACAATTTTAATTAAATTCTATGTTAAAAGAGTGATCAATTAAAAAAACCCTAATAAATTGAATTGATCTGATGTTGCTACATCATGAAATAAAATGCTCCTATGTAATATAAAATGTGTACATGTATTGGTAAAACCGGTTGGGGTAAAACATCTAAATTCAAATAAACCCGAAGGGGCCAAATCCATATGTAATTTAAGTGCATTTATTAATTAGAATGGTATATTAATAAGCCGTGACAGCACAAAAATCCTAATATGAGAAAATGTTTTTAGATTACACGCCATCATTGCAGTTTGAATTTTATTTCCCAAGTAGTGATTCAATCCACGAAAATTGCAGCAAAAGTCAGAAATAAAATATGCGCCTGCCTTCAGGCAGACAAATGTTAAGTCAAAATAAAATAACCGTCCGTAAAAGCATTTTCCTCATCATCCAAAACTCGTACAGGGGCAAAAAAAACCTGGCTGAGCCATAAAATTGTATTTACTGGCAAACGTACACGGCTATGGTAAATAAAAATAAAATAGACGGAGATAGTGTTGGTTTCAAACTAGCTTAAATATGACGAAAAAAAATCGAAGGAAAATGTAGGTGCATGTGTAGCATAAATACGAAGGGAAACGAAACAATCGTATTTATATAGCTTATGCTTATGTTTTTTTCTCTTTCACAATATCTCGTCTGAGCAGGCAATGCAACGAAATCAATGGCTTCACACCTGTTACACTCGTTTTATAAAATCGACCATTTTTATGTATTTTTTTCTTCTCTGAAGACGTTTGCTAGCTGGATGATACTAAACATAAACTATAAGCATATCGTAATAATGCGCTTTTCCAAGAGTCCTAAAGACGACAGTTGTGGCTCTTCCATCATTTTTCAGCGCTATCAAATGCACAAGTGCATTATGCACTTTTTACATACGTTGGTCTCAGCAGTATAAATTCTCTCGCAATGTGTCAGCGAGGCACTTGCAAATATAACATAAGGTTACGAAAATGGCAGCTAAGGTTTTTCGTTTTTTTCTATTCCAGCAAATAACGTTGAGTTTTAAGATTTAAAAAGGGGCGAAAGGATTTTTGAACCCGTTTCAAATGGGTCATCTAAACGTTACTCTTCATACTTTAAAATGCGGGGGCGCCAGACAAAACCGATGAAGGATCAGCAGCACATTGGGTAAATATGCTGTTATGGTAAGTACATTACGTTTCATATATATATATATATAACATCCCGGATGGAAAAATGATGCATAGCCACATGTGGGCCATACATAGCCATGTATGATCAATATATAGCCATGTATGGGCCATACACGCCACATACAGGCTATATACAGCACACGGACATAAAACTTGGGAAACTTATGAAAAACTAAATAAATCGAGTGAAATTAAATTATGTAATTTTTTAACCCATTTATTTATTATTTTCTTTGACAATGTTATTTGTTCAAGAACAAGCACACATTTGTTCGAGGTTCAGCATATGAATAATATTATGAAAATAACTGGTTTTAAAAAATTTAAAAAGTAAACATTGTATCTCTAGAGGCAATGCTATTCTTCAAGTATTAACCCAACTTTGCCTACGGTTCAGCGTATAAATAATATTAAAATAACTTGTTGTAAACATGGTAACAAATGCAACTTTGATTCGCCAGTAACTTTCTGTTCTTTAAAGGACTAACTTGAAATCAAGACTTCATTATTCACGCATTGGAGCATACATAAATTACTGTCGAAATTCAAATAAATTCATTAGTATTATTCGTTGCCTGGCTGCTTTTTACAGATTGAATTCCAGAAAGTCACAGACATGAATTGTCAATATCGCTATAAATAATGGGTTAAAAGTTCAGCGCAGCAGAATAATAAGATGAAAAAACGTTTCTTCTTCAAATTAGGAGGACTATTTTCGATGGCTGAATGTATGTATAAAAACATAGACAAGTAGCATAAGGGCATATTACAACGGGGTTTCTCTAATGACATCCCAGGAGGTTATCCCTGGCGAAATTAGCAACGACGAAACCTCTACTGTACCTATTTTTTGTTTCATCGTGCACATAGGCCATCATTTCGGAAATCCTAACTCACTATAGGTCTACATTCGTTACCGGAGCAACAACGAATTTTCGTATACCTAAAAACAAAATAGGTTTGCAGGCTGTGCAATTATTAGACATGGAGGGAGTCGCAGTGAATGCAAATCATACTTCTGTGCCTTTTGGTTTTGATGATCAAGGATGCCACATTTAATAAGGTTCCTACAAAAGTTCATGATGAATAATGACAAAATATCGATTACATTACGAAATGGCAAGGCAAAACCATGCTGATCAAAGCCGCTCTCAAATACCCCCAAAAACTCCACGATAACTTACATTTCCTGGCGAGCATTTGTCAATGCACGGGGAGATAAATGACAGCCAGCTAAAATGAAATTTAATTACGAAAAGAAGGCTTAGCGTTCACATAAGCAAACCGCTTTGTATATATTGTAATTGAAAAATATACTATATATAGTAGAGAGATAGATATGCAGACTCCATTTAAGACTATTCAAAACGTCTTATTATGGCGATGTCAAATCCAATAAATGCTGACCGCAATAATGTTGTTCCGAAGTCATGTTTCATCAAAAATCTAATATATCCTTCGCTTGTTTTTCTTTTAGTAGCAAGATTGCTTCACAACCGCTGCAGTACAGGGGGATCAAACATCTCTTAGCAAAATAGTTGAAAATGTCAAACACAATATATATAGCATTGTATTTTTGAAACTTGAACATAGGATATATGGAAATGAGGTGCTCATACGGATTTAGACCCACCTTGCCGACTTTCCACTTCACCGACAGTACATTTTGCAGACTCCCATTATAAAATGAGTTTCATGAGTGTAGTACAATTTTAGTATAATGTTATTTGAACCCAGTTTATTCCTTTCGTAATCTAACTTAACAAAGATGAGTAACATTCGTCGGCGAAATGTGCTGTCGGTCAAGTGGGTAGTCGACAAAGTTGGACGATACCGTCATAATATGCAATGTTCTGAAAGTAAAATATTTTTATAACAAAATATTAATTTAGATTCGCTTATTGTAAATTGTAGTCCCCTTAGGGGCCATTCAAAAACGATGTCCCTGAAATTCCTTCTAAAATTGATCTTTCCCCCTACCCGCAAGGTGTTCATTTTAGTGCAGACCCCTTAATTATAGACGCCCTTAATTTCTTGTTTTAAAGTAGGGTGTGGACGTCCATAATGGCTATACCCCCTTCCTCCTGTCCGCACAGTATCCAAATACCAGCAGACCATCCCCACCCCCTCTTGAGGACGTCCTTTTTGAATGCCCCTTACATCTTTTTTTATGGCACGTTAGATGGCTGATAATGTAAAATTTTTTTTGACTGTTGCTCAACAGATGAAGAGCAATTTCTGAAAAGCTTAAGCATGGATTTGTTCCTCGTTTTATAGGAATAAATACTTGAGTGAAAATTTCTCAACAATGCACTAAAACCAAACAGTAGTTGCTAAAGAGCAAAATCTCCACTTAGAGGTTTTATGTACAACAACATAGGTATAATAAAAGCGTTAATCCTTAAAGCGTGCACTAAAGTTGATGACATTAATTTATATTTGATTTAAATAGCACGGTTTCTTAAGAACGGGAAGAGTGCTCATCCGTGTTAAATTTAGCCAACATTATTTTTAGTTAAACTTTTCACAATATTCACTCTACCTAGTAGTTTTCAAGGTAAAAATTTAAAGCTCAAGCAAAAATGAGAAACCATGCCATCACGCATGCGCACTCGAGCCTAATCTTTATTAAAGGTGATACGGTTTAATGTCCAATTTAAACCCTTCCATAATAACTTTCTTCGCTTCAATGTGGAAACATTATAGAGCAAACCTTGAGTAGAAAAGCATTTCAACCAGACTTTATACGCCTACATGAGTATAAAAACACATTTCGTTGTTAAAATGAAGGACGGTAAAAAATAAAAAGAAGAAAAAAAGTATAAAAAAGGATTTTGGGCATTTCTGGCGTAGGCTATAGCTCAGAATATAAATTTTTTTTAGTTTATTTTCCCATTCTATCCTTTTTTTGGCTACATAAACGTCTGAATCCAAACACAAACCCTTCACACGTTTTCTCTTTTCCTTAAATATGATGCGATTTTTTTTAAAAACATTTTTTTGACTTCATGACCTTATTTCAAAGGAGACAAAAACACAGGACATTCATAATATCGAGTATTAAATCAAAATCTCATTCTTTTTGATATTAGATATTCAGTCTTAAGTATGGAAAAGAGAAAATCTCTTGTGTCACAACTTTATATCGAGTGAAAATTATTTTATTGCGAGTGATCAAACTGTACATTCTCTGTTGCGTAAACCAATGAGAGGATGCCACGTGACTTACAGTTGATGGGTAAAAAGATTTTATCTGGAAACTGCATTTTTAGTATATTTGGGAGAAAAACTCAGCACGGGAATACAATGCGAGGAAACGAAAGGGGCATTGCTACGCCATCCAAATTTACGCCAGCTTAATTAAATTTTAGCTATTTTGCATAAAACGATGAAAGTGTGGTTAAAATGTCAAAAGTAAGCCGTTGTGTAGCGTGACAGTTGCCTGAGCTCGCTTTCTATGCCATACACTCGAGGGTAGATCTTGCTGCATCGTATAAGCCTCGAGTTTATATATTAATTAAGTTACTGCAGTCATGAAAACGGACTATTACATCTGCAAAATGTGCATTTAGGATGGAAAATTACTAGTTGCAGCACTGGCACAACATGACCAAAATGCTATCGTAACTATGCATCTGCCTTTACGAAAAGATGTCTACCATCGTTTGCCAAATTTACATTTTACAACGTTTACATCGAATGTCGAGCGAATGTTCCTGCAGCACAAATTCAAAATATCAAATAACAAAAATGTTTAAATGAAAATTAATAAAAGTGTATTTGTGTGACATTACAAAACGTCGTTACTGCACAACTTTACATTATAATGATTAGCGTCACATATTGAACTATGGCATATTCCCAATATCAGATAATACAAATGGAATTGTGTCCTATTACTCTCATACTGTACATAGTATTTCAATTTCAACCACATGCATGTATGCCACCGGATGTAAACGATATGCAGTAAGGGGTCATTAAAAAAGGTCGTACCCGGTGTCCATTTTGGCCCACAACCCCCTTCCCTCCCCACATAGACGCCCATATCTTGTTTTGAAATGAAGGGTGTCCAAAAAATTTGTTGGAACATAAAATGGCCCATCCTCTAAATTTCCAAGCACGCGGCCACGACATTTTTCCAGATTTTTCCGATTAATTTCCTGACCTAGAATGAAAATTCCAGCATAAAATTGGCGTTTAACAGATTTTAGGCATACTACCGACTTTCTTGAGGTTTTAAAAATTTAAATACATTTAAGACTGGGTAGATATTTCTTCTGGTGTCCCTTTCCCCTTTCACTGACCTTTAAAACAATTAATCAGAAAAGTCAAAAACTGAAAAAAAAAACATCATTAGTGGACGTCCAAAATGGTTTCATCCCCGTCCCCACATGGTATTCACATGTCATCAGAGCTTCCCTCCCTCTTGAGGACGTTCTTTTTGAAAGGCCCCTAAGCGGATTATTTTTTACATATTTGTAATGTTCATATTATATTCTTAATAATGGTTCTTGAAAAACAGATTTGGACATCTGGAATATTTTTATTTCTTATTACACGCAAAAAAAAATGTGTTTCCCATAATTTTAAAAGTATTTGACGTTGCTTTCAGCAACTTTTCTCCCTTCAACCAGCAGCATTGTGTATAACAGCATTACATTTTTTTTCGTTGGTTGAATATTGTTTGGTAAATTTAGCTTCTGGCTTTTATTATTCAGTTATCTTTTATCGTTGAAGAAGAAATTGCGCCGCAAACGCTATATGTTGTTATTAAAATTGCGAAATCCAATAGGCCTTACATTAGAAAAGGGTTTCTGCTTACCATTTTCATGTTTCTGATTTAAACAGTTCACTGGCTTGTATCCTAATTGAAATTGTAACCAATAACAGAGACGGTATAATTTCCCCCGAAGAGGCCAAAAATGTGAGGATGAGTCTCTATGCCGACTTTATTAATGACATTGTTCATAAAACTAACAGCTTTTATCCTCGTCTATTTGACTTAACAACAAATATAATGCGCACGCACCTTGATAATGAATATGCTTATTACGAATTTCGTCCTAAGGGCACCGATCCCGAAAGGTTATTATATTTATTCAATTTGGCGGAAAAATATTAATTATACACTAATATCTCGTGTGTGCCATCTCTAGTACTTAACGAGCTTCCCACTATGTTAATGAACTTGAGCACGGGCATTACTTTGCCATTTTCGAAGCAAAACATATATAAATTAAGATTTATGCAGATATTTACTGAAATTATGAAATATTTATTAACTATTTTGGCTAAGCAATTATGTGTTATCAAAGTTTGACATTGTGGCTGCTCGTTAAGGTACTCAGGCTCCAGTTTATCACTTCAGAAAATACTCAAATTTAAGTTATATTTAGAATTGCGTATTATTTATAACAGTAGTACGTACAATTATGAGTTACCTGATCCCAGGGGTCATTCAAACAGGACCTCCTCCTCCCCACCCCATCATAGACCGTCCTTATATTATTTTTTTGAAAAGTAGGGTGTCCAGAAAATTTGTTGGGACATACAAAGGATTCCTTTGTATGTCCCAACAAAAATGTCCTCTTCGCTGGTAATTCTTCGATATTATTGCAGATTTTACTGATTAACGGAAATTTCCTGACCTCCAATCGAAATTCCAGCATAAAATTAGTGTATAAAATAAATTTGGGTATAATACCCGACTTTTCCAAGGTTTTAAAAGTTTAAGTGCATTTGGGACTGGGGACATATTTCTTCTGGTGTCCCTTTCCCTTATCACTGACCTTTAAAACACAATTAAACGGAAAAGCTAAAAAACGTGGACATCCCTAATGGCTTCCCCCTACCCTACCCCCTCTTGAGGACGTCCTTTTTGAATGATCCCGAATTAAATTAAATTTCAAAAGATGTATTTTTTCTATAGAATATATTTAAATTTGATAACCTTAAGCATCTATCTTACTTAATTTTTCTATTTTTATTTTTTTCTTGTTCGTTGGAAATATTATTTTAAATAAAATATGCAATCTCAAATTTCAATCTAAAAATGAATAGAAGAAGTCACTTTTCATAGCAGATATCTTATTTCTAATGCATAAAGATATCCAATAGAGTATATATTTTTCAGATTTTGACATGTAAGGTTTTTAGATACCACTCATATTAATTTCTAAAATTCATTTCTAAACTTTTGGAGGATGTTGGAGTTTTCCTCATTCCCTATTTGCCAAGGTGGACGCGGCCTAAATCCTTCGTAATGGGTGTATTATATTATTCATATCCGATTAAACTGTCGGTGTGAGTGGGTCATCGGATATACCATTGATGTTATTACCCAGTAAAGCTCTGCTCGAAAGTGGTCTGTCATGCGAGGATTTCATAGGAAATCTCGCTGGGGACAGTCTTACAATGTCCGCCATTTAAACTCCCTTATCCTCATCATGGACTTAAATTCAGGTCCCAATGGGGCAGCCTTTTGCCTTTCACCATAAGCGAGTTTCACTTATAATTTTACGGTGGCTTTCTGGTAAATTTCTACTGGATCTTCTTGCTAATAATAAATTAGAGCTAGCATTAAGGGGAATATAAACTCTCACATGATTAAATTTAGAAGATTGGAAGAAATAATGCTTGAAAATACCTGAATATTCGCAGAAAATACCTGAATATTAGCAGAAAATACAGCTTTTACACGGTACACACGTAGAAGACGTAGTAAATATTGGAAAAGTTGGTTATATATATAGTTTCCAAACGCAATGCACAATTTCTAAAATTAAAAACAATTTCGTTTTATATGCATGCCTACAGCACGATCATAACTATTTTATCTCATAAATATAAATATAATTATAAACAGAATAACTCATAAATAATACTAACCTTGATAAAAAGTATTTTTCTATTATTTACTCAACAAATTCAATATAAAATTTATTCGTATGCATCATATAAAGCGAATTTAGTAAAATTTAGTAAAATTTGAAGTCCCTTTTTAGGTATCGAGGCATCAATCTAATATGTGTAACTTTGGCTTTTTTGGCTCACCTTAACATTTGAGTAAAATTATAACTACGTACAGTATGTATCACCCTTTTGCAAAATATCCTTTTGAATCATAAATTTATCAGTTATTTTTCAAAATTATACACAAACTGAATTTCATTTATTAAAACATTGCGAATTACCCTAAGCGTCTATCCGGGTGGTCATCTCCAGCCATGGAGAGGCTTGCGCTGATGGGTCATTCTGGAATTGCCTCCGTTATGGTCATGCTTTAATTAAAGCCATCGAGCGGACAATTAAATGATGCCGTCTGATTAGAAGTCTATTGTGTTTGGGGTCTTGTCTGTTCGCAGGAAGCAAAGAGGAAGATGCAATTGTGATCCATGCACAATTGGTCACTAAGCTATGGAAAGATAGACGGACGGCTGCTGGTCATTTAAATGGGACTCGCTCGGCTGGTTTAATCAGGATCAAAATTTCTAATTGTTTGACCAGTGGATTCACTGGCATTTGACACGTTTCTGTCAGTGCTTTAAAGGGGAAAACATACTGTCAAACAAAACTGCAAAATTGTAAAGTTTTCCACATATATTTACATCCACGCTTATTTATAAATAAACAATGTAACTATAGGGACGCAACCGAATGAAACAAAATATCGATGGACCTTATATGGAAATGTCAGAAATCGGAATAAAGAACGCGAAATCCATCCCACATTTCTCCTAAAGGGTTTTGCATTTTCATGAAAAGATTTATAAATCAATAAATAACCCATTCGGAAGGATATACATACTTAAGCAGGTTACATTTATTTTCAGATTAAAAATATTAAGACTGGACGATTCCATGGTAACATTTTGCGGTTTGGTTGGCATGGCAGCTTTCTCTAACAAGTACATATGGCAATTGGAAAGTATAATCAAGCAAATGGAATATAAAACATCACAATTACAAAAGTTTTCAAAATGATGAAATGAACAGCACTAAGATTTATCAATGCGAAGTTATCAAATTGAGAAAAAATATAAAAATTATGCAATAACAAATTTCCTCATTTGGCAGATGTGGGGCCATCTAAGCTTCTACGAAATTTCTTCTAAAATTGACCACCCTACCCCCTGTCCACATGGTGTCCATTTTATCCCTGACATCCCCTCCTCCCCCCTCATAGGCGTCCTTGTTTTTTTTTTAAAGTAGGGTGTTCAGAAAATTTGTTGGAACATACAAAGGCTCATCCTTTAAATTCCCTAGCACTCGCTTTGCTACATATATTCCACGACATTTTCCCAGATTTTTCTAGATATATAGGAATAGAAATTTTTAAAATAAATTTGAAGTAAGGAGAGTGACTGCTTGCTTTACATCTGCGACTAAAAGTCAAAGAAAACGAAATCCTAGCACTTTGTTTAATTATTAACAATTTTCTAAGATACCATTAGATTAATATTACAATATAATGTATATAAAACATGTCGAATTAAGCTTAGCCTCGAACTAATAAGTGAGATTATCCTTCGATGCGTGAACACATAGATATTAATTCTTCAAACATACATAATTAATGAAAATGCGCTATGTTTCAGAAAATTCGTTTCGTATTAATAGGCTGCACACGTAGGTCATTAATTGCAAAAACATTAAAATCTGTTTGGAGCAAACAGAGGTTTTCACTGGGTGCTTGTTTACCGATCTTGTTTACAGACAAACACATTCATATTTAATGTGAATCACGCGAGGATTTTGTGAAGGCAATCGTGATTGGAAATAAGCTTACATCTTTCATAGATTAAATTTCGGATTACGATTGTGTTAAAACGAAATTACATTATGCATATTCCTTACACAAACATACTGAACACGGTATACTTTGCATAAAAAATTTTCAATCGGAACACTCCCTTCGTGATGGTATTATATAACATGCAATTATAGCATCCAATTGACAAGTTTACATTACACATTACATTACATGTTGAAAAAGGGAAATCCTTTAGAGAAATTCGTCTCTTCGACAATTTTATTATTACAACAATAATATTGTGGGTGAGGCATAATTCAGCACTTCTCGAATATCTTCAATATGGAAACGTTTAGGTAAAATAGGATTTCACGATTGAATAGGGGGATTCCAGAAAACATGTCGCACATTACATTGAACATCAATTTCTCGGTTCGTGCTTTTTTATAAGCTTAGTTTTTTATAAGTATTTTACAAACACAAATTATACACTTGTATGGCATCGTCGATTTAGTGTAATTGCGCTTTTGTGACATTGAATTGTGCATAGTAAAATTTCAAAGGGTATTGGTGTTTTTCATTAATGACAGCAATCATGCATTACACCAATGCTTGACAGGAAAGCTCGCCTCGTCATTTCGGGAGTTGTGACAGTTGTAAATTAGCATCAATGCTTTACATAATTGAATATTGATAACCTAAACAGAACCCTTCATTGATTGTACATTAAAGTCCGTGTTATGAGGCCATTATTGAAAAAAAAAAAAACCATGCCTACCAAACGCTTGCTATGCGTATTTCAATGTCGTAGACGTACACATTACACTAATTTGAAGACGCTAATTTGCATGGTTTAATTGGATTTTTTGTCATATCATTAAAAGTTACAATTTTAAACCGCACTACTTTGAGATTAACCGTATCAATTACATTTAAAAAGGTATGTTCCGACGAAGCTTCACTTTTTTGTGATAACTGAAGCATTTTTTATTTTATTTGTTAAAACGTTAGTACTGGTATAAATTGAGTGTAAATTTGTTTCGGTAGTTGCCAGACTACGGTTTTAACAACTTGTTGGTTTCGAGGGTCTACTTCCTCTAGCCTCATGTTCAACCCATGTATTTATACGGTCTATTGTTGCTCGAGCAACCCGAATGTGCTATCATTATGCACACACACTCGTATTATCTTATTGTTACAGCGTAAAAAAAACCTCCCCATGAAAATTTCACTTGATAAAATGTTTATCCGAGAGTAAATCAAGAGAAAAAAATCCACTCTGCTCACATACGGAATCCTCGACGATGTTGACTACTTTTCAGTCGTTTAGAAGCAGGAGTTTTGTGGGTTTGGGGAATATCTCATGGGATCTACAAAAGAGGGTTTAGTTGAAAAAATGCAAAGTGCTCTCCGTACATAGGGCTGTATTAAGCACAATGCCATGGCAGCCAGTTGGACTACATTTATAGACATTTTCGACTCGTGTAAGAATTTTACTTACATTCAAGAATGCGTGAAGTTTCATTTTTTTTAGGCAAAAGCTTTGTTGCAAGGGGTTCAACTATTACTATCCGAAACCATTTCCTCACTTTTTCTTTTCCTCGGCAAAAACCTCTCTAGAGAGTGCTTTCCAACTTTTGCCTGCCTATACACAATCGGGTTTGCTGAATGCTAAGATAGTCACCTCTTAATTCACTCGTTATGCGTTGGGGTGGCAAACAGCGCATAAAATAATGGCTGCACACCTGCGCACCTTAATAGCAACAACTTTTAACAACATCTTCAAGAATACGTTACCAAGAAACATTCAAAGTTTACCGAGAATCAAGAACATTTCCAACGCTCGTTCATGCTGATTTGGTTTGTTTCAAACACGATTTGGCATATGAATCTTCGTGTGCAACTACCTTAACTAATTCCCATGTTACTAACAGGAATCTTAACATTTTTTCCACAAATAACCATGTTAATACTACTTTATTCAAATGATGATCTGGATGAAAAAAGAAATGTCTGACTAAATTGCTATAGAGTTGATACTTTTGTTATACTGCAATATATAGACGTATATTTATCGAGTAATAGCTAGATTGAGCCAGTCAACGCCTTAACGTTAACCTTAACGTTAGAGGCGGGAAGGGAGGAGCCACGTAATGAACTACCCAATGAACTAACTGAACTTCATGAGTGCACATGTATGGTTCTTCCCTTCCCGCCTTTAAATTTACGTTTAACGTTAAGGTTACATCACACACTTTTCATGTCTGAATTATATGAACAAATACAGAGTATATATTTCCATATTGCAAGCAAATCGTCATACTTTTATTATAACACTTTACCATTAGATTTCCCTATTGACTATTCGTTGGAATATTTTAGTATATCAATGTACATGTATATATTGTGTCAGTAATAAATACTTGTACATGTACAAAGGTAAAATACCATGTGTGTAAACATTTTTGGTGTTAGATCTCTTATTATTACTATGCAAAGTAACTTTTTCACCATACAGTATGACAAATTAAGATACACTGGCTAATTAATTAACCACATGCTTGGTCTGCATATATTTGAAATATATTTCTCGCGAATTTCATTAGTCGCCCATGGCCATATATGAAACCAGTAAAATACTGCACGAATTAGCTTATATCTGGTGATATTAGACCAGCTATGACTACTTGTATGATGGAATGTGATGTGAAATTTATATACATTACAACGTTTGCACGTTTACAACGCATATCATCAGTCTAACAACAACCAATTGAAAAATGTTTATACAAATACAAGATAATGCACATTATACACCTACGTGTCGCATAAGGTCATAGCATATAAGCACAGGCTTTATAAACATTTTCCAGCAGCATCCAAAAAATTCCCAAAATCTCCAACTCCATATCAAGTCATTGCGAATCAACCGAGCATATTTTATTTGGAAGCCTTAAGCAGTCCACGAAAGGCGGGTTACTTAGCTCCTTGGTTACTGCTCAGAGGAAATCTCTTGTTTGCTTAGATTTAAGTTTATAGAGATAATCCTATTAAAATCCATTCGCGCATTTAAATAGAGCCCATGAAAGCGCCAAGGCCTAGAAAAAAAAGATAAGGTAGGAAGATCCTCCGCTCATCTTTATCGATCGAAGAACCTAAGAATATTATGTCCATGATGCCTAACAATTTCTAGTAAAATATACAACCTGCCAATTTTATTGCCTTTATTTCCAGGAACTGATTATTCATTCATGATATGGAGTCTGCTCCCAAGAAATGATTTTTTTGAAATATGGGCACGCACACATACACACACCAGCTCACCTCGCAAATGTATTTTCTTTTATAAAAGCACATAAAAGCCCCGTTTTCATGCCAAAAACTTAACTAAGTCAGTTTACTCTGGAAATTTCGTCCTCGAAATCGACTGAATATTCTATATCATATTGAAATTAACTCGGTTGCGAATGTAAGTTTACCTTTGGGAATCGAGGCAATTTGTTTTTATGCAAAATATCTTTTACTATATTTCTAGAAGAAATCTCACAAAACTGCAATTTTAAATATATATCTGCATCAAATCATAATACACAGAAGCCATAGAGCCTCCTTATTTGGTTATATCGCGAAAGATGCAATTCGTCTGATGTATTTTCAGTTTTTATTTTCCATTCAAAGATATTGTAATTTGACTAAACATTTCTGCAAAATTGTCGATGGTAAAACCATTTCTAGACAAAAAAATACTGGATGTAAATGATCAAGAAATATGAAACTTAGATGACATCCCAGGTGAAGAAGCCACATGTATATATGTGGACATGCCAGTAGGTGGCACGTATGTACATATGTATGGACATGTATACGCTATCTACAGTTATGTCTTTGAATAATCATATCTATCCATCTGTGAGTCATATCTATCAAGCATACAGTCGAACCCACGTAATAGCACACTGCTTAATTGCACTTACCGGATAATTGCCCATACCGGATAAATGCACATATTTTACGAGCCCCATGTGCAACTTTTGTATGGAATTGTAACCTGATAATTGCATAAACCGGTTAATTTCACATTTTTGAGTTGGCGGGTCACTGTGCAATTAAACGGATTCATTATTTTGATATTAAGAGAGGTAGTAACTTTTGGACTACCATGTATATTTTCAATTTTTAAAGTATCTACTGGAAAACGTGAATCTAATTAATTGAAGTGTTCCGAGGTTGGAAACTATTTTCTTTGTTCTGTTCTGGCTTTGAATAAAAACTGACTGATTTTAATGAGCTTAACAAGTTTATCAAGTTTTATTTCATCTCTAACAACATCAGTGGTGATATTTTAAGCTGCAATTGCAACAAGGAGTGGGGTATTTACCGGTTAGGCACTTGTGCATCCTAACACTACAATGTCATTGGAAGTGTGGTTAGAAACATACTGTAATGATAATTCGAAATGCACTAGCATGCGTTTTCATGAAATTTTGATGCAACATAAACGTGGTGTCAAATAATCACACAAATCGCAGGGATAATAGAAAAAGGATGCTCGAAACAAGTAAGAATTGCATTAAAAAGCTTTCAACACGAATCATGCAAGTAGCAAAAGTATTTTTTTTTTTTTTTTGTAAAGCTCGCCACATGATGCATTATTCGTGTGACAAGTTTTTCGTTTTTCATTTTTATTTCACCTCTAGAGCACCACCCTTCGGTTGGCAATTTCCAATAAAAAATTAAATATTTTTGTGCTATCTTTCCGCCCCAAGAAAAGCGTTAGTATTTTTTTAGGAAACAAACGTCGGCTGCAATAGCTTGCCACGATGACATTTGAAGCCATGGATTTGTCTGCTTTCTGTCACTTCCTTTGTGAAAGTGTGCATCCATGCAACAGAGAGGATTTAAGAGTATCATCAGGGTCCACTACAGTGTGCGAGAATACTTTACGGATAAAAACCGTACAATGTTAAGCCTCCAAGGGATGGGCACTGAATTACGCCCACGACATAGGGCTTTAGCCGAAGAAATAACACGTTTTCACATTTCTCTCATTGTTTTCAACAGCAAAAACACGATGAAATCTAGCGCTGAAGGTCTTAAATATTAAACCGAAAACGTCTTCCTCTCGATGAAAAACTTTCATATTGGATAGACAAGACCTACTTCTAAAACACTAACTGTAAACTTTGTACACAAAAAACCCTCATGGAACATTTATGTTCGACGTGTCTCAAATTGGAGCAGGTGCAGTTATGTTAAAATATGCTTTTACACTTCTTGTACATGTAAATAGCATGAATTTTGTATTTTTGTTCACAAAGGCACACATGCCTACGATGATTTTTCTTGGTCAAATATAGTCTATAGATGTTCGTGCTTTAAAAAACGTGTTTCTAAAAAGTGCATGTATGTTTAGTTTGTTGATTGTTACACGTTTTTAATTCTTAGTGAAATGTCTAAAACACTATTGAAGGCTGTTTTTTGATGTATTTATAAGCAATGTAAACAAAATTCAAAAGGGGTATGTAAAACTTTTAAACTTCAACATTTTCAGCTTCAAGTTTTATCTATTCCTGAAATGTAATATATTTATTTAAGTGTTCCTAATACAATAGAACAATGAGCAGAATAATAGTTGAATATATAGCTAAATATGTGTATATGCACATTTAATAATGTAATTAACATGTTTTTCGGAAATTTTTATACAACTAATTAAACTTAGGATTGCTAATACTGAATTGTTAAGAAATTGTAGGTCAAATATAGGAATAAAACATTAATTATAACAAATATCTACTGTATATTTAAAAAATTCAAACACACCAAAATCCCACTTTCCCATCATGTTTAGGACAGGAAGTTAGTTAAGAGAGAGTCGGTCAATCAGAAATTTATAAAAGGAATGTTATTAATAACATACTATATTTACTTTATTAATTATGTATTATTGATCCCAGAGAATTTAATCATTGAATTCATCATGAGAAATTAATCATTAATTTCTAAATAAGTTCTGAAAAATGTGCCCGATGTAATAGTTGATGGCAACGTACTGCAGAAGTACATCTGCAGTTTTTGTTGTTATGCATTTATATTTCATGCTTTCGTGGTTAAAGTCTAGAGAAAAGTTCATTTTTATACTTTTCAGAAAACGCCGGATAAAAGGATAGAGGTTTTTTTAAACTTAGTAGATTAGGAAATCGTTAAATACATGCTGATTTAATTAAATTGAAGACGGGGTAAATACGATTTGAGAAATCTACTTCTACACACTTCCTCGCAACACCTTATAGTACAATGGGAAAATGGGGAAGTGAATGATAGGTGAATATCCTTCGGTCTGCGATAGGGGTGCCCAAGAACGGAGGTTTTGGCAGTTTGGATACACTGCCAGTGGTCAAAGATGGAAAGTCGCCAATAGTGAATTGAATGGAGTGCAAAATGAGTGCAAGAAAATAGAAATTGTATGGCAAAGGGGTTTCGAAGCCAAAGTTGCTTCCTCTCCGAATTCTCCCATGGGTTTAATTTAGAGATCCACTAACCAATTACGAGGAAAGACAATGGCCGAAGCCAATGTGATTGCCGTCCACTTCAATGGCCTCCAAGATGGACAAACAAATAGCAGTGCAAGTGACAAGTGCGACAGGGAATCGTCAAGCGAAATTACAAGAAATGAAATGGATTCAATAATGAGTTATATACATGGGAAGAAGTTTGCCAGGGGAAAAAAATCGTATTGGACAGACTCGGTTTCACTCTAGAGACATTTTCGGAAATTGCGATTTTGGTGGATAGCCAGCAAATACAGAAGACACAAAAAAACCTGCTAGACGTTTGAAAATATAGCGCAAAGCAATTTACACCTTTTACAGATAGGGTGGAGAACCTGGTCAATTCTGCATCAATGTTACATAGTCATTTAACCGAGTTGTTTATATAAGCAATGAATTCACACTTGTATGATAATTAAGTAATTAAGTATAAAATAATGAGTATTAATTAAATATAATCAAGTATATTGATTAAATAATTAATCTAATAATTAAATGCTGCTAACGCCGCGGTTTAAATCAAGTGAGTAATTTTTTTTTACGGTAAGTTAAATTACGATTCCAGGCGGATACGAGCGCTTCAAACGGGTTAATTAGTTTGGCTAAACTTTGATATATTTAAACTTCGATCTCAAACTTTTTAATATTTGATGGCAAATATTAAAATCATGCGCTATAATAGGACCAATATGCGTTCATCTCTTTCTAAGTTCAGGGCTTCAAAATTAGCCAATAAACACTCAAGTGAGCATCGCTTACAAATTTAACAATAGTTGGTGTTACTCTCAAGAGATTTTATTGGCTCAATTTAAAGCGCTCCATTTTTAAGGAGTTTTCCAGTCCATTTGATTGTCCTTTAGCTGGCTGTTTCGTGTTTGGATTACACAGATCTGACTCAGATCATTGACTGTATTGCGTGGAACCATATGTTGGCGACGTAACTTAAGTAAAAAAACTAAGTCACTTAAACGCGGCATTAGGTAAGAAAGGGAAATGAAAACTATAACTATAAAATATTTGATGATTTCGAATTTCGATTCAAGCTATCTTTAAATTTTATAAATGTAAAATCTTAAGAAAAGATAAAAAACACGAAATTTTGTAACGCCATTATTGAAACGTGTTGCAATTTAAGCTATCGAGACCCATTTGATTTTAGCTTTTAAGATGCTCATTAAGATGCTAGCAGACTTGTTCATTACAAAAAAGTAAATAAGCAGCTAAATTATAAAAAAGTATTATCTTATGAAAACATAACATACGAATATTTTTATAATTAAAACAACGTATATTAAGAATTCCAAAATCAATATGCAGCATATCATGCAAGGGCGGGGGGGCTGTATTAACGTTTCTCATTTTTGTCGATAATATATTTTTTACATTTTTTCCAGACACACCCGCCCTTAATTTCACTCTGTTTTCTGTTTAAGTCAATTTTTCTTAGCGTAATTCTAGCCGATTTCTATTACCCATTAACCACTGATCGAGACAACCTCGGGAGCATCCAATTTCGTTTTAATTAAAAACCCATTTAAATTTCCCAATTATATAAAAAATACGCGATAATAAAATGAATAGAAGCAAACGTCATGCTGTTCTGCAGATCTTATAACACGAAGCAAAACAATTACCAAGCAGAGAAAAAAATCACCAAAGAATAAAATGATGAAAAGGGGGAAAAAACGTTGAAGAAAAAAAAGGTAAAATGTGCAAAAAATAAACAAATTATAATTTTCAGGAAGTACTCGATTAACTTAATGAGAAAGCAGGGAAACAGAAAAGAGAAACGTTAACCGGCGTGAAATGTGATACATTGCGAAGCAAAAACCGTAATTGGGCATGAACTTGTTTTGGGCACGAACAGATAAAGAAATATGCATCCAATTACAGGATGTATACAGTACAACAAAAATATATTTACATTTTATCCAATCATTCTATCTAATCAGTTATAAATATTAACATAAATGGCTTTCCCTAAAATTTATTATTAATTTTAAAATAATATTATTAAATGTTTGCATATATGAGAAAAAAGTACGTTTAAATCATAAATACTACGTTTCAACTGATAATATAACCCAAATTTTGGCATTCATGTGGTATACCGGGCGGAAAAGTAATATATGGATATGTATGTACCTATATATGGACTAGATGAAATATAAGGATTTTTCGTTGATTTTGTCAATAGATATATAGAATGGATATTTAACCGATTTGTCTAAATGTAAAGTGTCCCGGTTAAATAGAGACAAACTATGACATGCCAAATTTAACGCTTCATATTACAGAGCATCTCTGAAAACACAAAACGTGACACCCTGTATTATGACTGACTTGCAATAGGGGGAAACACAAAAACATTTTACGCGTTTTATTGGGAGTACGTTTCATGATTTTCAAGATGAGAGAAAGCAAGCTGCACTCCACACTTGGATATCAAGTCCCCCATAATGACTGTGCTAATGATATCATTCAATACTATATAGACACTAAGCCTTAATGCTTGTTGGAAGACTGACTAGAAGAGAAAATAAAAAGAAAAAAGAAAAAAAAAGCCACCGAGACCTCGCGAAATTAGCCAAGAAGAGAAATGGCAGACACCAGATTCATTTCATTAACTCAGGCAAAAATTATACTTACAGCTTCAATTTGTTGGCCCACTAAAAGTACCGAAAAATCGTAAAAAAAAGCACACAAATACTAAGAGTAGAACCTTATTAGCAAATTGTGGTGGGATGCATACGATTCGAGATACCACGTATGATGATCGTAAACAAGGAAGATTCAATAAAATAAACGCTGGAAATTCATTTAGTTTTATATCCCACATCAAAAATCGTATTTATTCAACTATGGAACTATGGGAAGATGCCATGTTGTTTTTAAATAGCATACTGTCCAAACTGAAAGGTTTTGTTTCACAAAATCATATTACAATGTAATATAAAATAAATTTATCATGATTTTGATTTTGGATTTCTTAGTTTAAACTAAGCCAATAATACGTACTTATCTGTATATATGTCACATTACAAATTATTTTTTCACATGCATGTGTAGTCGTTTGAAAAATCCCACATCATTTTAGATACAAGAAATTTTAAATAAATTACAACAAAATTACAGAAGTTGCTATGAGCTGTTTTGTGAGCTCAAAAATGTCAAAAAAACATTATTCAAACACATTCTACCACTTTTTTTATAAGGATTTGGTTTTATATTCTATGAAATATCTGCTAAAATTTCACAGTTTTTGATATACCACAATGACATTTTATAAAGCAAGAAAATAAAAATGCCTTTTATAACTGAAATGAGGTCTGATATTGGTCTATCGTCTATATGCTAACTCTATTCCATCATTAAACAACATTTAATCAATTAATTTAACAAAAATAAATAAAATATGTATGTAACAATTTTCTTTAAAATGTGGATTAAAACACATTAGTATCATATTTGATGTGACATGGTTCAAATTTCTTTCAATGCCTTGGACCTAATTGGAAAATGGACTATTTGTACCGCTCCAGTAGAAAAGCGGCTAAAAATAGTCCGACTTAAATTGTTTTCAGATTGAGCAAAGAGTAAGACAAAAGTAAAGACGATAGGATTAAGATAAACCAGACAAATGCAATTGTGTTTAAGGGAGCGACGCAAATGCCAAACCAAACAGCTTCTAAAACAGACGTTAAGTATTAATCTTTCTAAATAAATCGCAGAGTTTAAAAAATGCAGGCAGAAATTGCGAGAAGATGAATAAAAAAACATAAACCAATAAACGACGAGCCAAATAGTAATGAAAGTCGATAATAGGATTTTGCGAGTGCATTTTGCGAGATGTTTAGGAGTTTTAAGAGCGAGGTTTGACTCTGTGGATTAAATAGGAAACTGCTCTTTACTACAACAGACTTTGCTTAATTAGGAGAATATGTTTTTGTCGAGATGGCTTAATACACGCTCCAATGATTTCCAATCTTTATCCACACTTTTCTGTTCATTTACGAGACAAAATAAGAGCGACGACTTTGCAGTCTTTTATCCTGAAGCAATATGGTACAGTGGTGTTCAATAAAATGGACGCCATTGCTCAAGTTTCATGAAATGCAAATTTAGCAGAAATACAGTGCGGATAAATGTAATCATGCACTAGCTGAACCATCGTAAAAAAATGATTAATTTATGCAAACAATATTTTGACATAATTAACTTGAAAAACATGCATTCAAAAGATGAAAGTATTTTTGCACGGATAGTAAATTATGTACACTAATATATTAACATTTGAAAATTGCTTATTTTTTAATATAAAAAATCTTAATTATACATTGGATAATTGACTGTTATTTTACATTGTTTAAAAATGTATAAACATTGTGTGAGAAAACAGCTGAAAGCACAATGCGCATTTTCTTAGCCCCTTACTAGAAGAAATTAATAAAATATAAAAATAAATTTATAATTGGTTTTGGAAATTTGTAGCTTGCTAAATATTATGGTTGCTACCCCTTAAAAGCATATAGCGCAAAATAAAGATTGGCAATCACTGCAAGCATTAGTGCATTGCACGAGTGCCAACATCTTAATGCATATTTCAACACCGTTTTGAATAATCAAATTTGCTTTAATTTAGGAGCGCATTTAGTAAAAATTACCGTGAAATAATGGCTACTTAGAAGAATAAACTAGCGAGACGTGCCCAGCCTGTGACACGAGATTCTCTGAAACCACGAAATGAATTAAGACGGAAAATCGACATCGGGCAGCTAAGATGGTCTTAAAGGAATGGCACAGTACAGTGTACCTAAAGAGGCGACCGCCTAAACAAATCAATACGTTTACGAAATGTATCTTAATATAATGTAAATATGCTCACCCCATAGTAATGCTTTCACTTTCATAAGTAAAAATACATTGACGTAATGTTTCTTGAAAGTTGTGAAACAGGAATCTTAAATCGTGATGACTAAACATTGAGTTCAATTAAAAAAACTAAAGCATTGTTGTGCTAATTACAGCCAGATGGGGCATGTCAATAGTTATGATCAGGCATTAGAGGTTAGGGCATTAGGCTGGTAAGATTCCAAGATCATTCTGTGATGTAATATTCTTTATTACATAAGCATAGGACTCACACCATTAATTCTGCTCCATGTATGGTCATAGTAACCCATACATCTCCATGTATGGCCATACTTACCTATATATGTCCATGTACGGTTTATCAGTTTCTAATAAGCGACATAGTGTCACTGAAAACTAATAGATCATCAGTTGCTAATTAAGGCACAAATCGCCCATCATTTGTCAAATATGGTTCATACATGGCGATAACACAACAAGTGTCAAGTATGGCCCATACATGGCTATATATGACCCATATGTGGGTATATATGGTTAATCCGGGGAGGGGGAGGATTCCATCCGGGCTAAATTTAGGTTGTAGGGCACATATCGATAAACTAATGGTCTCAATTGTTTTTCTTCGAAAGACCACGTGGAATTTTACAACGTCAGTCTCTATTCTCCCTCTCTATGAAGTTTCGGCAACATTTCGAGGGCTATTGAACGAATAAGCCAAAGAAAATTGTTGACAAACGAACGTTATGGGAAGTGTGCGTTTCCCAGTGGGGCCAATGGTGCATTTTCCGCCACATTTATTATCTTTCCAGCAGGCCCAAATATGGAAAGGGGGTCGGCACCATTCAGCGAGTGTCATCCGCATCGCATGCAATCTGACCTCCTAAGATGACACTGCTTTCAGATAACCGTCCTGCATCGCTGCTTCGCTAATGCGCTCATTACGAAAACGCAGCGATTTCTACGTGGAAACGTGTACAAAAAAAGCTAACTTACGACGCACTTCAGAGGAGAATGTACGAGCCTTCGAGAATATGCAAATGATGTTCGTTTGCGCATGGAAATGAATCTGAAATAGCCTAAACCGAAGCAATTGGTGTCACCACGGGTTCATTGCTAAATTGGTGAAGCTTTTAAATGCATGGTTGCTCAACGAATCGCCTCACTTGCTTTCGTGCACAAATGCCTCTCTGATGAGCAACCGGTGTGGACCCAACATTAAAAAATTTTACTTTAAAAAGATGACTTAAAACTTTGGAAAGCCACTTTGGGAAAACGCCTGTTTGTTTAATTATTTCTTCTTACTTAACGACCCTCACGACCTAATTGGATCATATTTAGGTCGAGGAAAGGAGAAAAGGCTACACGTAGTCAGCTGGGGGCCCTATATGGACCATATTTCGCCAATGATGAATCATATACAATATTGGTCATGATGTGCCAGATATGCGCCATAGTTAACATGGTTGCTATATTTAATCGAATAAATTATTGAACATATTTGCGGGATAAAATATTCGCATAACTTTCAATATTACAATACGCATTATTTATTCATATCAAAATGTGTGATAAATTCTACAGGGCCACTACCATTTGCAAGCAAGCAACCTACTGATAAACCTTTTCACATAGCACAGAAGAGTATAATGCAAGGAGGTTCGACCGATTTTGCAAAATACTACTTTAACTTATAGCCCAAATCCATGAAATAAATGAAATTCGTTTCGGAAGATTTCACAGAAAAAAGCCTTGTCCGATTATTATTAACTTGTAGGTGAAGTAGTTTGTTATTCATACCCATTTTTCAAAGGTTGGATGCACACGCGTTGTATGAGCATAAATTTATCCAAATTTGGAAATTTTATGTGGCCCGATGTGCATGCGAATGGGTGAAAAATGCCTATCAGAAATCGCATCGATTTGATATTACAGTTAGTGGCAAATGGGGCGAGCAACTATAAAAAAGTTTGAAGTCACACCTAGAAACCATTCGCTCTGCAGAGGCCATAACCATAGTTTACTAAGCCTAAGGGAAAAAATATCAGATTTACTGAAAAAATACTCTGATATTATTACCATTTTATGGGAATGTATTACTGCGCCATAGAACAGTATACTTCACTTAAAACAGTTAGTATAGATCAAATTCATCGATACTATATATGTCAAGTTGCGAGGCATACTTAAAAATAATGAACCTTCAACAAATTGATTTGCATCAGCTATGCTTTTGAAGTTCCAAGGCTAACTACAGTTTATAAATATCAATTAAGGATGCAAGTTATACCGATTACATCTACCATGTTTAATTCCAGATCGATAAAATGTAAATAAAGATAGTCAATATATTAATTTATCCTTGTTTTTAATTTTGAACAACCTTCAGACATAGTACAATGTATATTTCAAAATGTGTACGGATAAAGGGAAAATAACATAATTAATAGACTTAAATAACAGATTAATGCAATCTAGACATTTTATATTCAAATATAGAAATGACAAGCGAGTGTTTTTCAAATGGTGTGTCGTGTTTACAAATTTACTTTTTGTTCAATTATTGTGAATAAAAACAAAATGTTCATCCGTAAGTAGATAACTTTATTAAAAAAATGTTAAAAATGATATGACTGCAACACATTTCTGGTGTCTATTTCCCATTTCACTGACCTTTAAATTAAAGACCTCAATTAAACAAAAATCCAAATACTGAAAAATACCATCATTAGTGGACGTCCATAATGGTTTTTTTTCCCTCGTCCACATGCCACCAGACATCCCCCCCCCCACCCCCTCTTGAGGTGACAACAGAGTATTTCATGCTACGCCATCTGGTGTCAGGAAGGTAACTTCACACTGTGAAGGTAAAGAGATTTTCATTTGTAATGCAATGGGATTTGTAGATCGCCACTGGCACCCCCTGACCGCTAACAAGGTACATATGCAGGCACATTGATTGGCTTAAAACAAAGCCAGAAATGGCAACCCCCATACATCACTGGTCAACTGTTGTTCAGGTGAAAGAAATAAGATTTCTTCGGGTGGCTTTGCGTCAATGTTGATGAAAGAGAAATAATTGCACCTGTAACTTAAAGATTAGTATGTGAATTTACGGGATTTTCGTTGGCTCGGTTACATCTTCGCACAAGGGTTTCAGGGATTAGCGCTGCAGGGGTAGAGCAAATAAATTGAAGTGAATTATTCTACTCCTTGAAAGCCCTAATTCAGCTTCAATCGTCATCGTTAATTAACTAGAGATGCTCTTTGGCCCGATGCACTGGCATTTAGGTGATTGTGGCAAATGATAATTTCAGCAGAAAATACAACAGCCAGAAAACCTATATACAAGAACCAATAAATGTAGCTGAGGAGCCATCAAGATAGCTGGAGAACATGGCATCGTGATAAAAGCCAAACACACTTAAGTGGATGATATCACGGTAAGGTAGCTTAGTGGGAAGATCAAATACAGACAATCTACTGCCTTGCTCTTTTCATTTTTGGAACATTAAAGCCGCTTGTAAATACAGTCGAACCCGCTTAATTGCACAGTGACCCGGCAAACCGAAAATGTGCAATTTTGGTTCATGCACTTATCCGGTCACAATTTCATACAAAAGTTGCACACAGGGCTTGCATAATATGTGGATTTATCCGGTGTGCAATTAAGCGGGTTCGATCGCATATGAACCAAAAGTGGGTTCGACTGTACTGGCTTCAAAACCCGGGTGGAAAACTATGAAAAAAACATGTAAAAGCCATATTTAGCCACTGAATGGCAAGTATCCATATACGAGTAACATAAGTCAATAATAATTTAAAAATACAATCGAACCCGCTTAATTGCACAGTGACCCGGCAGGTCGAAAATGTGCAATTAAGCGGTTTATGCAATTATCCGGTCACAATTTCTTACAAAAGTTGCACATGGGGATTGCAAAATATGTGCATTTATCCGATCACAATTTCTTACAAAAGTTGCACATGGAGCTTACAAAATATGTAAATTTATCCGGTTTGTGCAATTAAGCGGGTTCGACTGTAACACAGCCGACAGCCATAATATAAATGTTTAATTTGAACTGCATTTATATTATAAGTTGTGGCAATTATTCAGAAACGTATTGTTGGTGCTCCAATAAATTGTACCAATGAATTAAGACTGATTTCATTTTTTTTCCAATTTTCTGAAAATAAATTTACAACATTTCACGTGTTTAAGCAGCGTGATTGGGATTCACAGAACGAAGCAAAACTTCACGTACCTCTTACAAAAAACAACCAAAAAAAAAACGTAAGCTAATACAATGCATCGTAGTCTACCATGACAGTGACTTAAATATTTACTACATGTCTTTCTCTCGAGGATATGAAGTTTCAGAATATATGCATTATTTCAGTGGTAAAAATGAGCAACGGAATTGCCGAGGAGAAGAAACAAAAATATATATATATGAATGAGAAAAGCGAATGTTGTCTCAAAATGGCGGGTCGCATTATTAAAGGATCATAAAATTGCAGGTATAAAGAAAAAACGCAATTGAGACTACATTTTCAATGAATGTTATGTATGATATAGGCTAGTGCTCAAAGGGAGACGGCCGCTATTTGATAAGCGGGAATACTTGTTTATGGAATTCACTTTGTATGTTGAAAATGACAGAAAATCGACCAAAGCGGTATTGCGAAGCAATAATGGACTCCAGCGGGAGGAAAAAAAAAATACATAAAAGAGAGACGAAAACACTTTATCATCATCATCCCGTACGAATGCAGCAATCCGGAAGAAATCATCCAGAAACCATGGTTTCGGAGAATAAACAAAAAAAAATCATCTAACAAGAATTCCAATAGCGTGGTATACGCTTTGCTTGTGTGTAACAAGAGAGCATACATCCCACTACATTTCAGCTTAATTGTTTTTCAAACAGAAACTAAGGCTAAGCAAATACGAAGAAACCTAACAGAAATAGAGGATATCTATCCGTTAGAACTTAGCAGACCGGCTTTGATTCTACAATAATTGCCCAAATGTTTCATCTCACGATGGATTTCATTTGTTTGAATCAGAGCTTCTTGATATCCAAGAGCTACTTGGGGCAAATGTTAATAGTACTCTATTATTCCTTACACAAACCTCGCATATAAAAAATAAGTATACCCGAGTGGCAAAACTATATATGGATATGTATGGTCCAGATAATATGTACCTTAGCCATCGATGAACCACCATATATTGGAAATATCAGTATTTGGCCGGGTCACACAACTTCATATAGTTAGCCTGGGTGTAAAAGTTATATATGGACATGTGTGGGCCATATTTAACCCTTGATGGGTTATATATAGCGATGTATGGGCCATACTCGGTCCTTGAAGGGCCATACTAGGTCCTTGAAGGGCCGTACTAGGTTATTGAATGGCCGTACTAGGTCCTTGAAGGGCCGTACTTTGTCCTTGAAGGGCCATACTTTGTTCTTAAAAGGCCATACTTGGTTCTTGAAGGGCCAAACTTGGTCTTTGAAGGGTTAAAACTTAGTCTTTGAAGGACCATACTTTGTCCATGAAGGGCCATACTTGGTCCTGTTATGGACTCTTGATGGGCCATATTTGACAAATGATGGGCGATTTGTGCCTTAATAAATGGAGATTTAATGGAGAATTAATACATTTAAGGAAATTTTTGGAAATTTCTACAACGTTGGGTCTCATTAAGGATATTACTTGGATGAATTTGCACGGTGATGCGACCATGATAGCTCTGATAGTAAAATAGTAAAGCAATTACTTAAATACTTAATCTTTACATGATTTTTATATTCTGTATGGACGTTTTTTTGCTGGCTCAGACTTATGTTGCCGAGACTGAATTGAAGACGTTGAAGCATTATTTATTAGACAGACATATTCATAGAGACGCATACGATTTACTTGTCAATGAAAACACCTGGAAACAAGCTGGAGCGTGTACACGCCATATGACAGATAAATCTTGGCATTTCCTGCTTGCCTTTGATTCAAATGACATTTTAAATACGGTACATGTATGTCAGCAAGGTTGATAGAGAAAGCAATTCACAGCTAGTGAAATTTGAAGTCTATACATGCACAAAGAAAACCTCTAACCTACATTTGAGTTTCTTAAATGAATGAACGTTCCAAGTCTTTTAGATGCAATAGATATGCATAGATGAAAGATAATTAAAGTGTGTATGTAATTAATGTGTCAATGCACCTGTGATCTCTCTGACTTCAAATTAGTACATTTAAATGACAAAACAATTGACTTGAGTCACACTGTGGATAAAACTATGGAGACGTTATTGTTTAAATATGCCTGGGTGTAAAAGCACGTATGAGAAATATATACAGCCGAACCCGCTTAATTGCACCCCACTTAATACCACATATTTTTCAAGCCCCACGTGCAACTTTTGTATGGAATTGTGACCGGCTATTTGCATAAACCGATTAATTGCACGTTTTGGGTTGCCAGATTTCTGTGCAATTAAACGGGTTCGACTGTAGTCATAGCCATTTACTGGCCATACAAAGGCACCGATTTTAGCCATCAATGAGCCATATTATAAATACAGTACAGTCGAACCCGCTTAATCGCACAGCGACCCGGCAACCCAAAACGTGCAATTAATCGGTTTATGCAAATAGCCGGTCACAATTCCATACAAAAGTTGCACGTGGGGCTTGAAAAATAAGTGCATTTATCCGGTGTGCAATTAAGTGGGTTCAATTGTATATGAGCCACATAAATCTGCAATGGTCCTACGTATAGTCAAGTTTTGACATGTACTATCCATTAATTAAGCCATATGTTTCTCCAATACGTGTACATGTACAAATTGCCATGTAATCACGTGTTCATATTAACATATTAACCATACATATTAACATGGCTATGATGTACTATGTCAACACAAATGGTCATGCATGCACTCATAGCACATGCATAGGTCATACATGGTTCCACCCGGGTGTATCTTGATGATTTCCTAATTTAAGTGAACTTTCATTTGAAAATAGGGATATCAGGATCACATATAAAATATTTTTTTTTTAAAGCAGCAAGTGTAATGATTTCGGTGAACCACTGTATAGATGCATTAGTCGGTCTTATTTTCCCGGAAACTTTTAAGAAGCAAGTTTCCACCGTAATGCGTGGATAAAACAGCTTCCTTAGTGGGTTGTCTAAATATCAAACGAATCAATTGTGACAATTTTTCTATACGCAAACTAGGCTTTATAGGAACGTAGGAAATCCCCGCGGATATTTAGGCAGAGACAAAAGGAAAATCGCTCATATAGAAATGTAGGAGTGGTGGAAAAGAGTTGCATAAGATGAACTGGATAGATAGAAGTGCGGGGACCATCTATTTCTATTTTAGACGTGAATGGGCAAAATAAAGATATGAACTAAATATCTGGCTATGGGTTGACTAAGCCAGAGATGAGCCCGAGCTCAATTGAAATAGACACGGTGCTTAAAGCTCAACGTTTGTGCTTTGGCTGCTGTCGGCTGCATCTAAATTGTCTAATATCTTCCGAGCAATAGACGAAGCTATTCGAGCATTAATTCCACTTTCTATTAGACGACATTGTCAATAAACTATTCCCCCCCCTTTTCATTTAATTTCCTAGATTCTTATACGTTCAATTCGGATCCATTCGTAGACAATGACGCAAGAATTGCTGCACTTTAATTGCGGAATCAAATTTATATCGAATTGCATGCACGTTTAAACTTGCCTCTATTTCATTCTAAATACATTTTTTCAAGATAGATTTTTAGAAATCATCCTATCTTCAGTATAAAACAAATTTCACGGGCATAAAACCTATATACGATCCAGATACAAATACATTTACGGATATATATGGCGTTTTATGTCCATGTATGGAACAAAGGACGAACTTGTATCGATTATTGCTCAAAGTGCCTGTGTACTGTAAATATAGTACGTATGAAGACACTTGTACATAAGTGTCTACTCAGATGTAGAGATACCTGATTACCAAAATCTGATTACGATACTACTCATACTATGGAGTGTGATTCCAATAATTCCACCAGTACTCGTAACCAGTACTTCTGCTCTTGAGTACATATTTCACAAGTTTGATTACTCATTTCATATGACTACTGACAACATGTACTCTACTTATACTATAGAGTATGATTCCACTGCAATCTTAATCAGAACTCCTACTCTTGATTACAATTTGCCCAATTCTGAATTGGTTAGGTACTTTATGTCCAATTTCTTATATGATCAATGCTATACCAGATGTGCTCAATTTCTGATCCATCCATACACTTATTAATTATAAACTGTATGTCCATACATGGCGAAGTTGGAAGTTTACACTTGGCATTCATCAAGAATATTTTTGTACAACCACTCAAAAATCCTGCATTTATAGTATTATTTTGCATTAGCCCAAAAAATTAAATTTGTTAATGTATCGATCGTTAGTATCATTAAAATATACATTTGAGAATTATCTGTATGTGCAATTGTGTATAAAAAAAACTATTAACATTAAGCAAGGAAGATTAAAATGAACACTAATGGCTTCCATATGCGCACAAAACTTTGTATAAAAAACAGTAATTTTTTTCCTTAACATATTGGCAAAAACTTGAAACTTACTTCTAGAAGAAAAACAGAAGCTGAAATCAGCAATTCAAATAAATTTTGCTAATGAGCATTTTCATGGATTCTCATAATTAACAGTCTATTTTTTCATTTACAAAACTCAGTAATTTTCGTCTATATGCCCTTTAGAAGGTATTTTTAATTAAAATAAATCGATAGACTGAGTACAATAGATTCAGATTTTAGAAAGCTTCCACCAAGTTATAACTTCTAAAAGGAAATAGACAGTTGTCGGCATGCTTTTACCAGTCAAAGTTAAAAAATGCCTAGTTTCATAATTAGTTTTGCTGCCCAAATGTAGAATGGGATGACAGTTCGTGTGCAAATCGCACATTTTTCTCAGTAATAAAGAGAAAAAATCCAAAATTATAATCATTTCTGCTTAGCATCAAAAGGTTAATAACGACGCCAGTCACACAAATAAAAAAAAATTGCGACAGGTTGATTATTACAGTACGAGATTTAAAAAGTCAAGTAGTAAAAAAGTAATTTTATGCAGGCCAACTTTGAATTAATTTCACATCTCCAGTAATTAAAAATACAGCGGTAAGTAATTACTCATCTATTTGCAAATTAAGCATTTCTAAAGCAACATTAACATTTCGCTAATTAACGAGACAGAAAACAAAATCTAAGCTAGCTAGAAATCCTATAGCTGCCAGGTCTGTGCACGACCTAATTGAAATCTAATGAAACGTACAAAATTCACTTCTCTGATTGGTTATTTGCAAACATTTTTATTTTCCTATAACAAGCCGCAAACTTTAGAACTTTAGTACTAAAAGTTAGACAAGCAAGGTGTGCCCTAGAACTCCCTGGGAGGAGAATATTATTCTGTGGGTCATATACAGCCATGTATAGGTCATATGTAACCCTTGATGACCCATATCTAGTCATGAATGGCCCATACTTGGTCCTTGAAGGGATATACATAGCCATATATCGGCCATATTTGATAAATGATGGATCCTTGAACCCTTGCAATTAAATTTCGAGCACGATTTTTGTAAATTTTTATTAGTTTCTAAGAATACAACCACGTTTAAAAAAGTGACCGAAAATACCCCCTAAATATACATTATTTGAAGCATAATATGGTCTGATTTCCAGTTCCACACGAGTCTTATATTAAAAGATCGAAAATTCCCTCAAACCTATTATATTGTATAGCAGGGTCACTAAAGAATGACATTAATTCATGTCAGTGCGTTTATTAAATAAACTCATCGTCCTGAAGGGATTTCCGAAGCTTGACCATTCATCTCTCGACCAAGACTGACAATAAAACACATGCGAAAATTTCGTGCTTAAGCATTATCCATTATGAGTCGCCAATTTAGACTGCGATGAAAAGTGATTCATGTCCATCGAAACAAAATCTGACATGGACAGCCCTGGTCATTCACAAGCTACTGGCCATTGATTTCCTTAAAAGGTTCATTCAAGTATTATGTACAAAAGCAAAACGTGAACGTTGTTCGTTGCTCAGGGAGTTTTTAATTATTTCCACTTTGTTGGCATTTAGTTGCTCAGGCTACCAAAACCACATTGTACACACACTGTCCCACCCATTAATTACCGATGAAGTTAATTTCTGTTAAACAACCGGACGTATGCGAAAATTTCGGGTCAACGTTTGCTTATTCATCAACAGATGCAAAACCAAATCAAGCGGAATCAACTTACTCTCCTTTCTTACATTACTCATATTATACCACAAAGTTTTGTCATTGAAAAGGTATTTTGAGCTATACGAACCTATTACATGCACTGTTAACCACTTGAACCACTTTATCGGGAATTATAACTTATAGAAAAGTTTCACAAATTGACCCATTAAATATCGATCTTATTTGGGAATACTTTAAAGGAGATACCAAAAAGCAAGTAAAATAAACTAACACACCACATTTCTTCGATTGTAAGACGGCTATTAATTTCAGTACCACAAACAGAAGAAAAAAAGGCTTTAATTCTAAGAAATTTATCTTTTCAATTTACTAGTAACAGCAATAAGGAAACATACTAAATTTAAACAATGTACACATGAGGAACGACTTTACAGGAGCAGTATCTCATGTATAGAATATTTGGAGAACATATAATATTAATATTTGGTTACATGTATCTAGAAATAACTTTTTTGGTCACATGTAGCCAGCTTTGACATAGATATTGTTTTAAAAACATGTATATGCAATGTTGCAAAAAAAAACCATGACAAACAAAAACTTTTGAAGTGGATGGAAAAGTTTGGAGATTTAAAGCACAGCTTAAGGAGGTTATAAAATAAAATTGCAGGGCTTTTAATAATCACCATCAACGCACTTATTTGTAGACGCCTTATATTTGTCTATAATTTACTGTAAGAACAAAAAACAGTCTTAAACTTTGAATCATTAGATTCATTAGAGGGAAAGCAACAAACAAACATAACAATAAATTCATTTTGTTTAAATATATTTTGGATAGTTTCTTGTTTATTAACTGTACAGGGATTCGAAAAATACAAAATTTAATAAGATTTATTCTATTAAATTACCGATGGATTGGTAAGAAATTTATGGAAACGTACGATTTAAGTTTTAAAGATTCCATCAAGGTTCAGACATTACAAATGTTTTCTTTATCATTCCCCAAGGTCACTGCATTATGCCAAAGTTAACGTTGTTTGTTCCTACTGTAGAAAATGCCTCTCGTATTTTCTTCGTCCCACTAAGTATCGATTAGCCTGATACAAAGAGAGTTCTTCCTATAACTAGATCTATTATGGGTTTGCCAGATTTGCCAAAAACCCCTTGTGTAAATTCTAATCTAATTTCAGCGAATAAAAACAACTTGGCGCCGGTTCGGATTACGAGTGATGATGAGAAAGGTGCTAAATTTTACATGTAGCAAAGCCATCGAGCACACTAAATTAAGCTGCTACACTTAGGCCTATTCAATTACATTTTATGGCACTTTGAGTTCGTCTAAATCTTGCTTTCCTCAAGGTGTCTTCCCTTGGCACAGCGAAATACGACAGCAAGCCTAAATGGCACTATCGAAACTACAATTTACATAAACAAACATCGAAAAGAAAATATTTGGGGTTCGTGTAACAACTTATTATGCTTTTCTTGTCAGATAATCATAATACAGAAAATTACACACATTGACCCGAAATAAGCCTAGATGGTTATACTATATACAAGTTAAAACGTGTGGATTAGTTCCAAGCTTATGCAATTAAGGTTTATTTTCATCCATGCTCAGTACAGTATTCCCATTTCTAAACTTTGAAAAATTTGAAATTGTTCCTACATAAATTAAAATATTTTAAAAATATTGAAATATGTTGTTACATGACCAAATTTGTCCAATTTGTTGTGCATTATGTCTGTCATTTACATGGATGCGTGGGCCATATACGACCGCCATATTGAACCCTTGATGGGCCATATATAGTCATGTTTGAACCATTTTTGGTCCTTGAAGGGCCATATATAGTCATGTTTGAACTATTGTTGGTCCTTGATGGACCATATACAGCCATGTATGGCCTATATAGTCATGCATGGCCCTTATATAGCCACATATGGACCAAACTTGGCCCTTGATGGGTCATATATAGCCAAATATGAACCATATTTGACCAATGATGGGCGACATGTGCTTTAATTAGCAAATGATTATTCATCTATTAGCCACACTTAAATCATGTATAAGCGACATATTGCCATTGATTACTGATTAGGAAACATAGTAAGACATGTGATAAGGCCTTTTTTAAATTCTCCTATTAGAATTTTATATTGTGGCCATACATGTACATATATGGGAAGTTATGGCTATACATGGAGACTTCTATGAATAAAAACATTCCCACGTGTATTATATTCCATATCAGGTTTTCCAAAGTAAACATCGCATGATTGGAATTTATGATCATATTGTATATAGCTTAGACTATATAGAAAGTTGAGCCTATACGTATAAGCTTATATTTTTGTTGACGTCTATTGAAAATGTAAATTCTTGAAGGTATTTTTAATTTCACTGCATCAACGTTTACTATAATATTTAAGCAAGCCGTTAATGCACGCATTACCGTTAGTACTAACAGCATATTTTTCATCCTTCCTTCTTTTAGATTTCCTAATCAACACTTTTATTTTTTCAGATTATATATATAGCAGATTATAGACATGTTAAGCGCGATATAGCATCAACACGATAATTAAAACAAAAATATAAAATGCAACATAAACTGTGTTTCAAAGTGGGTAATTTTACGCTCATAATAACCAAGCAGGATATGAAACGGAAATTTGACCTTAGGCATATAATATAGCCTATCTAATTACTAATTAAGCTTTCGAAAATCCAATAAACCATAAAAGAGAAGCGAGTTTCAGCTCTAGTGTGTATAGGATAAATAGTCCGATATCAAATTGAACGGAGTCTTTTTTGTTTATATAATTAAAACCGCTCGCACATTTCTGTTTAGCGAAAAGCATTTTATTTCAAATTGATTTTGTGATTCGTGTTGAGTCTTGAAATTCATACCTTTTATGCAACTGTTACCCGAAATTGGCTTTGAACAAATGCAATTTTGTGTATAGAAAAATGGGGGAGATTTCAATTTGGCTATCGCATTTTGCTCCGCTGCGCCTATTAAGAAACGCTAAAATCCTTTATTGTCCTCAGAAGTCCCATTAGTAAGACTGTTCAAGCAATAAAATTATGTTAATGAATTGACCAGTGGAAGCCCATTGCCATATTTCCCCCCAGGATGTCTTTGTCTAGAAAACTGAATTTTCAACAATTGTTTGTATAAGCTCGACGTCATCCACAATAGGCTCCTCCAATATTCGGCCATCTTTGGGAGATATAACGGAGCTTGTTCTATTAAGAGGTTTTACACCCGGGTGGACATATCATACATGGACAATGCATGGACATATATACGGCTAGACCAGAAATTGGACACATCTAGATGTGCCCGTATGCAATTAACCGGTGTATGCAATTATCCGGTCATAATTCCATACACAAGTTGCACATGGGGCTTGTAAAATATGTGCATTTATCTGGTTTGTGTAATTAAGCGAGTTCGACTGCATATATATTTATACATCATCATGTGCGATATTCCTAAATAAATGTATAGGGCCTACCATATACGAACATATGGCTAATACATCGCAGTACCTAATCCCTTAATTAATGGATGCTAGATCCCATATATGTTGAAAACTTCACTATGAATAGATCATTACAGTTTTGTGTAGCTGAAATATTGTATTTGCAATATGGCTCACCGGTGGCTAACTAAAAGGTCATAACTAGCCCTTCATGATCCATATATGAGCCATCATTGGCGAAAAACGGCTATATAAGGCCCATCAGTTGCAAAATATGGCCCATCAAAGGCCTCATATGCCATATAATGGTCCATACATGTACAACTTTCCCAACCAGGTATGCAAGGTAAATACTTTTATTTAAGGACTGTATAGTAATGACTTATTTTATAAGGACCCACAAAGTACAAGTCAAAGATATCTGTAATTGATTTTCTTGTATTTTTAAATATTATCCAAACTATCCATAAAATCTGTCCACATTTAATTTACTTATAAACTGCAGGTTGTCACAGGGTTAATTTAAAACAAAGCTGTTAAGCATGACTATATTTTTTTCTAAATGAGCAAAGTAATGAATTTTCAAATGACTGGTTCAATGTTGGATAAAATTTAGTTTTCTAAATAGAATTGATAATCCTACCAATCCCATTTAAGAAAGTAAAAACTTGTACTTCAAACCATCAAGTAAAGTCCATGTTCTCGAAGATTGAGGAAATCATACAAATAAAACATTAAAAAAAAGCTTGGATTTATTACCTAAGGATTATAGTGTCTGCAAAAGATAGTGCAGTGACCTTACTGGTCTAAAGCTGGTTTCACGAAAACTGCATTTATATCAAATGATATGTATAATTGAATTTTGCTGCGTATAGTTTGAGAGAGGAAAATCCAACCTTTGCGTTAAGTAAGTCTACTTAATCCTGTCTGGCAAATAAAGTGAAAGCAAAAAGGCGTAGCAGATATGTTTTCAGCACACTAACGGGCAATGAAATGTATTTTGTTTATTTCGCAGAAATGTTTAATTGGCATGATATTGGGATGTGCTTTTTGGTGTAAAAATGTCTGCAAAAAGGAAATTGTGCTTGTATAAGGCAGCTGAATTTCAACATTTCTAAACCTTGAATTGAACGTTCGACGTACTACTAATGGACGATATAATTTAATATGGAGAACTGTGTACTTTGTGCAAGATAAATATTAAATGGCTACAGTCTAATAATCAACTTAAAACTAAACGTACAGTAAACAACTCGATTAAAAGAGAATTTATAAGTCAACCACTCAAAAGTATTTGCATTGCTAAATGATGCTAAATGACAGTGAGTTGCTTTGAGCTGCCTTGTGATAGACAATGGCCTGTCATTATTGTTATTAATTACATTAAACATTCTACCGATCTACGAACAATTTATCAAAAAACGGAAAACAAATGCAGGTTTCAAACCGGTGTGCTGAGGGGCCATTCAAAAAGGACGTCCTCAAGAGGGGGTAGGGGTGTCTGCTGGCATGTGGACACCATGTGGACAGGGGGAGGGAGGGAAGCCATTTTGGACGCCCACTAATGATGTTATTTTTCTGTTTTTGGTTTTTCTGTTTAATTAAGTTTATAAGATCATTGAAAGGGGAAAGAGACACCGGAAGAAATTTGTTCCCAGTCCCAAACGTACTTTAATTTTTGAAATCTCGTGCCTAAATTTGTGTTAAATACCAATTTTATGCTGGAATTTAACTTCGAGTTCAGAAAATTTCCGTAAATCAGAAAAAGCTGGAAAAATGTCTTGGAATTGGCAGTGAAACGGGTGCTTGGAAATTTATAGGATGGGCCTATGCATGTTCCAACAAATTTTCTAAACACCCTACTTTTCAAAACTAAGCTCAACAAAAACATATTGTGGATTTCAACATTCAAAACTGAATAAACAGCCGATGACCATATTAAAATCTTCATTGTACCGTATGTCGATTTTTTCGCATTTCTAACTTATCAACAAAATACCAAAAACTGGTTTACCAAAATCATACTTTTAATAACAATGTCACGCATGATATTAGCGTGACAGAGAAGTCTCCTACCCAAAAGAGCACAATATATAATAGCGTTTCTGTATATACAAGTTCAGAATGACAGTTTAACAATTTCAAGTATAATACATCGCTCATTATGATTCATAATTTTATTTTTCTGATAAATGTTCGTGATACTGTCGTAATTATTACGATCACATCCAATACGTGGCCTGTAATCCTCCTAATCAGCGAAAATTCCGTGCCAACCTAGGACCGTATAGATCAATATAACTTTTATTAGACCTAATTGAGAATTCCAGCAGTAATAGATCATCCGCAAATATACATCAGCACATTTAATGGTTTTCGTATATTTGCGGGAACGCCATTAGCAAACATTTCATGTCTATCGACGAATACCTATAGGCAAGGTCTCTAATAATTGCAGGCCTACCAAACTAAAAGGAATAAAATAATATGGCCCGTGTTGTAGGGCTAGTCCCTAATACAAATAAAAAATTTCCAGATGATTCAAAAAGCTATAAATTAGCCGATATAAATGGGAGAATAAAACGCTGCATTGTCGTAATGAAATTTACATTTGAATTTTTGCATTTACAGCCATTTTCTCAATTTGGATTTTGGCTATTATAATGCGTAGAAAAAACGTCCATCTGGAAAAATGTTAAGTTGCAAAATGATAATTAAACATCTCTATTTCTTTTTTCATCGAGGATCTATATATCGTGAGACATTGCCACATGGCCGTAAAAAACTAATACAGCTTAATGGTCATATGGTGCACTGCCTTGCCTATAAAAAGCTTTATAAACTATACACTGTATAGGCACAGTGGAAATAATTTTAATTAATGAAATAGCTTCCTGCGGTATCGGAGAAGTGATGGTGAAGAAATAAAAACACACCGTGGGATAGAGAAACAATGAATGTCATTTATGGGCTTAATTTGAGTAAATGACATGCAAACACGTCGGTTCACCCCATTCATATTTACTAATGAGTGGCAGCAATAAAGGCAAAAAAATGCGTAAAAGCCATCAGGCGATATACAGTCGTGGTTAAGATATTTAAGCCTCGAAAAAAAAAAAACCAAAAAAACAATGCACTATGCAGCAGATGTGTAATTGAACAATCCTCGGTTAAATACAGCATGCGAAAAAGTGATAAAAGGGCATCTGACAGTAAACCAGGTGATGTCTTATTCACGTGAATGATGGGAGAATGTTTATACTGACATCTTTCACCACTTTCACTACCAACAAATAAATTTGCATAATATTGAATCGTGGATTATTCCGAAATTTTGCATAAACATAATGAATATTTAAATAATTCAGTTTGTAGTAATTACATGTAATTACTTAATATGTAGACCTTATGATTCCTTATGTCCAAAACACAATTACGACTTAATATATACATCAATAAAAATAAAAATCTGAAATGCCAATGTTGGCGTACAATGGAGTATTATCCAACTAGGGAGTTAATAATTTTTTCAAAAGAAGTTTTCATGAAGTAAGAAATGTTTTGGTATTGTTTTCTGTTCAAGTACTGTACACGCAAATTTCATTCCTATAAATCACAATTTCCTTTTAAATGTGACTTGCTTACGCAAAAATAACCATAATTTATATTCCCTATAAAACTCCACAACAGTTCATTCGTTACAATTTCCGATAAAAAAGCGTATAATCAGAAAGCACCATTAGGACATTACACACTTACACCAGGACCATTGTTGGTTCCCATAATATATAATTAATGAATTAAGGCACATGCTAGGTTGGATGCTTAAAAGCCATAAATTTAAATTTGCATATGGTTTTTGCAATAATTTTGATCAGAAAACAGCAGGCTTGAAAATGTGACCTGTAACAGCACTAAGTCGTAAATTAATTTTAAAACAAGGCGAACAGACCACCTTATGGTAAATCCGTGTATTCTGGTGCAACATATCGAGGGTATTCAATACTACAACCATAAGCGTTAAATTTCATATAACTGTGTATGTATTTTTAAAATAATGTCCAGTTTTTCAAAGATAGTTTTTGTGCAGCTAGAGAACAGTTTTGCCGATACAGACATGCATTTTGTTACTTACCAACTTCAAGAAATGGTGACATTAAGTGGATGAACAAAGAATTTGGTTCTTACCTAGTAAAAGAAAAACATATATGTAAGTATTTCAAAAAATCATGTCACAAATAATACCCTTTGTATATTTCACAATAGTCTTGTAAATGTTAAAATCCTATGACAGAGATTACAATATAAGTGAGGGATTCATTTTTTTCGAAAACAAATATAAAGATGAATATGTAGATGAATAGCATTTAAACAACGTTATATTACTCCAGATATAACAATACTGAAGCAATTCATAAACTACTCAAGTTAGATAAATGGCATAAAATCAGAAATTTCTGGACGAAATTCTGGAAGAAAAACTGGAACAAATCTTAAAATGATTAATTCATACTGTCAAAAAAGAAAATATCTTCAACTGTAATTTTACAGGTTTCTTGTCATAAAGAACAAATAGATATTCAGAAAGTTAAGGTTTACAACATGAAGCCATGGCAGTGTCAAACCAACGCACCCATCAAAAGTACAACTGACAGCACTGCAGTGACGTCAGAAGCGTGAATAATACGCTTATAATAGATGCCAAAGTGAGGCTATGTTCATATCAAGTGTATCAGACACATTTTAGCTGCTCAAAAGTCCAGCGGCTGTGACATTTCAGATGAAACATGACCCCAGATCGCGTTTCATTCGAATTTAATGCTTATAAAACGATGAGCGTCAATCATTATTTTAATTGCGTGTCGCATGGGCAAGAGTTGGAGTTTGAAATGCTTATTATTTATTTACTAATTCGGTGACTATGGTAACGAGGGTATTGGTTTTGATAAGGCGAAACATTCGCAAGAATAAACAACCAAACAAAAAAAATATGCAAATAACAGGAGATCAAGACTCCTAATCCCGTAAGGGTTGGTAGCAAGATTTAATTTACAATTTTCATTAAATTTCAACCTTTTATCTTTTAATCCCCTCCCATATCATCAGCTCTTTTTCGCCATGGGCACCAGCCAACAAACAAATTTAATTTGATTCTCAGTAAACATCAGTGTGAGAGAAGGAAACACGATAATAAATGGAGAACTCTTTTAACCAAAAGTCCGTATGTTCCCAGCCTTGTCATGCCTATATCAAAAGGGATTATTTTAGATAAGTTCAAGTTATACAAACGCTCAGGGCTTCGCTAAAGGCGACAAAAACCAAGTCAACATGGCAACTGTAAATCAGCGCAAACATCGTATAAGGAAAATAATAATTTCACAAAATTAAATCAACACAGCATAAAAGGCACGTTTAAGGCTTTGTAGGAAACCCAAATGACAACATAAAAAAGCAGATCCGAATGAAAGTTGAAAATACTCCAGCTATTTACAGCTAAACCATGCAGCTGTCATAACGTTAAGTAGACGAGATTTCATCTGAACAAAGATAAATTTCAGCTATAAAAAAACAAGAGGCTTGGGAAATGTATATACAAATAACGATGTACATGTGTATATTTCAACAACACACCCGTAAGAAAACTATAAACTACACATAAATGAATTTACTAAACTGTAAAGAAACTTCAAGTATATTATTGAAAAAAATCTTAACGAGCACTGATTGGATTAATTTTTGATTCTATTGCTAACTTTTTCTTAAAATACTCAAGTAAAAACTTTGAAAAATACAATTTATTTTTCGGAAATTTGTAAAAATATAAAACAAGCAACTGTAATAAAATGTACTCTATAACAATAAAAGTAATAATAAATTCTGAGTAAAATTAAAATACAGTTCTCACGATAACTATAATGGATTTATAATTAAAAACATAATTAAATCGCGACTAATGATGAAGTTGTATTGTCTTAAGTATACCCGAGTGGAAAATTCGTATACAGCCGAACCCAATTAATTGCACAGCAACCCGGCAAGCCGAAAATGTGCAATTAACCGGTTTATGCAAATATCCCGGCCACTATTCCATACAAAAGTTGCACATGGGGCTTGCAAAATATGTGCATTTATCGGATGTGCAATTAAGCGGGTTCAACTGCAATATCTTAATTGATAAATGTCATCATTTATGGTAAAACTTGTTGCAGTTTTACGTTGCCCATTGTGCTATAATAGAGAGATTTTGTAGATTTTGGATTGGATTTTAAGATATGCATTTAATGCCTCTAACGTTAACCTTAACGTTAGAGGCGGGAAAGGAAGAACCACGCACGTGCACTCATGACGTTCAGCTAGTTCAGTCCGTGGCTCCTCCCTTCCCGCCTCTAACGTTAAGGTTAAAGTTAGAGGCATTAAATGCATATCTTAAAATCCGATCCAAAATCTACATTACAAGACAAATGATGTTTTCAACCTATGTCAAAGATTGGATAGTACTTACACCCTGTATATGTAAGAAGGGGGAAGTATGATGCCTGCTTAAACCGGAGATAAGTTCGTTTTTTGGGATGATGAATTTAAAGAAATCAATAGTGTGTAGTGAAAAAAAACCTCCGTTTTCCCTCGATGTACACATGTATAAAATCTTCATTGAATCGGTTTTTACTTCCTCACGAACTCTGTTTATCGTTGATAACAAAGCTTGCTTACACGTAGGACGATTCGTGTTGAGATTTTTTCTCTCCCTATCCTCAATCGTCACTTCCCACCCTATATCGACAAGGGCCCCTGTCAAGGATTGTAAGGTGATCAATAAGGGCCTCTGCCATATAGAGAATCAAATGTTGCGCTGAAGGTAGTAGAACCAACAGATTCCCAACATTACAGACGTGTGCACTCTCTCTCCAAAGTCCTTCAGTGGTCATCACTCATGCACACTGGACCGCTGTGCTCCTTTTGAATTCTGATATTACTTCCTGTAGTTATTTGTCAACGCTTTCTGGCAAAATTCTCAATAAATGGGTATACAGTTTGTTTGCCAACATCGATGTACTATGGAAAATAGTTTAAAAGGAAGTCAATAAACACGTCTTGTAGACCAAAAGAACATTTTTAAACGATGTCTGCAAATAATACAAGCTATAGTGTTACGAATTTATTTATCTCTAAAACACAATTTAAAAATAAGCGACATGTGAAAATTCCAGAAACAAGTGTTGTTGAAATTAGACATTTAGGGCCGGTTGCACCAACAAAGGTTAAGCTAAACCTAAGGTTAACCTTGAGTTAACCACGGAAAAGCATTGCATC